>CM053789.1:232006302-232416302 GCA_028749045.1 Cupressus sempervirens | reverse complement strand
GACATGCCATACATAAAGAAAACAAACACGCACACCATAGAATTGCAAGTATGGGGTAAGTATCCATAACAAAACACATGTGATAGGAAACTATCTGACTAATCATCATCAATATTTGCAAACATTGTAATAATCATCATGCATACATGAAATATAAAATACCAAATGATCTCATCATATAATAAACTGAATCTAAAACATTATCTGATAATCACAAAATAAGTTCACTAATCATCAACCACAAAACTATCCTAAAAGAGTTTGTCAATGATAGCAAAAATGTGAACTAGGGGCAGGCACTACATTGCATTTGGAGCCATCAAAGAGAAGTGTCAAAATTGGATCCTCCTTTGGTTTTCTAACCTTATGCTCATTCTTCATTAGCTTCTCTTTCACTTGGGCCTGAAAGGATTATTTCTTGGGAACCTAGTGTAATATTTTGTGAGGTGGACTTGATGATTTTTCATTATTACTCCGTAATAGAAGAAGTGCATGTTTTTCTTGTTTTTCTTGAATTTCCCCTATCAATTCTTTAATTTTGTCCATTTTGGGTTTAGGATAGATGAATATTGAAGTCCATCCTTGACCTTTCATGTACCATATTCTTCTTTGGACTTTGATCATTCCTAGTGGAGGAGAAGAAAAACCTCCAACATCTGAAGAGGTATCAATATACAACAAAAAAAGATCCTCAATTTCATCTTCAACTTTTTCCACAAATTCAGATATTTACATGGGACTTGGATTTTCAATGGGTTCATCTTTTTGAATATTTCCACTCCTTACTTCATCATCTTTGTTAATACCTTAGTGACTTCTTCCTAGCACAATGAACTTTCAAAATCTCAATGAAAAACTTTATGTAATTGGAAAAATCCTAGGAGAACTTGTAGGATTTTGGGGTCAACTTCTTCTCCTAAAAATTTCAAATTAGCCACCATGTTGTCTATGAATTTTGTCATGATCTCATCCTTTGGGATTGGAATCTTGGATTTTTCATCTTAATCATCTGATATTTAGTTGAAGTTGTATCAAATGGCATCACTTTGTAAGAGCTCAAATTTGATTGTAAGAATGCTACTTCATTTGGAGAATTGTATTCTGTAATCATTGTTTTTAACTTGGGCTTTACATCTATCTTGATTTGATTGTTCAACCCTTTCCATGGTGACCATAACCGAGTCAAATCCATAGAAAACTATCCTCTTAGGAATTTCATCCATTCTCTACTTAGAAGTAATCTGTATGTTTTAGGAATATCATCTACATGTATATTGATAACATCTTGAATCTGGTGATCAACTGTCAACTGTATTCAAACATCTTTCTACACACCAATGACTTTCGCCTCTGTTTTGTCCAACTATATCACTATCTGATTGGAAGGTTGAGGAGTGACTCCCAACCTTTGCACTATTGATAGTGGCATGACATTATGTGAGGCTTCTAAATCAATTATGCAATTATGAAGATTTTTTTTCATATATCCTTATGCTAATTAGAAATTGGGGAACCTTGACCTTGTCTTTAAACATAGTTGGCATTGCCTCTAAAGTGTTAACTTGTTGAGATACTATCTTTTGAGGGATAGTATTCATACTATCAAGTACCTTTGTATGATCTAGGGTATTTATGAGTGCCTCTCATTAATGTGGGAAGTATATTACAATATGTCAAACATGGACATGTTGGCCTTTTTTTGTTTCAAATCTTCTACCACACTACAATTTTTAATAGACCAAATAGGATTTTTCAATATTGTTGACACATTCCCTTGGTTATAATTTTGTTGTCCACCATATGGTGGCCTAATTGGTGCCAAATTTTTACTCTTTCTTAGATTGAGAGGAGTTTGTTGTAGTGCTAGAGGAATTCCATCTGTCATAGGTTCTTTTCTACTTCACAAATTATAAGTATTTTGATTGTCATTGTGAAAAGAAAACATCTCTTTAGGCTAAATGTCTTGTTCCTGACTAAATGGAAAAGAGAATTCTCCATTGGGAGATTGCTCCAACTATAAATTCTATGTAGAATCATAAGATTCTAGTAACATAGTATTAAATTAGACAAGAGGGGCATTGTCATTCACTTGTAAATTCTAATTCATCTCTTGGTTTCCATTGTAATGTGAACCAACATTGTTAGCCGTATTTTGACCATCATCATACTGATTGATATCTACATACTAAACATTTTTTTTTATTGTTATCTACAGGAATGCTTCCATTGTTTGGATGAGTGTTCCATTGTTGATTCTATCTTTAGAAGCCATTATTATGGTTAGGAGAATTGAAGTTGTTTCCTCCATTATTGTTTCTTGTATTGTTGTTTCCAAAAAAATTCCTATTGTAATTTTGATTGTAATTGTTGTTTTTGTAAGGACCAGCATTATTTCTCTGGAATTTGGTATTCTATCCTTGTGACAACCTTAAGTGATTAGCTCATTTTTAATTTGTGACATGGTCTTCTTCATTTGAACAAACTCAGAGGAAAAATTATTCTCTACCTCAACTGAAGCTGCTACCTTTTTGTCAAAGAAAGTAGCTTTTAGAGTTTCACACCCTAGATATGTTAAAGAGGGGTTTTGCAAAGTAGGTGCCTACTATAATGGAACTAGATTCATAGGAATAAATTAGCTAGGCATCATAGGTGCTCCGATAGAATATTTTGACATCATTGTAATAGCTTGAGATGGAAGCATCAATCCTCCTCCATTAGGATTGGCTTTCTTAGTGAAGGCAATTGCTTCTATGAAGACTTTATCCAATGTATTGATATTTTCTACAGGAAGTCTTTTTAGAAAGATAGTAGTAAGATGGTCCATAGCATTCAGATAAATTTGAATATCACCTTCAACTTGTATAGTGTATGACATTTCTAGCTTGCGATATGCCATATGAAAGTGATGGTTGAAGTACAAAACCATCTCAGCTAGGTCCCTTTTGATTGATATGAATTGTTGATGTATCACATCTAGGTTGATGAAGGTTTTAAATTGCTTCAAGAATAATTTTTTGAAAGTATCCCAGACTCCAATACATCTAGGTGGAAAATTAACATACCAATTAAAGTCAACTTCCCCCAAAGAGTAGGGGAATAAACAAAGAACCATATTCTCATTAGCAATCCACTTTCAGTTGAAAATTTCTTTGAATACTTTAATGTGATCTTTAGTAGTTTGTGTCTCTCCATAGATGAACCTTGGGAAAAACTTCTCAGGATTATTAGGAAGGTCATTAAGTACAACTATCAAGTTGATTGGTGATTCCACAACATTTGTAAAAAATGCCATTGGAGAATTTGGTGGAATAACAAGTGGTTGTTGCTATATACGAGGATTAGTAATGCAAAGAACACTAAATATCAAATCAAAAGTATTCACAAAAAAAAAAAATGTAACTTCAAGATAGAATAAGATGAGCTCTCAATTGAGAATATGAGCCATTAATGGGCTCTCTCAATGAGAAGCTCTCTTGTTGAGTAGCTTTGTTTGATTTGATAGGATGTATGCTTGATTCTCCAAAGGCTTCAATGGTGTTCTTGATGGATTTTGGCTTGGGTGAATGGATTTGATGTAAAATGGCTTCTCAAAAATGGCATTATGGCTTTACTTCATGATCAAAATGGAATTACTTTGTTACTATGGGTGATTTTGTTAAAATGGCTTGGGAGAGGATTCTTTAAATAGGCAACGGGCTTGAGGGATCACGAGGTAGGATGCAAGGATGGGAGAAAGCTTATAGAAGGTTTAGATTGAATGTGAGGAGAGCACATGGATTGTGCTTCCTTACAGCCAATCAAGGAGTGACACATGTCACAGGGTCATTGATTAGAGCAAGAAGAGTTGAGGGGTCAACAAAGGAGGCTCAAAGCTCATAAAGACCCTCATAATGGCTTGTAAGAGCAATGAATGAGCTTGTAAGAGTCATTTATGGCTTTGTGAGCTTCATAAAGTTTTATGGTTGGGATTTTTGTGAGAGAGTTGAGATATTTTGACTTGGGTTGGATTAAGAAAGTCTTAAGCTTGACTTAAGAATGTGCAAATGATTAAGGCTTGGATTAAGCTTGGGTTAAGATTAGATTAGGCTTGTTAGAGATGGGTAGGTGGATGGCATTTAATGAGGGTGGGTGAAGGAGGAGATATTTGTTGGCTTTGGCTTGGGTTAGCAAGTTTTAACCCATGTTTAGGGAACGTGACAAGGTTAGGGGGAGGATTAGGATTAGGGTCAAAGATAAAGATTGACATCTTTTAGAAGAGTCTAGGCTTTGGATGAGGATGAAGACTTTCTAGAAGAGTCTAGAACTTCCTAGGATGAGGATAAATAAGGTTTTTAGGAAATAAATAAAGTTTTATTTATTTCAAGGGTTTGGGTTGAGGAGATATTTATTAAAATATTTTTAATAAACATGAGGATTAATATTTAATCTTAATTAAACATTTTGAGTTGGGATTAAGGGTAGGAAATGATGGGATTAGCCTTTAATTGAAATTAAAGAAGGATTAGAAGATTTTGGAAGAGGTTAGTGGTCTTAAAGAAATTGGTCAAGTTTTGGGCAAAAAATAAATAAATTATTTATTTTGGGATTTTTACTCAATTTATTAATTACATAATTAATAAATAAGGAAATAATGTTTAAATAAGATTTAAACATTTTTGGAAGGGATTCCTTAATTAAATATTTTTAATTAAGATAAAGAGATTTAATGGCATAAAAATAAATAAATTAATTAAATAATTAATTAATTAATAAATGATGATGTCATCATTGACTTTTTCAGAAAATAAAAATACTTTATTTTTTAAAGGATTTAGGTGTCTACATTTTGCCCCTCTTTGACATAGTGTTGAAACAACACTTTCAAAGAAGTTCAGATATAAACGACATGGAGATGACTTTATGGAGCAACACAATTGCCCCAGTCTCGGGTAGAAGAGAGAGAATGGACTGCACGATGCCCCTTCAAGAAGGCGGCGGGGAGAGAAAATGAGGCTCTATGGTTTTTTTGAAAAATACAAGAATCTAGGATGAGCAAGGAGACTCAGATTGGCAAAGAGAAGGGGCTAAATTAGCTCAAATTCTCACTACAGGAGAATGATAAAGGGAGAATCAGAGGCACAAGAGTAAATAAGCTTAAGACTTTAGGAGAGATGGAGGATGAAGGAGTGGAGCACCATAAAAAGGAATCTAGGATAAGGGAAGGGATGATGGGATGAGATAAAGCTGAGGCAACAGGATTTCAAAGAGTCGAATTGATGGAAGATGGGTGTTGGAGATCCCTAGGACTAGGATTGTGGATCTCGAAAGATGAGGCTTAGTGGATTGATTTGATGAGTGGATCCCTAAGACTAGGATGGTGGATCCCTAAATCTAAGAGTGGTGATTGATTCTGGGAGATATGGTTGCACAAGCTGGGGTAGGAGAGACGGATGCTGGATATGGATGCGGGATAATGGAGATGAAGGGAATCCATTGAAGCTTTTTGAGCAGGGGGATACTTCAAAGAGAAGTACCACCATGTAGTTGAGCACTAGATTGTCTATATGACTGTTGGTTAATTGCCAAGGTTACCAAGAACATCAAGGCCGTGTCACCAACCATCCAGAGGACTGATAGACTGACTGAAAACAAACACACAAGGATTGCCCTAGAATCACACATGAAACCCAGAGGAAACAACGTGGAACCAACACTGGGTAACCCACAAGAAAAAACAAACAAACAAAAGACTTGATCACAACCGTACACTCAGAGTGCCCCATTCGCAACATAGCATGATATGGAAAATTTTGGTAACCTTAAGGAGGGAACAAAAAGATTTTTTGGAAAAGATAATTCAAGGCCCAAAAGGGAAGATTCCAAATCAAAAGAAAGTGAAAATCTAAAAGAGAACGATTTGCCAATGAGATGGGTAGGATGAGGTACTAACGAACCAAGATCAGACATGAGGAAAGCTATATCCTATAAGGATATATCAGAGAGCACCTAAGCTGGTGGATTTGGATGAGTGATGCACTTGGCAAGCTGAACTGAGAAGGATAACATTTTTGTGATAGGAGATCTAGCTAAAGGATGCATTGGAATAGCTAACCAAGATTTGTGCGATGTGTGCAAGATGCTGATCAAGGATGAACTAACACAAAAGATGGATAGATACAATGGTACTAAGCTAAAGAGGATGTACAAGCTGATAGACCAAGATATGGTACAAATGTACAAGTTGTTTTGGACAAGATTGGATATACAAGCTATGATACAAGGTATGATACAAGTGTTGGATACAAGATTATTTACAAGCTATACAGGAGCTTTGGATCATAAGATAACGGGATGCCTCAAGTTGGTGCAAGATGCAGAAGCTAATGATGAGGTGATAGCAGAAGATATGGATTTTGCAGGATGCATCCAATGATGATGATAGATGTGCAACCAAGGATGGGGACAATGCTAAGGTTGGTCATAGCTGAGCTGATAAATGGTTCTAGAGTGAATGGCTAATGAGAGGATGACATTGGATTTACATGAGGATAGCCTAGAGCGAGATACCAATGACAAGGAAGGATGGACAAGACAAGATCTCCAAGGAATACAGTGCCCCCAGTCACAAGATGACATGAAAAAGGAGGGCTTACGATGGATGTGATAGGATTGAACCTAGGATGGAAAAGTAAAAGGCGCTAGGGAGATGGATGATAGCGGGGATGATGGGGTGAGGTTGTAGAAGATAAGTGGATAGTGATAGATAAAAGTTGGAGGATGAAAGATAGGTGGATATATTAGAAGATGGAGTTGGATGGCAAGATGTGACCAAAAGCATGAGGATGATAGGCTAAGCTAGTGATGGTTGGATTATGCATGATGCTTGTTTGCCAAGTTTTCATCATGGTACTTGTCCAAGGTGCTTGAATTGCCAAGTTTTCACTAGTGGACGCTTTATTTTTCTTTTCTTTTTTTTGACTTTTTTGACTTTGGACTTAGCTAGAATGATTTTGGTTTTCTTCAGCTATTTTTGGCTTTTTTGAGATTTTTCACTGGCTATTGGAATGTTCAATTTTGTTACTAGTTGTTGGTACATCAGATGTGTGATTTATGCAATAGATAGGATTAGATGGGATTGATGGTAGGAGTAGGAGGGATGAAAAGGTTGGAAAGGAGCATGAGATGGGGATGCTTACAAGATCAACATTGGCACATGTTGGGACGGGTGTGAAAAGAGCATATGGGGGATAGATGCTAGATGCAGGCTTGATGGAGGATTTGTGGAAGCGCACTTGGGGATATAGGCACCCAAGATGGAGTTAGGAGATGGGGGACACAAATCACTAGATGGGGGATTAGCAATGGTGGATGCCATTATGCATTGGGTTTCAACTTTTTTCTTTGGGATCCACATGGTTTTGGATTATCTTTTCATAGCCTTTTGCATTGTTTTGCATTCTTTGATTGGATTTTTCCCTTTTGGAGTATGTCTTTTAGAATAGACATATGATTTCCTAGGATGTGGATTTTTAGCTTTATGCATTTTGAAGTTGGCATTCACATTGTTGTGGTAAGCTTTGGGAAGATGGTTAGGAGAAGCTTTATGAGATGGAGAGGATATGGAAGAGCGTGTAGGGGGATTATGATGGATGATGTGCCCTAATATGTGCCTTTGTTGATCTTGCATAGGAATGGAGGGAATATGATTTTTATGATGGCTGATAGGAGGATGGAGGATGGTAGATTTTGGGAAATGGGAACCCAAAATGGATTTAGCAGATGAAGGGGGGATGTGGTAGGTTGTTTTGGGTTGCAAAGATGGTGGAGGGGGGATGACATAAGATTTCTTGAAGGAGTGATGGGAGGCTGGTATGGTGGGCCTGGAGATAGGCTTGGTTTGGGGATGGCGTGTACCAACACTTTTAGATGGTGAACCTTTGGATACATATCCAAGACCATGAAATCTTGGATTCTTTTGTGCAATAATAGGCTTTCTGATTCCTTGCTCTTGTGGTCCTAAACCTTGACCTTGATAATGCCATCAATTGAGCATTTGAATGAGCTAAGGAAACTTTTTGCTTGTAGAAAATGGTAGAAGTGCTTTATTAGATGTACTGCAGCGGGGATATATTGTTCTTAATTCTTCTGCTAAGAGGGGGCCACCATGGATGAATGTAAGTAAACCAAGAGGGTAGATTATAGATGGTTGAATAGCTTGGATAGGTGGTAAGATGGAATCATGGAGTGGAGGAGATGGTAGGATAGGATCTTGATTTAGCTGATGGGATGAAAAGATATCCTGTAGTAGACGAGGTATCGCTTGAGATTTTGGAGATGGAAGGGATGGTGACTACACTATGGATGAAAGACATGGTATAATGATATCTTCATTTATTCTTTGGGGGATTTCAACATTCTTTTGGTAGGATCTTGATAGGATTGGATTGGAGTGGATGGTGTGATAGGAGGTGAAGCGATGGATTCTTCAAAGGTAACAGATGTATAGCTGGGAGATTTGGTAGTAGAGATGGGTGAGTAGAATATGGATGCATAAGGGTCATTATGGGAGATTTGGGAAATTCTTGGATGTGATGTGGATAGGATTTGGAGAGATTTGACAGGTGGTGGGATTTTGATGCTTGCGAGAAGTGGAAGGATTTTAAGCAATTTGATGGATGGTATGGGGATGATAGCTATGGGAGATGGAGGTGATATTATAGATGGGGAAGCTTCATTACTAACTACTTCACATGGTTGGATTAGATGACATTGCTTATTGACTATTGGAGGTAGCTTTTCTTGTATTTCCTCTAGGAGATTCTTGGGAGACTCGTGTGTTGGAGGTGGAGGTGGTGGATTGACAGGAATAGCTGGTGTGATTGGGGTGGAAGATTAGAAGCTTGGTCAAATAGGTGATGGAGAAGAAGCTAGGATATGAGATGGAATGACTAGATAGTTTGGAGGAATGCTTGGATTTTGGGGGATGGTTGGCAGAAGGCATCTAAGGCTCTCAAGATACCTGTCATAGTCAACAAGATTTTCATCATCATTTGAATAGGATGTAGCATGATAAAGGACAATGCGACCAAAATCATCATGATAGGGTTGGGATTTCATGTTTTGATGATGAGTCAGATGGGGATGGGGTCTTCAATATGGATGAACATAGAATCTCATGGTTGGATTTGGATTAAGCACAGATTTTGGGTTGGCTGGTGAAAGATTTCCTAGGGAGAGTCAAAGCTACATGACAAACCTAAGGAGGATTGGCTGGAGCTTTTTGGCTTTCCTATGGATGGAAGACTTCAAGGGTATGCTATCAAAAAGTGAGAGTTTTTCTTTCCTATGTGCAAATTGGTGGCTTTTGGTGTCAACTTGAGGATAAACAAATGATCCTATGGGCATGACACGAGATTGACCACTTGTGGATCTCAACCTTTAGCTTAAGGTGATGAGGGATGACAAGTAACAAGGCTAGATTACCCTAGAAAAAGCTCTATCAAAGGGATAACCTTGGGGAGATTGAGGGATTTGGATAGATTGATTGCATAGAAAACTCTGGCAGAGTAACAACAATTCCTTAAAGGCTTGGGTGATTTTGGATTGGGTTGCTAGCTGGCTGGGGGGATGATTTAGATGGACTTTGGATTTGGGACTGTTCTAAAGCAAAGAACTAGATAGATTCAGTTGAGGCAGGGGAGTTTGGATGATTTTCTAATGAGGAAGTGACTATGCTAAGTATTCCTTGAGCTAGGAGATTTCTTCTTTTTTGGGATTTTGACCAAAGTTGGCAAACATTCATTCAAAAGCTATGAACAAACAAGCAGACAAAAGTTTGGAGCAAGCATGTCAAACACACCAACATCCTAGGAAGCTTTCTACAAGGATAAATTTGGTTTAGCTAGGGAGTCCTCAATATATGCAAGGTACGTGAGGCCCAAATCTATAGATGAAACTAAAAAGATTCCATACAACCGAGAGGAACGGTAACCCACTTCTCCTCTTTCACTTCTCAAGGGTATAAATTTCCTTGAGGCTTAGCCCGAGTGACAAAATTTTGATCCCAAGAGAGGTGTCTTTGGATTCACCTCCCGATCTTTATACTCTGCCAGAATGATGGAGTTGAGGTCATTCCAAGGGCTGATGAAATCCTTGAGAAGGCCTCCTAAAACTTTTTAAAAAATTGGATCCTAATCTTATACACCCGAGATGGCCTCAAAAGACGACAAGGGTAGAGAAGACTTGGATGATTTTGGGCTAAAAGACAGAGTTCTTTTCCAACTGACGCTTAAGTTTTCTTATCTAGACTTTTTGAAAACACGCATGATTAAGATGCAAAGGTTCAATTCCAATTTGAAATGCATCAACAAAAGAGAAGCGATCAAAGAATTAATACACAAAGGAGAGTTAGGGTCAACAAGAAAGTAAACCCGCGTGCCCAGAGGCCCTCCACGTCAAGTATCAATTAATTTCCTTTAAGGCATTCAAGAGTTGGTGTTTGTTCATTTTAAGGCCAAAACAAAGATGTATGTAAAGCTCAATTTCAAGTGCGTGCCTGGAGGCCCTCGACGTCAAGATTTGTTCAATTTTTATGCCCAAATGAAGTGTTAGCAAGACTAATGTGCATTCAAGAAATTCTCTATTTTAGAAAAACCAATAAAAACTTAAGCGAGTGGATTTTGATTTTTGTGGAGCATTTAACACCTTCTTAGGTAGACCCATCCCCATATATGGCACTAATATTGCAATCAATGGTTAGAATGATGGGTGATTAAAGAGGGTGAGTCCAACAACAAACTCACTCAAAGTGTCTTTATTTGTTTTTATAACTTAGAAAGTTTCTAAAATGTGGATTCTCTTTATGCCCTAAAAGATGAAGTGTGATGTATGATAATGATTATGTGATTTATGGCATTCCAGATTGGATTTGTTATGCATTCCAGAAAAAATAAACAAACTTGATTTTAATCCATGGCACTCAAGAGTGATTTTAACAACATGCATTCAAAGACGAGTGTTTAAACATTCAAGTTCTTTCCTTCGAGCATTCAAGATTGAGAATTTACGTGTTGTTTTAAGAACTTTGAAGTACTTTGTTTTAACCTTAGATAATTCAAGATTGAGTCTGTTTGAACTGAAATTCAAAGAGGAAGGAATACGGATGCTTTTCTTTCCAATTTAGATCATTCAAGATTGTTTTTGACTCAAAATAAATGACTCTTTGGACTTTGGTTTTCATTCAAGATTTTGTCTTCTAGTTTGCATGTTTTAAGCCCAAAAATGATATTCCTAGATTGTTTTGATGCATGAAAAACATAGGAAACATTCAAGATTTTGCAACAAGACATTTGTTTGGAACAAATAACAAAGGTTTTAGGACAATTTTGGCAACCATTTAGGACTCTTAGTTTTCATGAGATTTTAAAAGAACTTTAAAATAGTTGAAAATGAAGTTCATTTTGTCTCTGATTGATGCTTTGAGTTTGATTTAGAATTTTGTGTGCACTTAGTGTTGATTTTGAACCTTTTGAAATGGAAACTTGAAGTTCTTTTTAAGTTTCCAAAAATGAAGCGTTCCTAACTTTGTATGAATGCATCTAAAACCTTGATGTTGTGAGGATGAAAATGATTGGTTTAATTTAGATTCATTTGTTAGAAGCTTTTTTTGCAAATTTTTAGTTTTTTAATGGATTTAAGTATGATTTGGGGGTTCATTTTAAGCACTAAAACAAGGTGTGTATGATTTTTGCTCCCTAAAAAGACAAAAAAAAATTGGCCAAGATCCCACAAGAAGAAGAAGAAGTAGAGGGAATAGAAGAAGAATATAGACAAGAAGAGGAAGAAGAATTCCAAGTGCTTCGTCCACCTATAAGCTTAAAACATCTGAAAACACTCTAAATCCCATTAGAATGTTTGCAAAGAACTCTTGATTCATCTTCTTCTTGCTTCCTTGGACCTGCAAAACCTAATTAAATGCCCCTACCAATCACCAAAACATGAAAATTAGCCAAAGTTAGTACAAAACATGCAATTTTGACTACAAATGATATAAGCATGACCCATGCGGGGTCCAACCGGGCATGCCAAAATGTATACAAGGATTAGTAATGAAAAGAACACTAAATATCAAATCAAAAGTATTCACAAAACTAAATAAATGTAACTTCAAGATAGACTAAGATGAGCTCTCAATTGAGAATATGAGCCATTAATGGGCTCTCTCAATGAGAAGCTCTCTTGTTGAGTAGCTTTGTCTAATTAGATAAGATGTATGCTCGATTCTCCAAAGGCTTCAATGGTGTTTTTGATGGATTTTGGCTTGGGTGAATGGATTTGATGTAAAATGGCTTCTCAAAAATGGCATTATGGCTTTACTTCATTATCAAAATAGTATTACTTTGTTACTATGCGTGATTGTGTTAAAATGGCTTGGGAGAGGATTCCTTAAATAGGCAAAGGGCTTGATGGATCAAGGGCTAGGATGCAAGGATGGGAGAAAGCTTATGGAAGGTTTAGATTGAATGAGAGGAGAGAACATGGATTGTGCTTCCTCACAGCCAATCAAGGAGTGACACATGTCACAGGGTCATTGGTTAGAGCAAGAGGGGTTGAGAGGTCAACAAAGGAGGCTCAAAGCTCATAAAGACCCTCATAATGGCTTGTAAGAGCAATGAATGAGCTTGTAAGAGTCATTTATGGCTTTGGGCTTCATGAAGTTTTATGGTTGGGATATTTGTGAGAGAGTTGAGACATTTTGACTTGGGTTGGATTAAGAAAGTCTTAAGCTTGACTTAGGAATGTGCAAATGATTAAGGCTTGGATTAGGCTTGGGTTAAGATTAGATTAGGCTTGTTAGAGATGGGAAAGTCGATGTGATTTAATGAGGGTGGGTGAAGGAGGAGATATTTGTTGGCTTTGGCTTGGGTTAGCAAGTCTTAACCCACGTTTAGGGAATGTGACAAGGTTGGGGGGGATTAGGATTAGGGTCAACGATAAGGATTGACATCTTCTAGAAGAGTCTAGGCTTTGGATGAGGATGAAGACTTTCTAGAAGAGTCTAGAACTTCCTAGGATGAGGATAAATAAGGTTTTGAGGAAATAAATAAAGTTTTATTTATTTCAAGGGTTTCGGTTGAGGAGATATTTATTAAAATATTTTTAATAAACATGAGGATTAATATTTAATCTTAATTAAATATTTTGAGTTGGGATTAGGGGTAGGAAATGCTGGGATTAACCTTTAATCAAAATTAAAGAAGGATTAGAAGATTTTGGAAGAGGTTAGTGGTCTTAAGGAAATTGGCCAAGTTTTGGGAAAAAAATAAATTATTTATTTATTTTGGAATTTTTGGTCAATTTATTAATTAAATAATTTATAAATAAGGAAATGATGTTTAAATAAGATTTAAACATTTTTTGGAGGGATTCCTTAATTAAATATTTTTAATTAAGATAAAGGGATTTAATGGAATAAAAATAAATAAATAAACTAAATAATTAATTAATTAATAAATAATGATGCCATCAGAGAATTTTTAAAATATATATATATACTTTATTATCTAAAGGATTTAGGTGTCTACAGTTGTGAAGGTGGAAATGAAGAAGATGATGAAATGTTGAATGGAAGTTGTAGGATTTGAGGTATTCCTTTATCACTGTGGAGCTTGTGAAAATGGCTAAGCTCAAAGAAATCATGTGAACTTGGTGAAGATCTTAAAGCTCACTAAAATGGGGATTCTACATTAGGATCCTCTAGTTTGCATCAACTCTGGAAAAGTGCACCTATATAGAAGTACACTTTGTCAAAAAATAAGGCGTACCTTAGAATTTAGCACGCCAGTGCACCTAGCATAGTAGTGCACCCAAAAAACCTCAAAAACATGGAAATTTTTTTGAACTTGTAAAAAAGTTTAGAATTTTGAAGTTTGCAAATTTTTTTCTTCTATTCTAAGAGGCAACACACCCTCCTAGTGCCACTTCTATTTATCTATCATTTTGCATGAAGCTTAATGACATGAATCTTTTTGAAATCCTCTCTTGAAAAGTTAATCTAGGATAAACTCCAAGGTTCTAGGAAATCTTGTGACCAACTAGAATCTTCTCAATTAAAGATAAATGTGAGTGTTCATGAGGAGGTCTTTGTTGGTTCTGATAACTTTGGATAAGACATAGAATCTATTTTCTATTTCAAAAGAGTAAAATTACAAAAAGAAATATATGTTTCTATTTTTTAATGAGTATAATCTAACAATGCAACTAATATCAATTCTTAATTTAAGCAAGGGGTTAGTAAAGAAAATAATGAAGATACAATAACAAGAAGTTTAAGGAAATAACATAAAAGTGAAAACCTAACGGACATAAACTAGGTAAACATCATGTCTGCAAGTTAAGCCTTCAAAAAGATTGATGGGTAACCAATGAAAATAGGAGCAACAATTCCTTAATTTCATTGATGTAATCATTGATGGGAATTCAGTAACAATAAGATATTTAACTTTTCATCGGATTGCAAGGCCATGGAAAGTGCGCTCATGCGAGACAAAAAGCTATGCAGGAATAATATAATGATCTCTTCTCAAACTAAGTATGTTAGTAGAATTTGTAAAGTTGTAGAAAATAATAGAATTAAAAGATCACAAAACTAGAACAATGTAATAAAAAAATTTCTCAATTACACTTCACAAACATACATTCACAAAACATAACACAATTAGGCAAGAATCACTCCACTCCAAATGTGAGCACCAACAACATATATTATTACATCAAAATAATGGCATCTTGTCGTACATATTACATTCTTGAATTTATAAGAAATCATCTCCTCAATTTGTGTTGAGAGTGAGAGATATCTTTATGCAATCATATCCTTATAAACTAACAAAACAAATCTATTTATGTACTAACTAAATCTCTAACTTGTGCTTAATATGACTTCATCCATATTTATATCATTAATTGGATCCATGAGCCTTTACATGCCTTAAAACAAAGAAATCATGAAAAAATAAGAAAGAGAGAGCCATCAGTTGATGTAGAGTGTTTCGAAGTTCCAAAAATAGAAGCTCCATCTGCACTAGGTGTCTGTTAGAGTTAAATTGTTGCCAAAATGTGTTTTTAATGCATGGAAAGCTCTAAATTTAGAACTGGTAGTTAATTGTTAGTGCACCTTTGACTTCTTCAAAATCTTCCAGGTACACCATTGCAAAAAGTGCACTTAAACACTTGGTGCAATAGGAAACTAGTGCACCTAGTGTAGCAATGCACTAGCACACCTCATAGGTAGGTTTCCAAAATATACAAAATTTCACCAAGTGTCAAAATTGAAATTCTGGCTTCTGGGTTTTGTTCCCCTTTATACTAGATCTATGTCTGGGTATTTTCCTTTGAATTTCTTGATTATCTTAGTGACTTGAGCTGCATCTTGCAAAACTAAGGCCTCATATCTATCTTTCACCTTCTTCCTATAGTTTCCCACCTCGATACGACTCTCCACAAAATCTTTGAGTTTTACATTAAACCCTAACAAAGCCTCCTCTATCCTGAATGCCTACTTGATATCATCATCATTAGTAGCCTCCTCAAAATATTTCTGAAATTTCTCCACTACTACCTCTACTGGTAATAACTTCTCCCTAGAATCATCCTCAAAAATGTCTAGGCATGCATCACTATATTGTCTCTCTACTTCCAAAATTTGCTCTTGGGTTTGATTCTTGAGCTTAAGAATCTCCACATGTAATGTTTCTATTACTTTATTACTATTTGAAATCTTTCCAATCTAATCATCAATTTTGTCTAAATCCTGAGCCATATATACATCCATCAGCATCTGGTACCTTTGACCTTAAATTGCCTTTAATGCCTTGAAATCCTTCCCTTGGGTGTGTACTTCATCCATCAAACCAAAATCCTGATTCAAAACTGTTACTAACCTATCGATATTATCTTGCATAATGTGTAGCAACTTCATATTTCTCTAAATAATCTTTACACCCTTTTCCTCAAAACATTCTTGACATTGCTAAAAAGCTCTCAAAAATGGATCTAATTGGCCTCTACCCCTATCTCTTCTCTTGATTTTTGTGTTCAAGGTATCTTCGGGGTTTGTGGGATCTAGGGGACTAACAACATCACTTAGATATCCCTTTAGGATTTCATTTTTTCATCAAAGAGTTATTAATTCTACCCCATCCCATTCCAAGATTTTGAATACCTCCATTATTCCTATTGTAACCATTAGTTTAATAGTATCCAAAGTTGGCTTTCCAAGCATGACTTCCCTAATTTGATAATCTCGTGGAGTCAAGTATTCAACATTTGAATGTGGAGGACGAATAGCTATGTGGGCAAAAAGGTACTAGTTTTGATCACTCATAACAAAGGCTAATGCTCGTGCATCTTTTGGAGGTGAATTAGGCTTCCTTAAGACTTCAATGAATTCCATTCTATCTTCCTCCTCTATAGTGAATTTCTATTTCTTAATACTTTTTTTCTCAGCCACCTTGGGATATGCCCTAATGGAGATTTTCCTTTTGAGAATGAAGGAATCTATTTTGCATTGCCTTTTTCCCTTATCTTCCCTTTCTAGAGTCCTCTCCTTTTGCACAAGATTGGTACAAGATTCTCTATGTCTATGGAGTCCATGGTCCTTACCTCATTGTCTTGGGAAGTTTATTGAGGTTGTTCACTTATCTACCCTTCTTCTGACACTTCCTCAATAGGTGTCTTTTATGGCTCTTCCTCTTTCTCTATTTTGAGTTGTTCTTTTTTGGTGCTTCAAGGAAGAGGGGTAGGTGATCCCTTATCTACACAAAATGTGATTTTTACTAGGGATGATGGAGCTATCTCAGGTCCTTGTGGTTCAGGTGGCTACTGACTCCAGTCCTCCTATTGAGGTTTATTTATTGGAGTATCTTTTATTTTTTCTTTGACCAATTTGGTACCCACAGACATGAAATAAAAATCTAACATCTGAAAGACATTAGTGCCCTCCACATCCTACTCATCTATCAACTATTGCATTTCATCTTTTGATGTGGTATTTTAAATGGGTCCATAAAGGATAGATGGTAGTGTGATCATGGAGCTTCTCCTCCTTTGTGACTCTATGGCTTTGGTGAGTCAAGTTCTCCAGTTCAAAGGTAGATTGTCCTCTTCATCCTTATCATCCTCTTCTTCTACCTCTTCATGGATTTTTTTTGGGAGCTGATGGGAAAGGGATCACTCTCCTTATAACCTTTTTCCTCCTCTTTACCAAAGTCTCAAAGTGATATTTCTTCTTTTAGGTGTAGAGGGGGAGGCTTTCTCTACTTGTTGAGGTGGGGAAACCTCTTATACTTCAATTTTTGCTTCCCCTTGGCCTTGTTCAGCTGGTGGAACTTGGAGATCCTCTTGAGCTTGTGCAACTTCTACATTCTCTGGCCCTTACATATTTTATTCTCCCTACTTTGGAGGCTCCTGACTATCTTCCCCTTCTAGCTTTGCTAGTTGAGGAGAAGTTCTCTTCCTCTTTCCTTTACCTATTTGTGCCCTATGATTACCAATTAGTCTATGTAGTTGGTGTATTATCTCAGTTCTTACTGACAACTAGGTAGTAAACATAGGTATAGTGACCTTAGCTCCTCAACCTTTGGCTAGGTGGGCCTGTGCATGGAAGATTACTATTTGAGGAATTGAATGAAGTTTTAAAGGTCTCTTGATCTAATCCTACATCAATTTGTTGGTGTGCATCACCCTATGATTAATTTATGAGTTCTCTTCTTTTTCAATCTTGGCATTCATATTGTCATGCTTGAAAAATGGATTGAGGAGATACTCTATATTTTTTTGCATAATCCTTAATAGAATATTTATTTTTAAAGAACACTCTGCAAAATAAAAAGTCATCCTACAATAATCCCTTATGTGGACATCATATTTGTCTATTGTATTCATCTAGAAAACTTAAATTACATCCTCATGCTGGAATGTCTTACCAGTTAGATGTTGTACTCTCTCAATGTTATCAAAATAGGGCCATGGAGAATTATACTCTTTTAAGAGATATTGATCTCGTTCACACTCACAAGTCAGAATGTCTTGTCTTTGCACTGCACTAAAAGGTCCTATAGTAATAGGCCATGTCCAACATATTTTATGCTACCTCCTAACTATATCATATGTAGACAAGAGTTGTTGAGTGATCTCCAGTAAAATGAGTCTTTCACTAGGATGCCTAGGGAGCTTATTAGGGTTGATAGTTGTACCTGCTACCCTCAAATACGTGAATGTAAAAAATTGGATGTAATGGACCCCAACTTCTAATATCTTTGCAGCTAAAAAATTGGATTATTGTGAATATGAAAGCATCATTCACAATCATATATTCCTTTCTTTTCTTTGAAAGCTTGTTCTTTACTAGCTGAGGATATACAATGTAAGGCCATGTGTTTGCATCCTACATACCACCCTTCTTATAGAGCCTAGGATAATCTGTCTCTCTCATAACTAGAATGTACACCAAGTATGATTTCATGTAACATATTCTATTGTTCTTCACTACCACTAGCTTCTCTCCCAAGTTCTCAATAAGAGTGCAGGCCCAATCAATTGACATATTTTCTATCTTGATAGTCTCAATGAAATTGACCATTCATATGTTTAAAAATACTAAAGTAGGCAAACCCATGACTCTACTCGAGAGAATAATTGAATATCTAATATCCTTCTTCATTTAACACTGCGTCATATCTACTTTGCCGAATTTCCACCCTAGAGGAGTCTTCTCAATAAGCTATCAAGATTGGATGATCTAGGAATCTTCATCAACATGTTTCCTATACATCTCTTGGCTTGGTGATAGGACAATCTTATAAATTGATTTGACCTTCACTATATTATTGGGTTAGAGATCTAGGAAAATCTCTCCTGTTATGCTTTTAACGACCTTTTCTTCAAGAATGCATCTCTCTGCTAGTGTCATGATTAATTCTAAGAACTGCACTAAAATTGGATGCCACACTATGTTAACCAGTCCTAATTGGATCATAGAAGCTATCATTGGTGATCTCTCGGTTGATTTGTTGCATAGTTTCAAGACTACTCCCAAATTTGTGTAGCCTACTTTAGTGTCCCAAATTTTTGAATGATGATCTTGAAAATGTGACTTCATTAGAACACCCTAAAACTTGAACACTATAGGCTTTGGAACCATCTTTTCTACAAGGGAGGATGATGAGGAAGCCGTTGAATCTAGACAAAAAAAGCATATTAGTCCAAATTCAAAGAAATAATGATTAATCACACCCTAGTATAAACATGCAAAAGAACAAAAAACCTAACTTGCCCAAAAAAACTAGATAACCAAACTTATACCCTTGAAATGAAAAAAATGGTGCACTTGGTGCACCTGATAGGTGCACCTAGTGTACTTTTTAATTAGAAATTTTTTTCATATCAGGTGCACTGATGTGCACCTCATGTTTAGACTTGGGAAAAAAATTATTTTATTTTTGAAAGTGTGTGTAGTTGCACACTTAATTTGATGCACTACTGCATACCTGTTTTGAAGGTTAACCCTTGTTTTTGTGTTTAGTTGCAGGTAGGGAGTGGTGAGGCACACTTGCTAAGGTGTGGTGCTATGACTTAGGAGCTAGAGGAAGTGAAATAAGGAAAGGGAAGAGTTAGAGATGTGGGTCCCATGGTTATAGAGCTCGAGGACCCAACATAATGGTATGCGGGTGCATTGTTGTGTAGCTACATAGTTGCACTGTTGTGCACTTACCTTTTGTAAGTACTTTCTATTGTGTCTTGCCACAGTGGTGCACCTAGGTAAGTTGGCTCGTGTGCCAATTTTGCTTTTGCAAAAATGACTTATGCTCCCTCCAAAACTTTGATTTTTAAAATCTGGGTTTTCCACTTAAGACCCAGACTTGATGAAAATAATAGATAAAAACCTAGAAAACACTCAGATCCTAGACTAGGATTTTGAAAAGCCAAAAAAAAATGTAGGGGTTCCTATTTCTAGTTAAAATGATGTGAGCTTTGTGAAATCACAATAAGTACAGAGATAGCTTTTGAGATTGTGAAGTCTAAAATGATATTTTCCAGGTGAATAGCTAAGGAAATGTAGTACATAGTGTCCTAATGACATGACTAAGTGTGTAGTACAATACATATAGTATGGCATTAGATATACAAGATTTACTAGAAAGGCAATGAACATAGTACAATAATCAAGGTAAATATTAGGTTAAGGAATTATTTTGGTAATAGAATAACTAATAAGTTATCTAGGGATGAAATTCTAGATGTTAACCCTATGTTAGAGAGAGTTAATTTTGTAATATGCCAAATGTGCAAATTAATTAAAGCCAACTGGACTGCATTTTGTAAAAAGGATAGGTATAAGTAAGAAATAATGACTTGTGAAGTATGAGGTGTGATTGCAAACTATCTATGTGATATGTGGGCATATGCACTGAGTTGTGGTGCCAAAAAGGTGACAAGTTTTTTTTTCATATATTCAATAGTGCATACACACTATGGCTTGGTTAACCTGAGCCATAGCGCATACACACTATAGGGTGTATGCGCTATAGCATGTACACGCTATTATAAAAATCAAATTTTAATATATGATTAGAGGGTTTTACTATTCCTACAAAGCTGCATGCATGCGGGTTGAAAAATACAACATTTTCACCATCACTTGCCAATATGCCTCCTTGTCGACAAAATTCGAGATCACAAGTACACCTACACTAACACTGTATGTGATCTAAACTTAACTTTGCATTGTTTGATATGTTTTTCATATTGTTTTTTAGGGTTTTTACAATTTTTATTTAGATTTATTTATTTATTTGGATTTCAATTGATTTTTTATTAGGAAATGTCCATAATCAACTGGAAAATCCACAAAATCCTCAAGAACCTCAAAACCAAAACCCTCCTCAAGAAGAACAACAAATTCCACAACCCAAACCAATTGCAAGACCTCCACCAGGCACACAAGAAAATATAATAAATCAAATAGAGAGAGGCAAAACTGAATTAGAATGACTCATTTCTTGGTTGAAAGAATTTGGACAAACCAATCCAATGAGGGCTTAAGTTGGCATCATCCCTTGAATCCATTTAGACCCAGATAGCCTCAGTTAGTGGTCAGTTAGATATTTGGTGGGTTAAGAGGGATGAACAAAAAATATTTTATGCAAATAAATTGTCATATGACGATGTTAAAAAAAATACCAAAAGGTAGAATATGTTTATTATTTAGAAACCCGGTGAGAAAAATATTATTAGAGAGGTTACTAAACGGTTCCACATCCATCGGTGCATACACAAGCTATTAGAAATAATTTTTGGGATAGATGGTGGATGGTTTTTGATGCCCCTCCTTGCAACAATCACGAGGTCCCCATGTATTTTTTGAAGAAATTATATTGTGAGTTTGTCCTTGGGGAGATGCCCAATTATTTTGATATATTAGACTCCCAGGGTAGAGGTGGGTGGTCATCATTTGAGAGGTTGAGAGCACATCATGATACTAATTTAGTTAGGGCACCTATGGTCAAGCCATAGCATAAGCATGTGACTATTCTTTCAGTTGTGAAGGAAGATGTAGAGGCCAACGACCTAGGGACCATTAATTCTTTGACACAGACCCTAATCTATTCCATGAGCCCATTAGTTGAGGGGGAGCCTTTTGTGCATTGTGGTCACATGTGGATGTCATGTAAATCCCTATGCACATTTGGAACTCATGCTTGAGATGGTGTGGATGATGGGATCGTCACTTATCAGTTCCTAAATGACACATTTGGCATTGACACACAGGTAAATTACAATTATAATTTACTAATTTGATCAAATTTCATATGTATAGTAAATTATTAATTAATCAACATCTATTAACATTGTTCAAAATTTAGGGTTAGAGTGTTGCCCAGCCTAGCAGTGATCCTCCAGGCCCATTTTTTGTCCCCTCCATGAGTCCAGAGGTATGTATCGATTTAATCATTATAATTAATACATATCTTTATTAAGTAATCATATTAAGGATTGACAAAAAAAATTATGCATGTGCACCAGTTCTCCACAGGACCCTCAACCTTTACTACAGACTCGGAGCATAGATGTCGTACAAGCTTCGTACATGTACAGTTGTTTCATGTTAATTTAATTCATTTGATTATATTTAATTCATGTTTCATGTTACATGTAATGTGTATTGTATGACATGCAGCTCATGATGTCAGACACATCTCCTCATCTCTGATAGTCTGTTGATCATGGAGTGGCCACAACTATGGCTAGCTCACAGCCATTGACTGAGGTATCAAAGAATTTTCTTCATTTTAGTTTTTGTTTATAATAGTTAGTCTCAAAATTTCTATTGTTATTTATAAGTGATTATATTTATTGAATTGTTGTACAGTCTCATCATGCCTAATCATCCACGACCCTTTGAGGTGGACTTATAGAGTGACTATTTGATGGCAGTAAGAAAATAATTGATTTTGTGTGTGCATATCTTTGATTTCAATGTATAATAAATATTGATTCATATCTACTTCTTTTGTATCAGCTCGAGTTATAGAAGAGCCTCAACAAGAGGACAAGTGAGTGTGTCAGGAGGACCCTATCATCTCTACCATCTCCCTCCACATGATGACATAAGACATCAAGAGATTTGTTTCCTTCCTCTCATCGGAAGGAAAATATATAATTGATCTAGATATGCATATATATATATATATATATATATATATATATATATATATATATATATATAGGCATCAATGTACATATTCGATACACATTCGATGTATATGAAATTTTATATTTGATGTATGACATTTGTTTGATATATGACATTATTGGACTTATGACATTATTGGTTATCATAATATATTATTTGTTTGTTATTGTACATGACATTATTTTTTATCATTTTATATTATATGTTTGTTCATGTATGACATTAAATTAGATATGTTCATGTATGAAATTAAATTAGATATGTGCATGTATGACATTAAATTAGATATGTTTATGTATGACATTAAATTCAGTACCTAATCTGTTCAAAACTTTGATAGAATATTGATTAACAATAAAATTTATCAGCGTTTAAGCATAAGTTATTCACTTGCAATATGTCATCGTCATATGATTTATGATCTTGTTCATGTTTAAAGTTTTCCTTCTCTATCATTTTTTTATCAAGTTTAATTCAATACCTAATTAGTTTTAATTTTTGATACAATATTGATTACCAATAAAATTTATCAGTCAAGATCAATTAGGACCTCCTGGAAATAAACTTTATTAGGAAATATTCATGGACCTCCTGGCAATTGGTCACCTAAATGAGAACCTTGAGATTTATTAGGAACTCCATGAAAGAAATTAGTAGCTTGAGAAGCTCTCCATTTGTTAAGCTTCAATACATAACCACAATTCTTCATTATCAAGTAAAAAATGTCAGAGATAGTAGAGAAAAGATGGATTATTTGCAAAAAAAGTCATTTTAAAAATCATAAATCTAACATAATCACTAATAGTTTTATGTGTTTTCATACATTAATGATTGTAACATAATCACCAGTTGATTGGAATGAGTTGTTATTATTCTATAGTAACTAGATTAAGGTAAAAATAAAAGTTCAATAAATAGTTGTCATGTATAGGAAAGAGAGATATCTCACATGAGAGGGGGATGAATCTAAGATGACACATAAGATACTTGTAAGAGGGAGCTATACTTGTTAACCAATTTAAAATGCATGTTATGGAAAATCATAGCATCTTTAAAAGGAAATTAAAGAGCATGACAAGTGGAAGGAGCATGTTGTTTTATAGACTCATATTCAAATTTGGGTGTCAATTTTCTAATGAAGGATTCAAGCACTGCAATTTGGTAGTTTTGGCTCATGTTATTTTTGCATCTCACTCTATCCTTGCATCTCACTCTCTCTTATTCCCCCCCTCTTTATATTTCTATTTTTTCCATATCTATTTTTTTTTTCATATCTATGTATCCTACTCACTCTCACACTCTCTGCCATCCCCTACTCTATCTCTCTTACACACACACTCTCATCCCCCCCCCCCCTCTCTCTCCCTCTCCCACTCCCTCTCCCACCGCCTACTTTCTCTCCCCCATCCCCTACTCTCTCTCTCCTCTCCCATCCCCTACTCTCTCACACTCTCACACTCTCTCCCATTCCCTACTCTGTCTCTCTTATACACACACTCCCATCCCCACTCTCTCTCCCTCTCCCACCACCTTTTTTCTGTCCCCCATCACTCTACTCTCTCTCTCTACCACCCCCTACTCTCTCCCATCCCCTAATCTCTCTCACACTCTCACACTCTCTCCCATCCCCTACTCTCTCTCTTTCATAGATGCACACTCTTATCACTCCACTCTTCTTCTCTCCCATCCCCTACTCTCTACATCTATCACACACACACTCCCATCCTCCCTATCTCCCTCCGTCTCCCTATCCCACTCCCTCTCCTACCACCTACTATCTCTCTCTCTCTCAAGTTCTCTCTCTTCCTCTCTATCCTCTCTCTCTCTCCCATCTATTACTCTCACTATCTCTCTCCCATCCCCTACTCTCTCTGACACTCTCCCATCCCCTAATCTCTCTCTCTCTCTCTCTCTCTCTCTCTCTCTCTCTCTCTCTCTCTCTCTCTCTCTCCCCATCCTATATGAGCTCTCTCTACCACCACCTACTCTCTCCCACACTCTCACACTCTCTCCCATCCCCTACTCTATCTCTCTTACACACACACTCCCATCCCCCCTCTCTCTCCCTCTCCTACTCCCTCTTGCATGGCCTACTATCTCTCTCTCAAGTACTCTCTCTCCCTCTCTACTTTCTCTCTCCCATCCCCTACTCTCACTCTCTCTCTCTTCCATCCCCTACTCTCTCTCACACTCTCTCCCATTACCTACTCTCTCTCTCTCTCTCTCTCTCTCTCTCTCTCTCTCTCTCTCTCTCTCTCTCTCTCTCTCTCCCCCATCCTGTACGAGCTCTCTCTACCACCTCCTACTCTCAAACTCTCACACTCTCTCCCATCCCCTACTTTAATTCTCTTATAAATAAATACAAATTTCCATTCCCCCCCTCTCTCTCTCTCATAGTCCCTCTCCCACTACCTACTCTCTCCCATCCCCTACTCTATCTCACTTACACCATTCCATTCCACCTCTCTCTCCCTCCCACTCCCTCTCCCACCACCTACTCTCTCTCTCTCTCTCTCTCTCTCTCTCTCTCTCTCTCTCTCTCTCTCTCTCTCTCTCTCTCCCCCATCCCTCTACCATTGCCTACTCTCTCTATCTCTCTCTACCCTCTCTCATTCCCTACTCTCTCTTTCGCATGCACTCACACACACCCATTCCCCCTCTCTCCTCTATCATGTCCCGTTTTCAAATAATTAAAAATAATAAACTTTGCTAAGGCAGGTAGGCTCCAAAAAGGTGAAGTTTCAGAAAAAGGGGATAATCTTTGGAAACCAATGGAATAATAAATAAAAATTATTATTAAATTATATTTTATTAACCCCTCTTAGTTTTATGCCCTCTTTTAAGGGGTTTGGAGGCATTTTGGGCTCATTCCAGAACTTGATTTTTGCGCATTGCTTTGTTGTTCTTCAGAGGCTGCCAAACCTATGAAGAAGGATACCCAAGAACGGGAGTTTGCAAGTTTCCAGGAAGGCTAAGGATGGTAGTTTCAAGCCATTCCATGTGCATGCTCATGAAGAGTTTCCCTTTGTGATGAACAGTGCAGATTTGTGAGTTTTCGGGTGTATTTTTTGTAAGAGTTTGGTGTTTCCGGTTGAGTATTTCATATCAGTTTGGGTTGCTTTTGTATATCAGACTTTTAAATGTTAAAATAAATCTGAATATATTTATTTGGATATGATTATACTTCTATGATAGATTACTAAGTTTTGTGGTGATTTCGGGCTATTTTGTGCTATTTTTGGGAGCCCGATGAGCATTGTTTTTGTCTTCCGTTTGGGAGCTATTGTGTGCATATTATATAGATCTATAAATGTAATTTTATAGGCTATTATGCTGCTCAAATTTCTATAAAAATTTCCACTTTCAGATTTATCAATAATATGTGAAGCTGTGAAGTTTTTGGCACTATTTCTGGCATACCTAATTTGGGGTTTATTGAGAAATTTGGTGGATTTTTGTGATATTGGTTGTTTGATTTTAAAAATCTGATTAGAGGCTTGAAATATCATGTAAAATTAGAGAAAGGGACATTTCAGTGATATCAGAGTAATGATCTTGCCAGCCTGAGAGTTTGTAGAAGTTTGCATGTCAGTTTTGACAACTACCCATATCTTGCATGTCATAATTTATGGTTGCATGTTGCTTCTAATCAGCTGCATGTCAAAACTTATGGTCGCATGCAACTAAGTGAAAAAGAAAAAGGATATTTTTAGTGAGAAAATAATAAAAAAAATTTGATCAAACCTCCAGTTGAAAGTAAAAGTACAAAATCCAAGGAAGGGAAAAGTATGGCTGATCCAGATGAGATGGCAAAGAAATTCTTCCAAGACATCCAAAATACTTAGAAGCAAACAATGGATAGTTTGGCAGAAACTAGAGAGGCTTTGTGAATATTGACAAATCTTGTATTGGGTGTTCAATGGTTGCACTCTATTGGAGGCTATTACATGAACCATCAAACTATGGAGTTTAAATTTCATTCCAATGGGAAAGAAGTCATATTGAGAGGCTTATCAAATGGAGCACCTAAGGTGGTCTCTACAAAAAGGATGGAGAGGACTTTTTGAAGAGGACAAGTAGCATGGGCAGTAGGAGTCATAATCCATCCAACAAGCTCTCCAAAGAATCAAGGTAATTTCCATTTTGAAATTCAAAATATTCTTGATAAGCATAGTATAGTTTTCAATGACTTGCCTCCAAGATTACCACTAGATAGAGGTTTTGAGCATGTTATAGAGTTAGAACAAGGTGCCAAACTAGTTATAACAACCCCATACCACCATCCAAGAGGTTACAAGGAAGATATTGAAAAAACAATTAAAGAACTCCTGGACATGGGATTCATAAGGCCTAGCTCTAGTCCATTTGCATCATCTGTGGTACTTGTCAAGAAAAATGATGGTACAATGACAATGTGTATAGACTATAGGGCTCTAAACAAGAAGACCATAAAAGATAGGTATCCCATACCATGCATAGATGAACTCATTGCTGAGTTACATGGTGTTGTATACTTCTCAAAAATTGACTTAAGATCACGGTACCATCAAATCCGAATGAGGAGTGAAGATGTGGAAAAGATTGCTTTCAGATGTCACTATGGGCACTTTGAATTTCTTGTTATGCCATTTGGCCTCACTAATGCACCTACAAAATTCCAATCTGGTATGAATAAGGTATTCAGCCAGCATCTTCAAAAAAAAATTTTGGTATTTTTCGATGATATCTTGATTTACAGTAAAACATGGAAGAGCATCTAAAGCACATAGACACTGTTTTGGGAATCTTGGAGCAGTAATCCTTCTATGCTAAGCTATCTAAATGTGAGTTTGGTTTGACAGAGATCCTATATTTGGGACATATTATAAGTTCTAAAGGAGTACAGGTTGATCAACATAAAATCCAAGCAATTTTGGATTGGCCTCCACCCACTAATCTTACACAGTTGAGAGGTTTCTTTGGGTTGTGTACCTACTATAAGAGATTTGCCAAGGGATTTTCTTAGCTTGCTGCCCCCTTGACTGATTTGACAAAGAAAGGAGCTTTTGTTTAGATAGAAGAGGCACAAAAAACATTTGATAAGCTTAAGGAGGTAATGAGCTCATGCCTTGTGCTTGCAATTCTATATTTCTCTTTACGTTTTGTTGTTGAATGTGATGCTTCTGGAGAAGGTATAGGGGCTGTCCTAACTCAAAGGGGACATCCAATAGCATTTGAGAGTCGAAAATTAAATCAATCAGAGAAAGGTTACTCCATCTATGATAAGGAAATGTTGGCAATCATGCATGCACTTCATAAATTTAGACAATATTTGGTATGTGGGAGATTCATTGTAAAGACGGACAATAATAGCCTCAGGTTCTTCTTGAACCAAAGGGATTTGAATGATTTCCAGCAAAAATGGGTAAGAAAATTGCAAGCTTATGATTTTGATATTGAATACATGAAAGGAAAGAATAATTTGGTTGTTGATGCTCTCTCAAGAAAGCCCACTTTGTGTTCCTTAACATCTATCTCTATTGATTGGAAAGTCTCCATAATTTTAGAGTATGCTAAAGATTCCTTTGCCACCAAGATTTTGGATAAGTTAGTGGATGATAACATGTACAAGGTTGTTGATGAATTGATTTATTACAAGAACAGGATCTTCTTAGTGCTAGGATCAAAAACTAAGGAGAGGATATTTTGGGCCTTTCATGAAACACCTTTGGCTGGTCATGCATGGTATGCCAACAAAGCAAGAGTGAGCAAAATTTTCCTGCAGGGTTGTTGCAGCCACTTCCTATTCCTGAACAAAAATGGGAAAGTATTTCCATGGACTTCATCACTGGGCTACCCAAGGTTCAAGCTAAGGATTGCGTATATGTGGTGGTAGATAGATTAAGGTCAAAAGTTGCAGCAACCCAAGCTGATATGAAATACTCAACTAGAAACACCAAACTCCTATTTCATAACTTTTGACATAAAGTTGCAGCAGGGGCTGGGGAACGAATGTGTGTGTGTGTGTGTGTGTGTGTGTGTGTGTGAGAGAGAGAGAGTAGGCGGTGGGAGATAGAGTGGGAGAGGAAGAGTGAGAGAGAGGAGGATGGGAGTGCATGTGTGAAAGAGAGATAATATGGAATGGGAGAGGGGGAAGTTAGAGTATCTTGAGAGAGAGAAGGGGATGGAAGAGAGAGTAGGCGATGGGAGAGGGAGTGGGAGAGGGAGAGAGAGTGGGGGTAGAAATGTGTGTAAGATATAAAGAGAGAGAGAGTAGGGGATAGGAGAGAGTGTAAAAATGTAAGAGAGAGTAGGGGGTATTAGAGAGAGAGTAGAGAGGGGGAGAGAGAGAGGAGGAGTAGAGAGAGAGAGAGAGAGAGAGAGAGAGAGAGAGAGTAGTCAGTGGGAGAGGGAGAGGGAGAGGGAGAGCGAGTGATAGAAAAAGTAGGGGACGTAAGAGGATGAAATGTCACTTTCTCTAATTTTACATGATATTTCAAGCCTCTAATCCAATTTTCATAATCAAACAACCAATATCACAAAAATCCACCAAATTTCTCAATAAACCCCAAATCGGGTATGCCAAAAATAGTGCCAAAAACTTCACAGCTTCACATATTATTAATAAATTTGAAAGTGGATATTTTTACAGAAATTTGAGCAGAATAAAAGCCTATAAAATTACATTTCTAGATTTGTATAACATGCACACAATAGCTCCCAAATGGAGGACAAAAACAATGCTCATCGGGTTCCCAAAAATAGCACAAAATAGCTTGGAATCACCACAAAACTTAGTAATCTATCACAGAAGTATAATCATATATATGGTAGATAAAATAAATAGTGTTAAGAAACTTTTGACTAGAGTGATTAAAGAATTTTAAGATAAAGTTAAAATTTTAGGCGGGCCACACTTTGTACAATGTTATGTTTTTTTTGGAATAAACAGTACCACTTTTTGTGGCCCACTTTTTGAAGGACCTAAAACTAAACCATTTTGAAAAAAAAATAGTAGTTTAGAAATTAGATTCAAAGAACTATGACTTTTGTTTTTGTCATAGCTTAAAATTTTGAGTGTAACTATCTTCAAATTCTTGTTGAAGTTCAAAATTTGTAGATTTCAGGAAAAAGGTGTTCACTTATACCCCACTTTTGGCACCACAACTTGGTGCACTTACCCATGTGAACTTATGTGAAGGCTCTGTGATTCTAAATTTAGATGAAAGATCATATATATGTGAATTATAATTGTTAGTATTAAAGAAGTTTTTATATCTATCACTTTTGTATAAAAGCACTATATTGAATAAGTGCATGTTTGGGTGGTCAAATCTTCTCGCATACATTTTCATTTATATTAACAACACCTAAAAGGGTTGAAGATACTCCAAAAAAGGTTTAGGCATTTAACAAGGTGTAATTGTAGGAAATATAAGGTAGGAAAGGTTACTAAGAAGGGAGGGGTGAATTAGGAACCAATTAAATCTTTATCTTATTTCACCAATTAATCCTTCATATATTATTCTCATCTAATTACATGTATGAAAGAATGAAAGCAATAAAAAATTCATAATACTTTAACACAAGATATGGTGACCCATAAACCTTCCAATTAGAAAGAAAAAATGAGGTGGAGATGATACCCACAAGATTTAGTACTACAGTATAAAGTTAACCTATTAAGGCTCATAGTTGACCACTTTTGGTGATCTACCCTATTAGGAGCAATAAGGACTGTGAGGTCCACCTTGCTAAAAGATTTAAAAACATAAAATGTAGTTGGAACTTGATTAAGAGATTTAGAAAAATAATAACATTAATTCTACCTTGTTAAAGGATTTGATGGCTATACATGTTAGGATGAACTAGTGGTTGATCCCTGATATGTAACTCTAATTTTCTAGTTGAGATTCCTTGTATTGCAATGATCACCTAATTGTAATAGATAAATCTTTGTTATCCCTTATACTACTTGTAGTATTCTTCAATTCACACTCCTCATCATATTATTCATCTCATACTTGTTTGGATATTGTACAATATATTACATATATACCAATCCAAATCACAACTTACTGGAATCGACTAAAATACTAATTTCATGATAATTCACAACATTGGACAAACTGTTGGAACTTAGGTTTTGAAGAAAAACTTAGTGATATTCTGATACATGGAAAACACTATCAACACTTGGAAATCTTTAGGACTTAGTTGAACTAGAAGCTCATTCCATACTAATCACTTCCAAGTTGCTCAAACTTGATCAACACTATGAGACTCAGTGAACATTAAGAAACTTGATAGCTATTAAATCACTTAGTTCCGGCTACATAGCTCAGTCAACACTAGATTCACATAGTTAACAATGTGAGCTTGGCAGATGTTGTAGAGCTTGGTTAGCATACTGAAGTTTGATTAACACTATGATATTCTTTACTTCCTCTTAATAGTTCAGTAGCCTCTACTATGCCCAGTTTGCACTATGTAGCTCAGAAAATTTTGTAAAATGATTCATGTGCTTAGTACATAATATATTTTGACAACTTGGCTTAGGAACAACTAATTCAATTGTTTAACACTAAAAATTTAATGATAAGCTCAGTAGCAGCTATAGAGCTTGGTAGAAATGTAACAATTTTGACTAACTTTAGAGTCACTAATAGTTAATGTAAACAATCTCCCCCTTTGGAATTATTGACAAAAACACTTATCAAAAAAAAAAATGATCATTCAAAACGATAAGCCAAAACTTCCTTTATTGTCATTTTGTGTCTTCAACTTAGTTTTGACTTGCTAAAGTTATAGCTAAGTAACATACTCTACTTTTCTGATTTTTCAAGACTGCTTTTGTAAAGATATTTTCTACTTATCTATACAAACATTTTCCTAATACTATATTACTCTCCCATACATATATCTTCCTTATATACATACATCTAAAATGTAGTAATCTTCTCATCCTTTTACAATATCTTCACCCTCTTTGTATGTTAAACATGTTTACTTCTCGCCCTTTTTCACATAAATGCCAAAGGTTTATAATATCTATACGTTAATACAAAAATGTGACAAGAAATTTGAGTTTAGCATCAAAAAACTTGTGTGAGTAGTTCCTTCATGACATCACGCTCGTGCACCCATTTGGGCTTGTGCACAAGTGGCGCACAAGCGGCACTTGCGCTTGACTATGCCCTTTTTGGGGGCACACTTGTTGTGCTATACGTCGCTCCCTTCAACACGGGCAGTGCCTGTGCCACCACATAGTGCCCTTTTGGGCCAACGCCTGGCATGCAAACTAACCTCATGCAAACCCTAGTCCTCACGCACCACCGTGCCTCCACCCACACATCTCATTTTTTTTTCAGTTTAATTAGTTTTAAAACTAAAAATTAATTTTAAAAATAAATAAATAAGTGCCCAAGAGGGACATTTTTTCTTTTACATTATTTTTCTTTGATATCCAATAATTAATTATTTTTTCTTTTTCCCATGACGCATAGGTAATATAATTAGATGACATCTACATTTGGATTAGCAAGAAAACCATTTGTGTACAAGTTCAAATGTGTAACCAAGAAATCATGGTTGCAGGATGAATACTCTAAGATGAAAGACACAGAAATTGGACACACGAACTTGGGAGAGTTCTTGAGAGTTTGTAACAATCCAACTAAAAGATCATCCTTGAGATCTGTCCTAATCCATTCTGCATCACATCGCAGGACTATGTAGTCAGTTGAATTGATTATGATCCTATCTCAACATTTTGTTCCTAATGAAAGGGTGGTAAAGACCATCACTGGGGAAGTGGTCTTAGATGTATGACTTGATAATATCGAGAGGGTTTTTCATCTACCTAGAGTTGATTAGTTTATCAAGCTTTCATATGAAGCAGCTAAGAGGTGGAATAAGGATCATTACTAGGAGGCCATCGACATTATATATTCCCTATACTTCATTGAGAAACCACCTCGAGGGAAGACAATTAGCAAACTGGATATGACTTGAGGATACATGAAGGATGACATTGGATATTCAATCATTCTCTTGAGAAGAGTTATGAGATTGCCTACAATAGGTCATCTTGCTCCATTCATGGTCAACTTCATTGAGACCATTAGACATGCAAAGATGCCACTGGATTGGGCCACCACACTTAATGAGAGCTTGTATGACCAGTTGCAGATAGTAAAAGACAAGAAGAAGTTCTATATGACTTCTTATATGTTGTATTTACTTGTAGCAAGGGCAACCGACTATCCCGGGTTAGACAAGAAGGGCAGTATGCAGGACCCTAATGCATGGTCATATATAGTTTATCCTCAGCTGGTGAAGAAGAAGCTCTCACCGCAGAGCAAGGAGTACAAAATTATGAATGATGCCTTCATCTTTTCCATCATTCAATTCATTGAAAGGGATTATGGGAAGAGATTTTCTGATGAAGCCAAGATGCAGATCGCAGCTCTCAGTGCATATTTTATCTAGTTTTAGACATTCACATACATTCAGGTTGGTGGTGCATCCATCAATCCAAAGAAACTCCTAAGGTACCCAGGTGACAAGTTGCTTCTAATGGAAATTTCCAAACAAATTGAGTCAACTTAGGAAAGGATCAAAAAAAAATGAAGGCCTTTTTGGGATTGGCCATTTGTAATAGGAGCATACCAAGTAAAGAGAAAGTAGGATATCTTGACTTTCGAGTGGGAATGGGAGAATTATCCTCTTGAAAAATATAACTCTCCCTTATCATTCTTCGACAATGTTGGTAAACTAGAAAAACTAGTAGGAAAAGAGTTCTAGCATGAGGATGCCATTGAAGATCATTGGATGAATGCCACAAATGACTATGATGTTCATATTAGAGACTATTGTAGAATGACTTTTTATTTAGTAGAGACAACTCTCCACTTGACCATCCCATATGAGATAAGGCTATAGGACTCGCAAGAGCTATTGGATCCCCTATTCAATGTAGATAAAGTTGGTGAGAGGCCCATTCCGAATGCAAAAAGTTGATAGAGAGGAAGGAGATGATATTAACCATTGAGCGAGACATCTCATTAGAATGACAAAGAGTTGGATCAAGAAACCCTTTCCACTTGATTCAATTCTGGATACAGTGATATTCCATGCACATGCTTGCCTAGAAAGGGGAAAGGGAAAGAAAGTCACAGTTCCTATCAAACCAAAAATACTCTACCAACTAGATCGTCTAGTTGGATACTATCCCCCCTTCAAAGAAGAAGGGAAATAGGAAAAGAGCCTCTCCTCAGAGGTTTCAGACAGAGCATGTTGAAGAATAGGCCCCTTCCCAATGACAAGAATCTAGTCCCCAAGAGCCCCAAGATAATGGAGCTCCTCATATTCAGGTTGAATTTCCATTGCCTCCTATTTTGTCAAGTCAACAAGAAAAGGGAGAAATTATAGAGACATCCATTCATCTAATGCATGAAGAGCCTGCTTCTCCTATTGTTACATAGAAACAAAAGAGGATCAAGGTTTGAAAGAACAAGAGGCAAAGAGTTCATAAAAGATTAGTACCTAATCCATCTGTTCTTGAAACCATTCCCAAGGAAGAATCAAATGATGGGGAAATAAAGTTAGATGAAGAGAAGGAGCAAGTGCCTCTACAAAGGAGAACTTGGCTAGCCAAAGCTACATAATTGGAAAGAAGGAAGAGTGTCACAAATACCCCACCACCCACCCAAGCTGAAATGGTAGAACTCTCTTCTTTGAAAGAAAAATTACAATGATGGGTGAATGAGAAAAGGGAACTAGGTGATGATGTTCTCTCCATCACAAATTTTGATTTCATGCCAGTGGGTATAGAATTTGTTGGAGATAAGATTAGAGATACTCCTACAGGTGAACTTCAACAGCAAGATTGGATGCATATGCCACCTGAGACACAAGGTCCTCATCTCACTTCCCCATCTTCGCCTCTAGTTATTATACTAGATAAGGTTTCAGTGACACCTCCACCTCCATGTTTAGAAGAACATGTTTAGAATGAATCATCATTACAAGGAGAACCAAAACCAAGGGTTATGGATGAGCCATCAAAAGAGGCACAGATAGTAGAATGTATACAACAACCTTCTCAAGAAGTTGAGGATCAAACTACAAGATCTACAGAAACTAAGACTACAGAAGAAGAACCCTCACAATAGGAGACTCCAAGAAAGAGTGATAGAGGGAAGGAGGTAGTTGAACACATCCCTTCATCATCTAGAGCCAAGGTTATAGAAAGACATATCCCAAGATGGTTTTGGAAAGAGATAATGAGAAATGCCAAGCATCAATTTCGTGCTTTAGAAGATGATATTTATGACATTCTAGAGATTTTGAACAACCTTGACTCTCCATTACATGATGGAATTCCATTTGCATTCATTACTACTACCCAAAACTAGGACTTATTTGCACAAGTGGCTCACCCTCCAAACGATACATATGAGGAGGGTGTTAGACTTTAGGACTATGAAGTGAAAGATATCATGTTAGGAAAGCCTACATGGGATACTTCCCAATAGATGATGGCTATGGGAGTCAAGGAGGTTGTCATCCATATGGAACAGGATGAGGTTGAAATTAGAACACTTTGAAGGCAATTTGAGATCGTAAAGGGATATCTAGCTAAAGTTATTAGTCCTCTTGATTCTGAATGCTCTGAGGAGACTTTGAATACCATTCTTATAGAAGGGGAAGGTGTACAGCTGAGTCCATTTTTGAGAGCTTGTTAGGATTGGCACGATAGCCTTGAGGATAGGGATGTCACTATAATCAAGGAAGTTTGAAGTTATTGCATGCTACACAAGAGAATCTTGATAAGATTGTGGCCATTTTTAGGAAGGAATTCAGTATTATGGATGAGGCATAGGTATGGAGCAAGGATTTACAAACTCTACAAGCCATAATAGGGAAAAGGTACCACATTTTGATTGATGTATATACCAGAGAAGAGTTAGACATGATAGATGATTGGATAGAAGAGATTGGAGATGGAAATAAAGTTATGGAAACATTGCATGATGAGATACATAGGCTCAAGGACCAATCCCGAGAGAAAAATTTGGAAGAAAAAAAGTTGTACATTGATGCATGCTTGGACATTTTTGAAGATAAAGAGCGAGAGAAGCTTTTTCCAATAGAGGTAGTTGTGGAAAATTTTAGAAAGACTTTAGAGGAAGCATCTAGTGATGAAGACATTAGACACGCCTTCAAAAAAGAGGAAGCACTATTAGAGTTGGACACCAAACTCAGAGATTTTGCAGAAACCCAAATTGAGGTGGACAACTACAGACAGAAGGTCAAAGACAAGTATGAGGCTTTGGATCTTCTAGATGCTGCAAAGATTACTGAGATTATATAGAAATTCAAGGGTAAACATCCAAACATATCTTTAGGATAAAGATGAGAAAAACCTAGATGCCAGAATTTCAATTTTGACACTTAGTAAAATTTTGAGATTTTTGACCTAGTCGAGGTCTGCAGCTCCGCAGGTCCACAATTCAAAGGTGCACTGACAGTTGATTGCCAGTTCCAAGAATAGCACTTTCCATGCACCAGGAACACATTTTGAAGGTAGTTTAACTCTTACGCATGCCTAGTGAAGGGGCAACTTCTATTTTAGTGTCTCTATGCACTTCTACTTTGACTGATGGCTTCCTCCTACTTTCTCTCTCATGCTTTCAATGTTTTTGATATCTAAAGGGCTCATGCATCAAATTAATGAATAAAATATGGATGGAGTCCCTCTAAGCACTAGTTAGATTATCAGTTTGTATATATTTAGTTTTTTTAAATGTTTTAAAAGCATTTTATTGCATCAAGATATCTCTCACTCTGAACACAAATTGAGCAGACGATTTCTTATAAATAACCCACTGTAAAATGTAACAAGGGCCACCATTATTGTGAAATAAAGTTATGCTTTTGGTGCTAGCATTTAGAGTGTAGTTATTCTTGCCTGAATGTGTCATTGTTTTGTGGACTTTTATTCATGAGATTGTGATTGAGCCAAAGGTTTATTGCATTGTAACTGGATGTGCTATCTTTTAATTTTGGTGTTTGCTATAGATATATGAATTCCATTGACGTGAGGAGCTTGACAAGAGATCACTTGATTGTGTCTACATAGCTTTTCGTCTCGCATGAGTGCACTTTCTGTGGCCTTGTGATTTCATGAAGAGTGAAATATCATTCAATTTGTTAAAGATTCTCACCGACGATTACATCAATGGATTCTAGGAAGTGTTGCTCCTATTTTCATTGGTTTTCTACCAATTTCTTCGAAGGTTTAACTCATAACATGTTGTGTTCTATAGCTTACATTCGTTTAGGAATTTCAATTTCAAGTCATTTGATTTCATGTTATTTTCTTTCAATTTCATTATTTTATTTGTTAACCCCTTGTTAGAATAGGACCTCATAGTAGCTACATTATTAGAGTTGCATGCATTGTAAAAATAGAAAAATTGAAAAATACTATTCTTTTGGTGTGATATTTTGTGATAGAAAATAGATTTTTACTTCGATTCCAAGATAAGAGTGTTTTTAGAACCAACAAAGGCCTCCTAATGAAGAACCACATTTATCTTCTACTAAGAAGATTTTGGTATGTCGTAAGACAAACACTGAACCTTGGAGTGGATCCTTAAAAAGATTTTCTTTTCAAGAGAGGAATTACACAATGGATTCCTATTGTTGACCTTGTGCAAAAAAAATGCGTAATAGAAGTGGTGCTAAAAGGAGGGCCCAATACAAAGAACCTAATATAGGAAACAAGAAATATTTGATAAAGTTTCAAAAAATTTACACCCTTGGAATAATCTGCACTCTGTAAATGTTCAAAAATTCAAATCTGCAGGTCGACAGATCTGCATGTCCATAGAACTCAGTGGTGCAAAAAATTCAGAAGAAGTGAGGAAGTGTACTTTTGTATAGGTGCACTTTTTCTAGAATTGATACAAGCTAGAAGATATTTATCCAAGATCCCCATTCTAGGGAGTGTTAAGATCTTCACCAAGTGCCCAAGAATTTCTAGAGCATACTCATTTTTCTAAGCCATGTAGTGACAAAGGAATACCTCAAATTCAACCACTTCCATTCGATATTTCATCATCTTCTTCTACTCCACCACCCATTCAACCACAAGGAGGACCTCTACATATTCCAACACTCCCATCACCATCCCATCTACCTTTAGGTCCATGAAACCATCTAATGGCCTTTGGAAATGTATTTGATTCACCCATTAACTTGAGAGGTGCCCTCGATGACCTCTCTAAGAATCTCGACAAATTTTGTTCAAGATTCATTTATGGAGAAACATGAACTGCTGAAGATCATGTCAAGGTTTTCAAGTAAATTTGCAACTGAAAGCAAATTGCTAATGAAGATGTGGTTCTTCTTTTATTTCCCTACACTTTCGGGGAAATTGCCTTCAATTGGTACGTGAACCTAACACTAAGATGTATTGGAGACTAGGACACTTTCAAAAAATTGTTCTTGAAACAATTCAAAACATTCATCAATCTAACAGTGATACATCAACAATTCATATCAATAAAAAGGGACCTAGCTGAGACAATTTCATCCTTCAATCATCGCTTTCATATGGCCTATTACAAGTTGGAAACACCATACACAATACCAATTGAAGCCACCATCCAAGTTTATTTGAATTCTATGGACCCTCTTACTGCGATCTTTCTGAGAAGACTTCCTGCAGAAAATATTAACACATTGGACAAAGTCTTTGCAAAAATGATCACATTCACAAAGCAAGCTAATCCTAATGCGGGAGGAATGATGCTTCCTACACAAACAGTCCCTACAATGCCAATAGTTCTTATGGGAGCACCACCATGCCTAGTTAGTTCATACCTATGAACCCAGTTCCATTGCAATAGCCACCCGTTTCACAAACTCAAGAGATAATGTATCCAGGGTACAAGCCCCCGAAAACAACCTTCTTTGAACAAAAAGCAACGGTTCCTATGGAAGCTGATAACAATCTCCTTTTAGAATTTGGTCAAATGAAGAAGACCATGTCACAAATAAACAATGAGTTGACACGTCTTAGATTGTCACATGGGAAAAATAAAAACTTCCGAAGAAATAACGTTGGCCCCTACAACAACAATTTTGGTCAGAATTACAAGAAGAACTTTAACAACAATAGTAACAACAATGCAGGAAACAATGGCGGAGGAAACAACTTCAATCCTCCTGATCACAACAATGTCTTCCAAAGAAAAAATCAAAAATGAGACACTCAACCAAATAATGGAAGCATTCCTACTGATAACAACAAAAAAAATATTCAATATGCTGATATCAATCAGTATGATGATGGCCAAAATTTGCCTAGTAATGATGGTGCATACTATGATGGTAATCAAGAGGTGAATAAAACTCACAAGTGAATGATAATCCTCCTCCTTTTCAATTCAATGCAATGCTATTAAAATCTTATGATTCTACAAAGAATGTAGAACTGGAACAACAAGTGAGGAATTCTCATTCCCTTTTAGTCAAGAACCCGATCTTCAACACAATGAGATGTTTGCCTTTCAAAATGACAATTGAAATACATATAATATCAAAAAAAAAAGGATCCCTTGAATGATGGAATCCCTCCTAGTTTGCAACCAACTCAACTTGATCCTAGAGAAAAAAACAATCCACCACCGGTAAGGCCAACCAAAGGAGGACAACAATATCAGAATCAAGTGAACATACCAACAATACTAAAGAACCCTGCTTGGTCTATTGAAAAGTATAATGTGGTTGAAGATCTAAAGAAAATGAAAACCAATATGTCCATGTTTGACATGTTTTAGAATTCTCCATAATATGAATAATGTCCCTCAAAATACAGTACCACAACAAGTAAATGCTACAGAAGCAATGCCCACTATCTTCAAGGACAAAGTTACGGTACCCCCATTTTTGCTAAGCATAAGGATATATGGGAAGAGTATTCACAATTTTCTTATTGATTCAGGAGCTTCACGTAATGTTATGTCATTATCAATAGCTCAAAGGCTAGGACTTAATCTTCAACCCTCTAACGGAGTGGTAATACAATTGGATAAAACAGAGGTAAAAGTCATTGGGGTATTAAAAGATGTGCAGATACAATTAACAGTTGATCCTCAAATCCTAGATATTATCAACATACATGTGGTTGATATCCTAGAGACATATGGATTACTCCTAAGCAGAGAATGGACAAAATGTCTCAGAGGATGGTTCTCTACAGATTTCACTCAATTATGGTTGCCATGGAAAGGATTGAACAATCAAATCAAGATAGATGTTGAGCCCAAACTGAAAGCAATGATCAAAAATTACAATGCCCTAAATGAGATAGTATTCTTACAATTTGATTTGGGTTTGTACAAAGTAATGGTATTGAACATGGTTCCAAACAATACATCTCAAGATCAAAATGAAAAACCTAAGGCATTGGTACCCAAAAGTGAGACCGTGACACAATTCATAGAGAGTATGATGACTAATCTACATTATTTAGTAGAGGAAGCTTACCCTAGTATCATCCTCCTTCCAAAATTTTTCCAATTGCATAAAGTTAGTAATTTAGAGTTTGAATGTTCAATATGCCAAGAAGAAGTAGCAAAGGTTTTGACACAAATGATGGAAAACAAGAGTACAAAGACCTCAAAAGATGAAATTACTTAAAGTCAAGTTTCTATGAATTCATCCAACCATATTGAATAGACTAAAGAAGAAAGTGAAGATTTCAATGTATCATACAGTGATACGTCTTCAGATGGTGGAGGTTCTTCTCCTCCTCCAGGGATGATTAAAGTTTAGAGAAGAAGACAATATGGCAAAGGTAAGGGATGGGCTTTGGTATTCATTCATCCTGAAGCTAAAGTTGAGCAAATCAAAGAGCTAATAGGGGAAATTCATGAGAAACAAGAATAAAACACACTTCCTCTATCCATAGGATATGTAGGAGATTCATCAAGCCCTACACGAGAAAAGTTACAATGGGTTATGAAGAAATAGTCATTCAAGGCTCAAGTAAAAGAAAAGTTAAGGACGAATAAGCGCAAAGTCAAAAAACCAAAGGAAAATGCAATTTGGATACTTTCTGTTAATGGTTCCAAATGCAAATCAGGAGCCAATGTAGGTATTGAACTGATCAACCCAAAAGGTAGATCTTTCTATGTCGCATATTGATTCTAGTTTAGATGTAATCACAATGGTGTAGAGTACGAGGCTTTGATTTGAGGACTTCTCTTTGCATTGGAAAAAGGAGTCACCACTCTTATAATCAAAGGAGATTCTCAATTAGTTATATGACAAGTAAAATCCATATACTCATGCAACGAAAAAAGATTAATTGCTTATAGGAAAAGGGTATGGGATATAATGGATGATTTTGATGCTCTAAACATCAAATCTGTTCCAAGAAGAAAGAATGTGGTAGCAGACACCCTTGCTATCTCAGCTAGTGCTTTGCATCTAGTTGAAAAAACAAAGTTAAAAAGATTCTCAGTCAAACTATTTGTCATTCCTTCCATTCCTAACAATATCACTAACTTTCATGTCATTCAGGATGATCAACATATACTCAAGTTTATTATGTGTAGTCACCATTTTTGAGGACAAGAGATTGATGATACACCTGAGGACAAGCCTGGACATGATGAGCTCAAGGATGATGATGGAATCCTTAACTTGAAAACCAACAGCATTCCAAAAGGAATGGTTGAACTTTAACACATCTTTGATCATGATGAATCAGCACTCAATAGAAGGGAAACTCAAGAAAAAGGAATCGAATAATGTGAGCCGTACAATTTGGGCACTGATGAAGAACCAACAATGGTGCAAATAGGAAAAGTATGCAATAAAAAAGAAAGGGATGATATGCTAAAATTGCTCACCGAGTATAAAGATGTTATTGCTTGGAGCTATGAAGAGTTAAAAACTTATGATCTTGAGATTATCACACATGACATCCCATTGAAACCAGATACTAAACCTTTTCAACAAAGACAAAGACCAGTAAATCCGATAATCGAACTAGTAATTATGAAAGAAGTTAAGAAACTTCTAGATGCTAAGATCATATTTCCTATCCATCATTCCACATGGGTGGAAAATTTGGTTCCTATATGGAAGAAGACCGGAGAGATTCATTTGTGTTGACTTTTATAACTTGAATTTAGCATCTCGGAAGGATAACTATCCTCTACCCTCACTAGATGAGGTATTGCAAATCATTAATGGTTCAAAGATGATGTCATTTTGGGATGGTTACTCAAGATATAACCAAGTGATAGTCGATGAAGAGGATAGGCTAAAGACTACTTTCACAACCATGTGGGGAATGTTTGCTTATAGAAGGATGCATTTTGGGTTGATTAATGTGGGAGCTACATTTCAATGAGCAATGGATGAAGCTTTCAAAGGATTGATAAATAGGTGTATAGTCATCTACATGGATGACTTGATTGTCTTTTCAAAAGATTGAAGTACTCATATTGTTGATCTAAGGCAGGTATTCAATAGATGTCATAGGTATGGAATATCACTCAATCCCAAGAAATGTTTGTTTGTTGTTCCTAAAGGGAAGCTTCTGGGACATGTCATTTCTAAAGTCAAAATTTCCATTGATCCAAATAGAGTTGAGTCTATTTTGAAGTTAGTACCTCCACATAGTCGGAAGAAATTGAAATCTTTCTTTGGAAAGATAAACTTTGTACGCAAATTCATAAGTGGTTTTGCAGAGATAGTCTGCCCCCTCAATGATTTACTCAAAAAAGGGAGCTAAAATAGAATGGGTACTAGAGATAAAGAAATAATTCCAAGATATCAAGGTTTCCATTTTGATAGCCCCAATTTTGGTGAGTCCAGACTACGAGTTACAATTCAAGATCTATTCCTTTGCTTCTGAACATTCTTGCATAGGGATCTTGACACAAAAAGGAGAAAAGCAAGATGAGAGACCAATTGCTTTTATGAGTCTTCCTCTAAAGAACGTTGAGTTGAAATATTCAAATCTTGATAAATAGTCCTTTGCATTAATCGAGGTAGTAAAGAAGTTCTGTCACTACATACTCAGAAGTAAGGTGTATGCAATTGTACATGACCTAGTAGTAAGGACGCTTTTGATAAAGAATGAACTTGGTGAAAGAAGGGTAAAGTGGATGGAAATACATCAAGAATTCAATCTCAAAATTCAATCTATGAGATTAGTCAGAGGCCAAGGGTTGTCAAAAATAATTGCTAACAACCAAGATGGAAACCAAAAAGAATTCAAATTTGATGATGAAATAGATGAAGATGATAAAAAAAAGATGGTTATATCACAAGTTGATATCAATCAAGGTGTGGTGATAGATGTGTGGTACCAGGATATTTTCTATTATCTCTTACAAGATCAATGCCTTAAAGGGATGAATAGTTCACAATGTAGGGGACTTAAGATGGAATGCGAGTCTTACAAGTTACTTGATAACAAGCTATATAAAAAAAACTATGAAGGGATTTATTTAAAATGCTTAGGACGTGAAGAAGCTAAGGATATCTTGGAACATTTTCATGAGAAGTATGCTATAGGACACAGTTCAGTAGAAGCAACAGCTCACATGATTTTAAGATCGGGTTATTTTTGGCCCTCGATATTGAAGTATACATTTGAACATGTGCATTCTTGTCATATATGCCAAACCAGTGCTAACAAAGAGAGGCACCCAGCAATGCCACTACAACTGTTATACAAGGTGCACCTTTTTGCAAAGTGGGGACTAGATTTCATTGGTCCAGTAAACCCACCATCATCAACTGGACATGCATTCATTCTTATAGCTACCGATTATTGCACACAATGGATGGAGGCAGAAACTTTCAGAAATTGCACTGTTAAGGTGGTGACTGACTTCTTCGAAGAACATATTGTTACTAGATTTGGAATGCCATTCGCTCTTGTGTGTGACAATGGATCAACATGTGCATCTGCATTCTTGACACAATGGGCATTTGTAATGAAAGTTATTATCAAATTCTCCTCAAGTTACTACCCGCAAGGATATGGGGTAGCAGAGTCTACAAACAAGAACTTAATCACTGTGATAAAATGATTGTTGAAGGAGAATCCTAGGGATTGGCATACACAATTGAAATATGCCTTGTGGACTTCTCCATATCTAATTTTTTATGGGAAAGAACTAGTATTCTCATTCAATCTCAAGATTCTTGTCTTAAAATTCATGAGTGGGTATGCTGATGACACTGACAGAGTACAAATCTGATTGATGAATCTTCTAGAAATGGATGAGAAATGAACAACTACATTAGAGCACATGGCTAAACATCAAGCTTGTAAGGAAACTTGGCAATAAAGAATATAACCATTTCCACATAACCCATAATAGATCTAAAATAAATACGAAATTAAAATCCACATGCAAGAGAATAGACAACATACCCACAAAATTGTGACACAAGATATACCCTGGGAAACCCTCATTGAGGGAAAAAACCCAGCCTCCAAAAGAATCCATCATCATGTATTATTCAGCAAAAAAATACCATTGCCATACAACCATGGAAGCCTTCATGGCCATAGCCACAACCGAGCAAACTATGTGAACAAGCATGAATCCACACATCCCATGCCATGCTTTCAACCTTCACAAATGCTCCCTTGGCTAACTTGTCAAGGCTTGTCCCGCTCGACTCTTGCCTTTTGTCTTCTTCTTGTCACACTCACTCTCTCTATAACAACTACCCTTGTGGCTTCTTATAAAGTAGCAAGTCCCACAAAACCACCAAGTGGTATTACATAAACCATGTGCTAAAACCATGTGCTACCTAACCCACTGACCCCACATTTAATATTGGGCATTTAATTCTTTCCCCCAATATTAAATAATTGCATCAAATATTATCACAATGTTACAATACAACTCATCAAGAATATTCTATGGGAATCTTTACATGTTGCACGTCCATCTAGGCACAACATTACATAACAAAATAACATTATTATGCAATGTGTGCAACACCCATTATCTCAACAATCTCCCACTTGTTGTTTACATTGCATAGGGTCAATCTGTAGCCACATAAATGAACAAGGAACAATCCCTCCCAGCACATCTACCATCATGGATCAAAATACACCAAGTGCTCCATCCTGGTACCTGCAACAAAATCAAAGTATCCAGCATCTCAAACATGAATGATCTCACCTCCTATTATGCCACTCCCACTGGACATACATAGAAGCCATCCAAAGAGAAAACCACCCAACCTGTTGCATTAGAAGATCATAAAATCTTGTACCAACTAAAATTCCAAGAAAAAAAACCTAATACAAAGGTAATCACATGTATCCGTAGTTGTTAAAATATCCATAGCTGAAATAGCATCCACAACAAGTGCCAAACCCATCCAACTATCCATACCTCAAAGGTATAACAAGTGAATATTATATCACCAAAATATCCAATCTATAACCTGCAATCACAAGCCTCAAGAGCAATACTTGCCACATATATACCAAGAAGCTCCCACTGCAAAAGATAATGTCAAATCTATAACCAGTCCACTTACAACATCTCAGAGAAGTGAATCCATGTAGCATCAAGGACATCCACAATACATAAACTAATATCATGAGCACAAACCAGTGATCACAATCTCCAACCAATCTCAAATCCAATGTAGGCAAAACTAAACATCCAGGAAGATAACCAAGACCAGAGAAACCATGCAAATCATAACCTGTATCATGTCCTTCTACACACACCTCTAGATGTAAACTATGCAAGTATGATCTCCTCCATAAAACCCCAACAAGAAGCCTCAACAACACCCAAACCATACCATATAACTCATCATGGATGCAAGCCTCTCACAAGAAGATCAAACTCAAAAAAACCATTCCTAAACCAAGGAATAACCATTCCTAATCCAAGGAATATGCCCAAATATAAAACCATCTCCCAAACTCAACCAGCATAACAACATATGCACATGGAGATAACCAATGCTTAACCATATCTCAAATGAACACTCCAGAACTAACTCATGTACCATAGCTCAAGATCCATATCCATGAAAGACAAGCATAAATATAATGCAACTGAGAGAAACAATTGGCTATACCTCTCAAGTAGCAAATCGTCGAGTAGACCAAGAGTGGGGAATGAGAATGCTCATCAAGATACCCAAGTCTCCAACCAAGACTCATCTAAGAACAATCTCCTCTCAATTCCATATCAGATGATTGCCCCTCGGACTTCCTGCTGAAACCATCAACCGTCCCAACAAATACTTCTGTAATCCAAGAGAAATCAGCATCACCACCGTCTCTAAGTATCCATGAGCACCTGCAACCAATCAATCCATGCCAACTCCAAATGCAACATAGCAATATCATGAAGTATCCAGCTTATGATTAGTGTACTCAATACCAAGAAACTAAACCAAGATCAATGTCAAAGTTCCAACCATGGCCTCAAGAACATAAACATGACAACATGATCTTACCATCTCAACTAAAGAGATAACATGCTCCATATGAACACACCATAATAGGTCACAACTCTAAATGCGTATCAAGAGTATACCATGACATAATAATGATACCATCCTTATACCAAGGATAACATGCCAAATAAAAGCATAAACCACACCTTTGCCAAGAACCCTGTGAGTCCTCAAGACACAACCATCTCCACATACCATGAAGAAAACCATCTCCACATACCAGGAAGAACCATATCCACACATCATGAAGATAACCAAGAACTCCATGAGTTCTCAAGATCTAACCATCTTCAAACACCATGAAGATAACAAGTGCACCATGCAAATGTCAAAGACACTTCTGCAGCAACAGGATCTAAGACAAACCTCCAACATCTGCAAACACTCAATAAATATATCATTGCCAACAAATCCCACTCAACTATGGTACCAAGTCACCTATGGCATCATAAAATCCATCCTCTCCAAACCAAGAAGATATAAACAAAACCAAGAACTAATCATGCACTGTCACCCCATCATTGTCACAAGCTCCCACTAAACCGTGTATCCAAGCTGTCCATGACATAATGATTAAAAAAAAAAATACCATCCTCTAACCATGAGAATCAACCAAGGCATCAAACTATCAAAGAACTCAAAGTGCACATCATGAGCTCCTCAAAAGAAACTAAATAACTATGATCCTCAACCAAGAAGATATACCACCATAACTGAATCAAAAAATCCAAGCTAATGAACATCAAGGATGTACCTGTATATCTAATCATGTCATGCCAAAATCCATGACACCATGATCACATCCATGAACCGAGCATCTGGCTCTCAAAGTGTCCAACCTGTCAGCATAAAATAGTCAACCATAATCGTCCACCATGACTATACCTGGTAACAACATCTCATCCCTTCTACATGAAGATAAAATCATGTGACTTAGGGCATAGACAACCCAAATCCAAGCCACCAATCTAAATATGCATCAATAATGAAAGATCAATGGCCAAAGACAACCCATAACCAAGCTATAAATGCAACTTATAAGTATAGACCGATTACAATGTCATGTCCCCTTTTCAACTAATTAAAAAAGAAAATCTTTGCTAAGGCAGGCAGGCCCAAGAAAGTGAAGTTTCGGAAAAAGGGGGTTAATCTTTGGAAACCGTTGGACTAATAAATGAAAATTATTATTAAAATAAGTTTCATTAACCTCTCTTGGACATGAGTTACAGTTATGCCTTCTTTTAAGGGGTTTGGAGGCATTTTGGGCTCATTTCAAAACTTGATTTTTGCTCATTCTTTGTTATTCTTCAGAGGCTGCCAAACCTGTGGAGAAGGAGACCCAAGAATGGGAGTTTGTATGTTTCCAGGGAGACCCAAGAATGGGATTTTTCAAGTTTCCAGGAAGGCTAAGGATAGGAGTTTGAAGCCATTCCATGTGCATGCTCATATAGAGTTTGCCTTTGTGCTGAACAGTGCAGATTTGTGAGTTTTCGAGTGTGTTTTTGTATGAGTTTGGTGTTTACAATTGAGTATTTCATATCAGTTTGGGTTGCTGCTTTATATAAGAATTTTAAATGTTAAAATAGAGCTGAATATATATATTGGGATGTGATTAAACTTCTGAGATAGATTATTAGTGTTTTTGTGGTGTTTCCAGGCATATTTTTTGCTATTTCGGGAGCCCGATGAGCATAGTTTTGGTCCTACATTTTCGAGCTGTTGTGTAAAGGCTATACAGATCTGGAAATGTCAATTTGTAGGCTGTTATGCTGCTGAAAGTTCTGTAAAAATTTCCTTTTTCAGATTTATTAATAATTTGTGAAGTTGTGAAGCTTTTAGCACTATTTTCAGCATACCCGATTTGGGGTTTCTTGAGGAATTTGGTGGATCTTTGGGATATTAGCTGTTTGATTTTAAAGATCTGATTAGAGGTTCGAAATATCATACAAAACCAGTAAAGGGAAATTTTAGTGGTATCAGAGCCATGATCTTGCCAGCCTGAGGGTTTGTAGAAGTTGCAGGTCAATTTTGACAACTACCCAGATCTTGCATGTCAGTTTTGACAACTACCCAGATTTTGCATGTCATAATTTATGGTTGCATGTTTCTTATAATCAGATGCATGTTAAAATTTATGGTTACATTCTACTTCTAATCATTTTCATGTTAGTTCTTGGTGAATTTGGTGGTTGTAGAAGTTTGCATTTCAGTTTTGACAAGTACCTAGATCTTGAATGTCAGTTTTGACAACTACCCAGATCTTGCATGTCATAATTTGGTGGTTTCATGTCCAAATCTATGGTTTCATGCTACTTCTAATCATTTTCATGTTAGTTCTTGGTGAATTTGGTGGTTGTAGAAGTTTGCATGTCAGTTTTGACAACTACCCAGATCTTGCATGTCATAATTTGGTGGTTGCATGTTGCTTCTAATCAATTGCATGTCCAAATCTATGGTTGCATGCTACTTCTAATCATTTTCATGTTAGTTCTTGGTGCTTGAAGAAGTTATATCCTATTGGGGTTACACTCTACTTTATCCAGAATGGACAGGTATAGTACAGAGTCTCAGAGGGAACGATCTTGGACAATTGATAGTCAGAGTCAAAATAGTAGAAAGGATGGTTATTTAGACATTCGAGATAAACTTATGAAAATAAGCCATGACATGTCTAAATAGTTGGTTGAGCACCACCGTATAAATGACATGTTATCTGACCCAGCTAAGGTGGATAAGTTGACTGGATTTCTATTTGGCAGATTTTCTCATAGGACAAATGACACAAATCCCAAGAACTTGCATGAGGAGTTTGAGAAACTAGCTGATAGCCAGGTAGAGGTCTCAGATTCTACTTTGCCACAGGAGGTGGTGGGAAAGGATATCACATAGATTGATAGTAACAGTCAACTTGATACTCAAATTGAGACAATTGTTTACAGGTCGTCAAAGGGTGATGCCACAGGTATTCAAGATGGTATAGTTACAACAGGCAGTGACTATAGTGTAGTGGGTTCAGATGATGATTATGAGGATGTTGTTGTGCAAGATGGTGAGATACCTGGTAGAGATGAGCAGACGTTGAGCATTCATGACTTTGCTGAGAAAGAGTACCGGGCACAGTTAGATGCTTCATCACATGAGGTTGAGGCTAGTAGTACTTCACATGATTTGTCCAGCCAGCAGAAAGTGAACCAAGATAGTATTGTGACTTCATTATCTCATCATGACAGGTATGTGGAGTTAGTTGGTATTGGTCATATTACTCAGGTGAGGAGTTTGCTTGAGTTACCAGTTGATTCTAGTTTACGGATATGGACTCGAGATTGTTATATTGGCATTTGGGATTCAGTTAACTGGAGATCTTTAACACTTTTTGGTAGCAGTGTTTGTTTGAGTGCTATCATGGATTTGATTAGCAGATTACACGGTGTTGTCTTTTCTTGTGCCAGTATCTTGTTTGATGTTGGTATTAGTTTTTATACACCAATGTTGGGCTTTGTTCATATATCCAGTCAACCATACTTGCTGGAATGTGTTGATGATATTTCATATTTGGCAGTGTGTATAGATGAGTCCCAGGATCATATTGGCATTAATGACATCCAGGAGGATGCAGTGGGCAGTTTTGAAGACTTAGTTTCCTTGGGTACAGAGGAGTTGGACAGTAATGCTAATGTTTTTGATACTCCGTATGTTGATATGAGCTTTAGATTTGATTCACACGATATGGATGGTAATACTCTAGAGACTAGTAACTTTGAGGACACTCCTTCAGACAGTGCATCAGAGGAGGTTTGTAGGAGACAGTCAAGCCAGTGCCATCATGTGTCTAATCAGTTGAGAGTTAGTGACCAAGACATTGCTATCACTTGCCAACATTTCAATGCTGCTCATCAGTTGTTAGCAATTTATGGATGGGGTTCTCCTACTAGTGATGAGCAGGGAGGAAGTTATCTTTCCTTGACAGAGATCCACTCTTTATGGGAGGCTATTCGGATTTTGAGACAAAATTATATGCAGTTGGTAGCCGACAGAGATTATCTTATGGAGTGGGGTAGTACAACATATGATGCATTGTTCACCAAGGAAGATGAGGTGAGTGAGCTTACTGAGCAACTTGAGGTGACTTCTAAGATTCTTGAGAGTACACAGTTGGCTCTCAAGGAGTCACAATTTCATTTGGCTAAGGTGACCATGGAGTTAGAGTGACTACAGTCTTTACCTAATTCTATACAGTCACAAGCTGTGGTGTTTGGTGATCCGAGGATGTCCATGGCTGAGATTGTTAGAGACAGTGGAGATGGGGATGCATCCATCCTTGATACTAACATTGGCATATCAGGTTCATTTCCACTAGAGTCAGGTTCAATTGAGTTGGGTGCTATAGCAGATTTTTGTGGTGTGCCTAACATGGTGGTGACCTCTAGAACTAATGGCACGAAGACTAGAGATGTTGTATCAAAGACCATGTGTGACATTGGTGAGCTGATAGTTGGCATGGTTCCTACTAGTAATACTACTCCCTTCACAATGTCTTCAGAGGTAGTAGTCAGTTCCAACTTGGTTAATGATCGATTGCAGTTAGTTACATCTGGATTGCAGTCTGAGCCACTGACTGAGATTGGTGCATTCTATCAACATTACACTGTGAGGTATGCTCATCTATCTACCTTTGATGACCATGTTGATGAGATGATGATACAGAGATGTACTTTGGTTCCTAGTTCTTATCATCAGTTATGGGATAGTTCGATGCCTCGGGATGAGAGTTGTGATGGGCATGACATGATGATAGGTCCTACAATTGACAGGTTGATAATACATGACTTAGAGCAGGAGTTTTGGAGTGATGCTTTAGCAGGTGTTGTTATTGATTCTACTCCTTTGGCTATGACATCTCTTGACTTAGCTGGTGATCAGTCACAGTGGGTTGTATCACTTCTTCATGGTGAGTTGTTGACTGAGGTTGGTTTTTTTTATCAACATTATATTGCAGGGTATGTACATCAGTTAGCATTTGATCCTTGTGCTGAGGAGTTGATGGAAGACAAATTTGGTTTGGATTCCATTTCTTACTCTTTATCTTGTAATGTCTTTTCACCATCAGCAGTGTATGGGAGTTATGGTTATGAGATAGTGGCCGATGATTTGCAGAGTTGTGTTGACTGCAAGAGTTGTACAGTGTGTGGATTCTCCATACTTGGTACAGTTTCATTCGAGAGGGTTCACCATTGTTGCAGAGTTGGATTGTACATTCCATATAGGCCAGTGGGATGCGTTGATGGTATTTACTATGTTGGTAGTTTGATTTGTCCACTTTACTTGGGTTTTGATGTTCTAAGAGTTTGTGCCTCATGGGTTTTTGATTGTGGTAGTGGTGATTTTGGAGTTTGGTTGAGCTATAATTGTCAATTTGATTATGGATTCCTCTTGGTCATATTGCAGAGGATATTGCAGGAGCCTGTGTTAATTGGTAGTAGTATAGTTCATGACTACATTTGGGATCTAGGTGGATTGATTGGTTTATTGTTCAGCCATTGCTTGAGGACAAGCAATTATTGGGAGGGGAGGACTTGTCATATCCCCTTTTCAAATAATTAAAAAAGAAAATCTTTGCTAAGGCAGGCAGGCCCAAGAAAGTGAAGTTTCAGAAAAAGGGGGTTAATCTTTGGAAACCGTTGGACTAATAAATGAAAATTATTATTAAAATAAGTTTCATTAACCTCTCTTGGACGTGAGTTATAGTTATGCCTTCTTTTAAGAGGTTTGGAGGTATTTTGGGCTCATTCCAGAACTTGATTTTTTCTCATTCTTTGTTATTCTTCAGAGGTTGCCAAACCTGTGGAGAAGGAGACCCAAGAATGGGAGTTTGTATGTTTCCAGGGAGACCTAAGAATGGGAGTTTTCAGGTTTCCAAGAAGGCTAAGGATGAGATTTTGAAGCCATTCCATGTGCATGCTCATATAGAGTTTGCCTTTGTGCTGAACAGTGCAGATTTGTGAGTTTTCGGGTGTGTTTTTGTATGAGTTTGGTGTTTACAGTTGAGTATTTCATATCAGTTTGGGTTGCTGCTGTATATCAGAATTTTAAATGTTAAAATAGAGCTGAATATATATATTGGGATGTGATTAAACTTCTGAGATAGATTATTAGTGTTTTTGTGGTGTTTCTGGGCATATTTTGTGCTATTTCGGGAGCCCGATGAGCATAGTTTTGGTCCTACATTTTTGAGCTGTTGTGTAAAGGATATACAGATCTAGAAATTTCAATTTGTAGGCTGTTATGCTGCTGAAAGTTCTGTAAAAATTTCCATTTTTATATTTATTAATAATTTGTGAAGTTGTGAAGCTTTTAGCACTATTTTCAGCATACCCGATTTGGGGTTTCTTGAGGAATTTGGTGGATCTTTGGGATATTAGCTGTTTGATTTTAAAGATCTGATTAGAGGTTGGAAATATCATACAAAACCAGTAAAGGGACATTTCATACAACACTGCACAACTTGTAGACCCAACAAGTCATCATGCATATCCAAACCAAACACTGAAGGATTCAAAAAAAAGGAAAAAAGAGAGAAATACGGTGTTAAGACTGAAGGATTCCAAAGATCTGAAATGGCCAAAGATGTGTTCTCAAAATAGAATATCTTATATTCAAAGTATTGTTTCATCAAAACTAGCATTCTTAATGACACAGAACTATTTTCTCAAAAGGCTAGAAAACTAAAAAAAGTGTGACATCTCACTAATAGCCCTCGAACTGATTCTCTCATCTGGTCAACCAATTGATTAATAAAAGTCTTCATGGAGGTTCCTATGAATGAGCTAGGAGTAGTTGAAGATCATTTTCAAGTTTTCAGAAAACTTAGATAAACTGCATCCTAAGGCATCAAAGGGAATGAATACACATTGCACACACTAAACTTGAAAATCTTGGGTCTTGATGTTTTGACTAAGAAGTCATCTAAAATACACTTGAGGTGTTTGAAGTTTCTTTGGTGTTTGACACATATCAGAAGAATTTTTGCTAGTGAAGAAATGCCTTGGTCATTTCTTCCTTTTTTTTGGGGCTATTTGTTGTAGTGTCCACAACACACACCCCATTCCTCAATAGGAATGGGGACACTCTACTTTTTCTTACTCCCAGACTCATAGTTCAGGAGTTGGGGGAAGAAAATTCATTTAAGAGCCTTAGACTCAAAAAAAAAAAAAAATTCATCTCGTGCGTGCATGCATCAAGGTGCAACGCACTTTGCAAAAGAGAGAGAGGGTTATAAAACACTCCCTCCCCTTCTTGCCTTGCTCATTTTTCACAAGAACAAGGAGGGCGAGGGTTATAACACACATTGCCTACCCGTGGCACGCAGCATGCAATGCTCTTTTTTTGGCACGTGCGGTGCCTCTGCAGCGCTCTTATGAGTTTCACCTATGCTGTGACCATTTTGGGCACACACACGAGCAGCACCTTCGCATTACACGTGTGGAACTTTCATGAATAGTACCTTTGCGACATCACACCCACACACCCATTTGGGTGCATGGGAGACACTTGCACCCGACTGTGCCCCTTTTGGGGGCGCACGCATGAAACCTAGGCCACTCTTCGAGCGGTGCACGTGTCTGCACATAGCACCCTTTTTGGCCCATGGGCGACATGCCTAGCAGCATATCCATACATACGCGTGCCACCCTCATGCAAACCCTAGCCCTCGTGAACCACCACACCTCCACCCACACATCTCATTTTTTAAAATTTTAGTTTAATTAGTTTTAAAAGCAAAAAAAAAAAAAACCAAATAAATAAGTCCCCAAGGGAGATGTTTTATTTCTTTTACATTATTTTTCTTTGATATCTAATAATTAATCGTGTTTTTTTTTCCCACGATGTGTAGGTAATATAATTAGATGGCATCCACATCCAGATCAACAACAAAACCAGTTGCATACAAGTTCCAAGGCATAACCTCAAAATCATGGTTGCATGATGAATACTCTGAGATCAAAGACACAGAACTTGGATACACAGACTTGGTAGAGTTCTTAAGAGTTTCTAACAATCCAACCAAAATATCATCCTTGAGATCTGCCCTAATCCATTCTGGATTAGTAAATGCAGCATTACATCTCGGGACTATGTAGTTAGCTGAATTAATTATGACCCTATCTCAGCATTTTTTTCCTAATGAAAGGGTGGTAAAGAGCATCACTGGGGAAGTGGTCTTGGATCTATGACCTAATAATATCGAGAGGGTTTTTTATCTACCTAGAGCTGATCAGTTTATCAGGCTTTCATATGAAGCAACTAAGAGGTGGCATAAGGATCATTACTAGGAGGCCATTGACATCATATATTCCTCATAATTCATTGAGAAACCACCTCGAGGGAAGACAATCAACAAAGTGGATATGACTCAAGGATACATGAAGGATGACATTGGATATTCAATCATTCTCCTAAGCAGAGTTATGGGATTTTCTGTAGCAAGTCATCTCACTCCATTCATGGTCAACTTCATTAAGACCATCAGACATGCAAAGATGCCACTGGATTGGGCCACCACACTTAGTGAGAACTTGTGTGACTAGTTGCGAATAGTAAAAGACAAGAAGAAGTTCTATATGACTTCTTATGTGGTGTATTTACTTACAGCAAGGGAAACTGACTATCTTGGGTTATACAAGAAGGGCAGTATTTAGGACCCTAATGCATGGTCATATATAGTTTATCCTCAGCTGGTGAAGAAGAAGCTCTCACAACAAAGCAAGGAGTATAGAATTGTGAATGATGCCTTTGTCTTTTCCATCATTTGATTCATTGAAGGGGATTATGGGAAGAGGTTTTCTAATGAAGACAAGATGCAAATCATAGCTCTTAGAGCATATTTCATCTAGTTCTGGACATTCACATACATTCGGGTTGGTGGTGCATCCATCTATCCAAAGAAACTCCCAAAGTACCCAAGTGACAAGTTAGTTCTAATTGAATTTTTTGGGCAGATTGAGTCAGCTTATAAGAGGATCACAAAGTAATAGAGGCCTTGTTGGGATTGGCCTTTTGTAATAGGAGCATACTAGGTAAACAAAAAGCAAGATATCCTGACTTTCAAGTGGGAATGGGAGAATTATCCTCTTAAAGAATATAAATCTCCCCAGCCATTCTTTGACAATGTTGGTAAAGTGGAAAACCTACCAGGAAAATAGTTCTACCATGAGGACATCATTGAAGATCATTGGATGAATGCCATAAATGACTACAATTTTCATATCAGAGACTATTGTAGAATGACTTTTTATTTAGTAGGGAAGACGCCCCACTTGACCATCCTACATGAGATAAAGCTACAAGACTCGCAGGAGCTACTGAATGCAGATAAAGTTGGGGAGAGGCCCATTCTGAATGTAGAAATTGATAGAGAGGAAGGAGATGATATTAATCATTGAGCAAGACATGTCATTAGAATGAGAAAGAGTTGGATCAAGAAACCCTTTCCTCTTGATCCAATTTTGGATATAGTGATATTCCATGCACATGCTCGCCCAGAAAGGGGAAAGGGGAGAAAAGTTACAGTTCCTATCTTTTCACTCGAGTCTCCTACCAGACCAGAAATAGTCTACCAAATAGATCATCTATTCAGATACTATCCCCCTTTAGAGAAGAAAGGAAAGATGAAAAGAGCCTCTCCTCAAAGATTTCAGACAGAGCATGTTGAAGAATAGGCCCCTTCACAACAATAGGAATCTAGTCCCAAAGAGCCCCAAGATAGTGTAGCTCCTCATATTCAGGTTGAATTTCCATTGCCTCCTATTTTTTCAAGTCAACAAGAAGAGGGAGAAATTCTAGAGACATTCATTTATCCGATGCATGAAGAGCCCGCTTCTCCTATGGTTCCACAGAAACAAAAGAGGATCAAGGTTAGAATGAACAAGAGGCAAAGAGTTCATAAAAGATTAGTGCCTAGTCCATCTATTCCTAAAACCATTCCTAAGGAAGAATCAAATGAGGGGGAAATAGAGTCAGATGAAGAGGAGGAGCAAGTGCCTCTACAATGGAGAACTCAGCTTGCCAAAGCTATAGAATTGGAAAGAAGGAAGAGTGTCACAAATACCCTACCACCCACCCAAGCTAAAATGGTAGAACTCTCTTCTTCGAAAGATGAAGTACAATGATAGGTGAATGAGCAAAGGGAACTAGGTGATGATGTTCTCTCCATCCCAGATTTTGATTTCATGCTGGTGGGTACATAATTGTTTGGAGATAATATTAGAGATACTCCTACAGGTGAACTTCAATAGCAAGATTGGACACAGATTCCACTCGAGACACAAGATCCTCATTCACTTCCCCATCTTCACATCAGGTTATGATGGTAGATAAGGTTTCAATGACACCTCCACCTCCGAGTTTAGAAGTAATCATCATTACAAGGAGACCTTTAACCAAGGATTATGGATGAGCCAACAAAAGAGGCACATATAGTATAATGTATACAACAACCTTCTTAGGAAGTTGAGGATCAAACTATGAGATCTATAGAAACTGAGACTACAGAAGAAGAACCCTCACAATAGGAGACTCCAAGAAAGAGTGATAAAGGGAGGGAGGTAGTTGAACACATCGCTTCATCATCTAGAGCCAAGGTTATAAAAAGACATATCCAAAGATGGTTTTGGAAAGAGATAATGAGAAGTGCCAAGCATCAATTCTATGCTTCAAAGGATGATATTTGTGACATTGCGGAGTTTTTGAACAAGCTTGACTCTCCATTACATGATGCAATGCCATTTGCATTCATTACTACTACCCAAGACAAGGACTTATTTGCAAAAGTAGCTCACCCTCCACAAGGTATAGATGAAGAATTTATTAGCCTTTAGGACTATGAAGTGAAAGATATCATGTTAGGAAAGCCTACACGAGATACTTCCCGACAAATGATGACTATGGGAGTAAAGGAGGTTCTTAGCCATATGGAACAGGATGAGGTTGAAATTAGAACACTTCTAAAGAAAGTTGAGATCTTAAAGGGATATCTAGCTGAAGTTATTGTTCCTCTTGATTCTGAATGCCCTAAGGAGACTTTGAATGCCTTTCTTAGAGAAGGGGAAGGTGTATGGCTCAGTCCATTTTTAAGAGCTTGTAAGGATTGGCGATATAACCTTGAGGATAGGGGTGTCACTATAATCACAAGAAGTTTGAAGTTATTACATGCTACACAATAGAATGTTGATAAGATTGTGGCCATTTTGAGGCAGGACTTCAGTATTATGGATGAGGTATGAGTATGGAGAAAGGATTTACAACTCTACAAGCCATAAAAGGGAAAAGGTACCACATTCTGATTGATGTATATGCCAGAGAAGAGTTAGACATGATAGATGATTAGATAGAAAAGATTGCAGATGGAAATAAGGTAATGGAAACATTGCATGATGAGATACATAGGCTCAAGGACCAAGCCTGAGAGCAAATTTTGGAAGCAAAAAAGTTGTACAATGATGCATGTTTGGACATTTTTGAAGATGAAGAGCGAGAGAAGCTTTTTCTGGTTGAGGTAGTTGTGGAAAATTTTAGAAAGACTTTAGAGGAAGCATCCATTGATGAAGACATCAAACAAGCCTTTAAGACAGAGGAAGCATTGTTAGAGTTGGACACCAAACTCAGAGATTTTGTAGAAACCTGAATTGAGGTGGACAACTATAGATAGAAGGTCAAAGACAAGTATGAGGCTTTGGATCTTCTGGATACTGAAAATATTACTGAGATTATAGAGAAATTCAAGGGAAAACATCCAAACATATCTTTAGGATAAAGATGAGGAAAAGCCATATGCCAGAATTTCAATTTTGACACTTAGTATAATTTTGAGATTTTTGACCCAGTCGAGGTCCACATCTCTGTAACTCCACAATTCAAAGGTACATTGATAGTTGACTACTAGGTCCAAAAATAGCACTTTCCATGCATTAGGAATGCATTTTGACCGTAGTTTAACTCCAACACATGCCTAGTGAAGGGGCAGCTTCTATTTTTAGTGTCTCGATGCACTTCTACTTCACTTGATGGTTTCCTCCTACTTCTCTCTCATGCTTTCATTTCTTTTGACATGTAAAGGGCTCATGCATCCAATTAATAAATAAAATATGGATGGAGTCCCTCTAAGCATCAGTTAGATTATCAGTTTGTATATATTTAGTTTGTTTAAATGTTTTAAAAGCATTTTATTGCATTAAGATATCTCTCACTCTCAACACAAATTGAGGAGATGATTTCTTATAAATACCCCATTGTAAAATGTAACAAGGGCCACTGTTATTATGCAATAAAGTTATGCTTTTGGTGCTAGCATTCAGAGTGTAGTTATTCTTGCCTAAATGTGTCATTGTTTTGTGGATTTTTATTCATGAGATTGTGATTGAACCAAAGGTTTATTGCATTTTTTCTAGATGTGTGATCTTCTAGTTTTGGTGTTTGCTATAGATATATAAATTTCACTGATGTAATGAGCTTGAGAAGACATCACCCAATTGTTTCTACATAGATTTTCATCTTGCATGAGTGCACTTTTTGTGGCCTTGCGATTTGATGAAGAGTGAAATATCATTCGATTTGTTAAATATTCTCAGCAATGATTGCATCAGTGGATTCAAGGAAGCACTACTCTTGTTCTCATTAGTTTCCTATCGATTTCTTCAAAGTTTTTACTTGCAGTGTGTTGTGTTCTGTAGCTTATGTCCATTTAGAAATTTCGATTTCAAGTCATTTGATTTCATGTGATTTTCTTTTAATTTCATTATTTTCTTTGTTAACCCCCTATTATTTTCTTTCAGTTTCATTATTTTCTTTTCAAGAGAGGAATTACACTATGAAATCTTGTCATTGACCTTGTGCAAAATGAATGCCCAACAAGGGCCAAGGAGAAGAAGAAACACAAATTGATGAAGGTGTCAATGGAGAAGAAGCCAATTAAGCATCTGTTGCCACAAAAGAGAAGAAGTTGAAAGAAAAGAAGCTAGTAACAATAAAAGCTAAAAAGGTTTTGAAACCTTCACAACAAAAACCTATAGTTCCTATTATCAGGGCTAGTACAAGTGCTACTTCCAAAAAGATGCAAGAGGTTTTGAATCCTAAAGGCAAGAGAGCTAATACAACTACAAAAGAAGATGAACCTAAGTAGAAGAAAAGAAGGAAGTATATTGCCCCAACTGAATAAGAGGAGGAGAGGACCAAGTTAGATGATAATAGTCAATTTAAAGTGGTGAGTCATTGTTCCTCTTCTAGTTTGGGCAACTTGTGTGAAAATATTAAGAATAATGTTGATTTAGGTGGATTCACACATGTTGAGTTTTATAAACTTGGGAAGTTAGATATAAATAAAGTATAAGAGTCTATATATTCCATTATGACAACTTTAAGATGACTCCAACCAATATTTCCAACTCTCTATGAAAGAACCTATATGATAGAGTTGAGAAAAGGTGGAAATATAGGCTCACAACAGAGAGAAATATTAGAGAGACAACACTTGGAACTGTGATGTTGTATTTGGAAAAATATAAGATGAAAAAATCTATTAACAAGTATAAGGGAATATTTTCTCCAAAGTACAAAGCTTTTAACATTTTACAAAGAAAGATTGAAGTTGTTATTCAACAAAGCACACAACAATGATAGGTAATTTATGAGCCAACAACACAAAAGGCTATTTAGAAAGCACCTATAGAAGTAGGTGAAGAAAAAGTAGAGGAAGAGGTAGTTGAAGAAAAAAGTGATGAATCTATAATGGAAGTACATGAGGAAATAACTATAGAGGCAATAGTTAAAGAATAGAAACAACAAGAACATAATGTATCAAAAATACACATGTCAAGTGCCAGTCCTCAAAAAAATATAGTAAATGTTAAGGATGTGTGTGACACTGCCATTCAAAACATCAATCCCCTAATAGAGGAGGATATGTATAAGATACTTACTAATTCCACAAACAAGGCAAAACTATGTAGTCATCCTATATTGGGGAGTGTGGATGAGATTGAGAAAGTAGAATTCCCATATGGAGGGGAGAAAACATGAGCATTATCAAGTGCTCTCTCTCAATCTAAAGAGGTAAAACCTACAATCTCTATTGTATAATACCATAGGAAGAACACATTGCCTTCATATATCAACACCAAGGTATCAGCAATTACAATAATTGAGAAAAAAAAGGACACCAGTCCAAATAGATCACAAACCTAGTCTTAGACCTACACCACAAGCACAATGTGGAGAAGATATCAAAGAAAAGGAGAAGGATAGGACTAAGGATTCAGTATTGACTATGAAGCTAGAGGAATTAATAGAAATATAAACACTGGTTACCTTACCAGAAATTGGTATTCCTACTCCTATTCAAGAACTTCATAGGCCAAGTACTGAAGCTACACCTTTGCAAGCATCAAGGCCCGATTCTAGCACATATAATGTTGATGAGGTGATTGAGTTATCAAATTATGATCTTACAAAAATTACAATAGTGAAAATGATCATATTGCAAAATGCTCTAGCAAGGAAGAAACACAAAGAATTGCTAAGAAGGGAGCATAGGCAGAAATAAGCACTTCATGACATCAATGATACATTTCTTGATTCATTTAGCCTTCCTAAACCTGATGAAGCTAAGCTAATCATTGAAAAGTTAGAAAATATTATATGAAAGGTCAATGATGAAGACCTTCATACCAATGCCAAATTATTGGAATTGTCTAAGAGGAAATTTCAAACAAAAGTGGATGAACAAATATCTAGTACCATTACACTACACTAGGTTAAGTTATGAGCCAAGATTGAGGGTGTGAAGAAGATGTCGGAACACATTTTCTCTCTTTACACCAAGCTATTTGATGTTCCCCTATTCACACAAGAAGTGTAGAGACATATTTGTCATCTAGAGGAAGATCTAAAGAAAATAGGTAACATTCTACACCAATCTCCTCGTCAAGGTCAGTCTCATTTCAAAATTTTGTTATTAGCACAAGGTCAATTAGCAGCTTTACATGCTCAAGATGAAAATATTAAGGCTACATTGGTTAGTATCCAACCCATGTTAACCTCTCACATGGAGGTATCACATAAGGAACTAACCTATGTAGAGACATTGTGGAAGAAACATCTCCATATTTTTACACATGAAGGCTTAGTCACCCTTGCTACTAAGTCAAACATACAAATAAAATCCTTGGAGGTAACATGTGACAACTGGGATGCTTGACTGAAGATAATAATGGAGGTTCATAAATATTTCTTGTATGAACACATAATTTGTGTACAACCCATGACATAAGTGTCAAAATGGGAAGAATGAAGAAAGGGGGAGAATGCATTAAAGGAGAGATAAGTCTTAGTGGATACCAAATAGAGACTACAGAGATTGAGTTAACACAAGTAGATCTACTTAGTAGGAGTATTCAAAATTGGAATCAAAATAGAATAATCAACTCAAGGGAAGTTCATAAATTTTTATTTTTATTTTAGGTATGGTTGATAAGTCATAACTATTCTTGCAAAATTTTCAACTTTTGAAATTTTGGAAAGTTAGGTACTAAAATGGAGATTATCTGAGTTATGCTCAAAGGCTAAGGTTATTCATGCAAGACCAAGTGTTTTTTCACTCATGTCCAATGGGGAGATTGTTAATCTTAGATTGGTTTTGACATATGAGGGACAACATGCTTAAGTCATTTTCTTAGTTCATGCAGAACAAGTAGTGTATGCCAAGTGTAAGTTGTGAGATATATAGTATATGTCATGTAACTAGTAAGTGCCAAGTCACTCAAGTACTGAGAGGATTTTAGATGCTATGTCATTTAGATGTTGAGTGAACAATGGATATCGAGTCATTCAAAGGCTAAGCTATAACATTGAAGATGTAGTGGATGCCAAGCATCATATACTTCAAGTGCCAAGTAAACAATTTTGAACATAGTTGTTTGTAATGGCACAAACTTCTATGTAAACCATTTTAAAGCCAACTTAAGGATTATTTTATGATTCTAAGTCGATAAGGACAAATCTTAATTATGAATCCCATGCAGTACATGTAGCCAATCAGTTGAAGGGATGATTTGAACTACTGGATGGATAAATTAAGATCATTGATTAATACCTAACCCTAAGTGACGTAGGTATTCATAAGGAAGAAAGACCTAAACTTTGTATGAATGTGAAAGGAAAAAAATAAAGAATTTTGCATGCTCAAACAAAGAATTTGTGATGGCTAAGGAATTGTGAATTGAGATCCATTGTGAAATCAACTAGAGGAGAACAAGGAAAGGAACTAGAGGATAAGAGTTATACATCTAATCAAAGAGGATCAAGTACACATTAGGAAAGAGGTGATCTATTATCAAGTAGAAGAGTGCTAATCAAAGGATCAATGCTAATATATTCTAGTAGGTGAATCAGTTAAATATCTTAACAGAGTAGTCCTAATAGGCTATTGTCAATCCTTTAACAAATTCCTTACTTTATTATAAGTTAAAATCCTTTAATCAAGAAAAATTCTAATAGGGTGTTGAAATCCTTTAAAAAGGTAGGATCTAACAATCTTGTAAGCCTTTAAGTGGGCAGATCTTTATAGGGTAGATCATAGTTTATGATCAAACATTGTAGCCTTCATTGGATACACTTGATTACTACAGTAGTGGAGATTTGTAGGTGTCAATGTCACCCAAGTTTTAGCTTCTCATTGGAGGGTTTCTAGGAAACAAAATATCTTGTGCAATATATGTGTTCAATGTTATTTTATTTCATACTATGGATGAATATGTTTAAATACCTATTTCAGTTTACATGCAAATTGTGAGATGGATCTATGGTGAATGAATTTATGGTTGAAGTTTTGAAGGATTCATTGACCCCCAACCACACCAGACCCCACCCCCCCGCCCACCCTCTTAGAGTTTAATTTTCCTATTTTATTTCCAAAATTTTCTTCCATTTAATGAACTAACTATTTATGATCGTCGTTAATACTTCATACTTCATACTTTCTTGGTGATAGGGTTTCCTCCACTTAATTTAGTCTTTAATGCTCAGGAGAGATCTATAGCTTAATAGAGTCACCAATACTCAATAAGAATGACCAACTCTATTTCCTTAACAAGAAAAAATATGGAACCCAACTTTTCTCGGTAAGGTCTTGTGACATGGCCTAGCTTGGTAAGGTCTCCTTCATTCCATCATGCTCGCTAATCCCTATGCATCTTGAATTCTAATACGGATCAATGCTAATATAATCTAGTAGGTGAATTAGTTAGATATCTTAACAGAGTAGTCCTAATAGGCTATTGTCAATCCGTTAACAAATTCCTTACTTCATTATAAGTTAAAGTCCTTTAATTAGGAAAAATTCTAATAGGGTGTTGAAATCCTTTAACAAGGTAGGATCTAACAATCTTGTAAGCCTTTAAGTGGGCAGATCTTTTATAGGGTAGATCATTGTTTATGATCAAATATTGTAGCCTTCATTGGATACACTTGATTACTGCAGTAGTGGAGATTTGTAGGTGTCATTGTCACCCAAGTTTTAGTTTCTCATTGGAGGGTTTCTAGGCAACAAAAATATCTTGTGTAATATATGTGTTCAATGTTATTTTATTTCATACTATGGATGAACATGTTTAAATACCTATTTCAGTTTACATGCAAATTGTGAGATGGATCTATGGTGAATGAATTTATGGTTGAAGTTTTGAAGGATTTATTGACCCCCTACCACACCACACCCCACCCTCTTAGAGTTTAATTTTGCTATTTTATTTCCAACAATTTCTTCCATTCAATGAACTAACTATTTTTGATCGTTGTTAATGCTTCATACTTTATACTTTCTTGGTGATAGGGTTTCCTCCACTTAGTTTAGTCTTTAAAACTCAAGAGAGATCTATAGCTCAGTAGAGTCATCAATACTCAATAACAACGACCAACTCTATTTCCTTAACAAGAAACAATATGGAACCCAACTTTTCTCGGTAAGGTCTTGTGACACGGCCTAGCTTGGTAAGGTCTCCTTCATTCCATCATGCTTGCTAATCCCTATGCATCTTGAATTCTGATATGGATCTTCTTCTTCTTCTTGGTTGAAATTGATGTTTAGATGATTTCTTTTGAATCATAGTTCAAATGATTTCTGTGGGGAACTAAGTTGAGATGATTGAGCCACCCAACTCATTGACTTGGGGGTCAATTACTTCATAATTTTGGCTTTCATTCTCTAGAAATTTTGGTACGCATTGCTACCTTATTTTTTTAATGATATTTTCATCTTTGGCTTCCTTTTCATCTTCAATTCTACCTATGTTCATATAGTTCTTGGAAATATGTCCAAGTTTTGTATAAATAAAGCACCTTTTTGTAGTATCTCTTTTCTTCATGTGATTTTTCACACAATTTTTACCAATGTGCTCGAATTCTCCATAGTAGTGACATCTACACCATGTGTTGTGTTCCCATCCAAATATTTCATGCACAATTTGTTCTATTAGGTTCCACTTCTTAGTTTTGCACTCTAAAGATTTGTGTCCTTGTTTCTTGCAATTGTGACACTTTCCTTCAAACTTAGGTTTCTCTGTGCATTCACTTGCTCTATGACCATGCTTGTTCTAACTGTAACATTTTCCATTAAATTTATCTTAACCATTTCTCCAACATTTTTTTGATGTATGAATTATCTTACCACAATGATTGAAAGTAGACCCTTTATTCTTTTGAGCTCCTTGCTAAGATGATTCACCTTCTTCTCTGTATCCTATTCCATCTTTTCCTTTGTGTATATACTAACTTTTTTCACTCATTTGATTCATGCTTTCAAGAGATTTCATCATTCTTTCATAGGTTTCCTTTTCAATGTTCAGATCATTCTACAGTCTTTTAGTCTTGATAAATGAAGTCTTCTTGCTAAAGGGATAGTTGTTGAATTTTATTTTTCTTTACTCTTCATTCACTTAGTATTTTTCTTCCATGACTTCACATAATCTGAGTGATTAAATTTCTTGCTCTCTTTTTAGCTTTCTGACTTCTTCTTGAAGATTGGAATTCTTTTCTAATAGATCTTTGATTTCTTCGTCAACTTCATCTGAAGTTATTTATGGACATATCTCTTCAATTTTTTCTTCAATTTAGAGATTTTCATTCATTTGTACTAAAAGATCTTTCCTTCTGTTCAATTATTGAGAGAGTTACTCCTTTACTTTCTTGAGTTAACCAATGGCCAATTCTAGATCCAACTTTTCATTGTCAATATCCTTATATAGCTTGTATGCCTCCATTATGTCTAATCTTTTCTAAAGCTACTAAACTTTAGATGTGAGAACCAAATGCTCTAATATCAATTGTTGGAAATATTAGGTAAAAAAGGTTGCTAAGAGGGGAGGGCTAACTCAGGAATCAATAAAATCTTTATCTTATTTCACCAAATAATCCTTCATATATTATTCTCATTTAATTGCATGTATGAAAGAATGAAAGTAATAAAACATTCATAACACTTTGACACAAGATATGATGACCTAGAACCCTTCTAATTAGAAAGTAAAATTGGGGTTGGGATAATACCCACAAACTTTACTTCTACAATATAAAATTAACTTGTTAAGGCTTACAATTGACCACTTATGGTGATCACTCTATTAGGAGCAATAAGGAATGCGAGGTCCACCTTGTTAAAGGATTTACAAACATAAAATGAATTATGCACTTGATTAAGACATTTAGAAAAAGACTATTAAGTCTACCCTATTAAAAGATTGGATTGATACGCCTATTAGAATGAACCAATGGTTGATCATTGATTTAAAACTTTGATTTGTTGGTTGAGATTCCTTGTATTGCAATGATCACCTAATTATGATAGATAAATCTCTATGATCCCTTATACTTTGTATCCTTCTTTAGTTTGCACTCCTACTCATCATACTATCCATCTTATACTTGTCTGGATATGATACAATACATTACATATATACCAATCCAAATCACAACTTATTGGAGTCAACTATAATACCAATTTCATCATAACTCACAAAGTTGGCCCAACTATTGTACCTTAGATTCTAAAGATAAACTCAATGATATTCTAATATAAAACAAATACTGTCAACTCTCAGAGATCTTTGGCACTTAGTTGAACTTGAAGCTTAGTCCATACTGATCATTTCCAAACAACTCAAACTCAATCAACACTGCAAGACTCAATGAACATTGAGAAACTTGCTAGTTGTTGAATCACTTGGTTAACACTGCATAGCTCGATCAATGGTAGATCACTTGGTTAATGTTGCATAGCTCGATCAATAGTAGACTCACATAGTTAACACTGTGATCTCGATAGACACTATAGAGCTTGGTTAACATACTAGAGATTTATTAACACTATGATCTTCTTTACTTCCTCTAAATAGCTTGGTAGCCTCCACTATACTTGGTTTGCACTATATAGCTTGATAAACACTGCAAACTAACTCAATTTCTTGGTAGCCACTATATTTTAACTACTTGGATCATGAACAACTATTTTACTTGGCTAACATTGTAAACTAAATGAGAAGCTTAGTAGAAACTATAGAGCTTGATAGAAATGTAATCATTTTGTCTAAGTATAGAGTCACTCATAGAAAAATTAACCTTATTGTCAATACTAGTCCTCCAACAAGGACCAAGACACTATATGTAATTTACATAAGTAAGAAATAATTACTTTCACTAGTAGTACAAAGATAGTTTTTTATATTGCAAAGTCTACAAAGACATTTTACATTTGAACAGTTAAGGAAAGGTGGTACATAGTGTCTTGATGACATGGCTAACTACTTAGTATAGTACACACAGTGTGAAATATACTTGATTTACCAATAAAGATAGTGAATAGAGCACAAAAATAAAGGTAAATACTAGGTTAAGGAATTATTTCAGTTAAAAATAATTATGATGTTATTTAGGGATGAAATCCTAGATGTTAAAACTATATGTTAACAAGAGTTAATTTTGTAATATGCCAAATGTGTCAAATCATTAAAGTCGACTAGATAGAGTTTCATAAAATGGATAAGTATAAGTAAGAAATAATTACTTGTAAAATATAATAGGTGAATATGAACTATGTATGTCATATATGAACTTTTGTGAAGGCTACATGATTCTAATTTTTGATGAAAGATCAAAAATATATGAAGTACAAGAGTCATCAGTTATGAGGTTTCTGCATCTATCAATTTTGTATAAAAGCACTATATTGTATAATTGCATGTTTGGGTAGTGGTATCTTCTTGCATAAATTTTTAAATCATATTACCAACTCCTCATAGGATTGAATAAAATCCTAACAAGGTTGAGGCTTTTAATAGGGCCTAGCTCTCTAACAAGACTGAGACACTATATTCAATTCATAGAGTCCTAAGAGGGTCAATATCCTTAACATGACTATTTTGTTTAGTGGATCAGTTTGTGGGTACCATCCCCACTTAGGTTTTCCTTTGGGGTTTCCCTAGTTGAAAAAATATGGTGTAATGAGTTCTCTTTGTTATGGATTTATTTATTGTTCAACATTGTTGGTTTACTTTTATATACATGTGAATTAATTAATAATATTCAGTTTTTGGAAAATGTTTCTATAATACTTATTCAACCCCCTCTAAGTATTATCTATTTCTAACAATCTTGCACTACTTATTCTCCAAGTCAATTTCCTAAATACTCCCTCTTTAGTAGGCACTTGTCTAGTAAAATATTTTAAGGCATGTTTAAGAATTTTATGATTTTTCTCTAGCAACAATTCTTTTTATTTTTTAGATATTTCTTTCTGTTCCTTTGATTATTGGGATTTTTGGTTCCATCCATAACTAGTTATATTTAATATATTATTGATAATTTACCTAATTAAGGATTTTCAATAATTTAGGTGGTCCTATTGGAATAAGGTTTAGGAGGTCTTTTAGAACTTTTCTTTTATTTTCTAATTTCCTTCATTTTTAAAGTAGTTGATAGCAACCAAAAACATGGGGGGCTCACCCTAGAGTACAAATAAGGTTGAGAACCAATTATAGGTTAGCTCCTAGAAGTTTATCCTATACCAACTTTAATAATAGAAACCCATAAAACTTTAAGAGCCGAATTGTCATTAATGATAGTCCTTAAACTACTATGCATAAGAAATTGAATTATAAACTAGAAAATTTTAAAAACATCACTGCTATTGGTACACTTAATTGACATAGTCCAAAAATACCCATGAGTGTAAAGTTTAGAGACATAATCATTAAAATAAGAAACCACAATAGAACCCAGGCTAGATGCCCTATTCCTTCTCCTAGTTACCATTCTTCTTCTCCTCAGAAGCTTCCCCTACCACATCCTCCTCCTCCACATTCAATGGTTTGTCCATAATGGTTTTAAACCAATCGTCCTCCAACAACCCATAAATGGATTGAGTTGTCTTAGTAGTCTTTCCTAGATTTTGTTCATCTTTGTTTTCCTATAGGAAGTAGAGGGTTGTGGCCACAGAGTGCATCCGTGAGGTCCCTCATAGCCATCTCAATCCTCTTCATCCACATCTTTTTCTGACTATGTTTTCCTTTCTTCCTAGTAACCTTAGGGTTAGGCTTCCTAGGAGAAGTGATGTCTTGCCCCCCACTATGAGCTAGGGTAACTTCTATGGTATCAAAGACATGGGAAGGGATGATAGAGCCAAGGTTAGGGTTGATGTACTTGTAATGTCTTTTCTTTTTTGAAGGTTCCTCCTTACTATCAGAGGAGCCAGAGCTAGATTCATACTTTGGGGGGTCTTGAGTTTCTCCATCTAAAGATGCTTGTTGGTTCTCGTAGCACACTAGTTTCCCTTCTTGGAATCTGAGTCTAACTGAATAATGTTAACTTTAACCTTTGAGTTAATTTTTACCTCAGTCACATGAACTCTCTTTAGCCTCTAAAGAGTAGAGCTAGGACTAAGGTCCAGAGAGGTCTGAGGGGTGATAGAGGCTAGGGGATGGAGTAAGAGAGAGGGATTCTAAGCTAGGCTCTTGACAAGATTATTATTTATTATGCCCTGGCTGATAAGGTAGAAGGGTTTCCCCTCCTTGTGTTTCCTTCTATTCTTAAAGATAGTATCCTCTAGTGAATGTACTAATAGAAACATAAAGGAGATAAGGTCAAGATTTCGTAAATGATTCAAGATAGGAAAATGATAATAATCTAGTACCTGATAGTGTTTTTCCAAGGTAATGTATTTGATAATTGCATAGAAAATGGTATCCCAAGGCTTAGGGAGGGCAGCCCACGCAAACCCACCACACAATCTTATTTCTTCCTCCTTGTATTTGAAGAATTTCTACAAACTCATCTCCTAATTGACCTTAGCTTGCCTCCACTATTTCTTGCTATACATCAAAAAATCCCCAATCCTCACAATATTTTCTTCATAAATCTCAAAACTCATGCCATTTACCATAAATTTTCTATCTTGGAAAGTTTGATAGAACTGCATTGAAATGACCTTTTTGTCTTTAACTATACCCTCCATACAAGGTAAAAGGACCCCCTCCTACAAGTAGACCATCATCACTTCACTACTACTAATACACTCCTCGACACCCATTGGTTCAATACAGTTGCTAGAGCTCATATCGTTATCTAGGTCCACAACCAACTCCTTCAGCAACATAACCTTGTACTAGGTTTTGGAGTTAAAAATATAAAATACCAAGCCACAATGGAGAAAATGAAAAGGCATTGCATAGTCACCATGAATACACAATATTTCCCAAAAACCCAAAACTCTCTGAAAATAGTATGTGTGGGTAGATCATTTTCATCCACAAATAGATGTCACTAGTTGTAACAATTACGAGAATTACACACCCTGTCTTTATGACAATTATGAAATCAATCTTTAAATCTCTCTAAATCCCCCCTTTTAGTCCTTTTACTATAGTCATCAATATTCATAGCAATTGGAACATAAAAGTTAATCAACATCCATACATGCCAAAAAAAACCCTTTACTGAGTGCCACATTCTCGTGAGCAAGTTTAGAAAAGGATTCCTTCACCTAATTTGATATTTTATGTGTCATTATTGATGGTATGCTCCCTTTACATCACCATTTTAGTTGATGATAGAAATAAAATAGCATCATCCCATTCCACTAATCGCACGACACTATGGCTAGCTTTTGCAAGGTCATCCACCACACTATTTCCTTCCTACTATATATGTGCCATGTGGATGTCTTGATAATCTCTTGTCAATATTTTTATTTTTTTGATAATGATTTTAATGAACCAATTTGATTTTCCCTCTCTCTTAGCATCTTTGATGATTAGCATAGAATCCTCCTCTATGACAAGCTTAATGACTCCCCAAGAGTTCTTGACATTCTCAAACCCTAGAGAAGTGAAATTTCCTTGGCTTTATTATTAAAACCTTCACCACAGTTACCTGAATAAGTGACCACCAAATTTCCCATGTTTTTCTAGAGAATACCCCATTACAGTGTGACCCATTATGGCAGACCCATCAAAATTTAACTTTATCCAAGACTCGGGGCAAGAGAAAACTATCTCCTTTCTTGCTTAGATTTTGGAATTATCAAACTATTCCACTATCAATCCTATGTCCCAATCCAATTCCCTTTTCCTATTAATTTTAGTCAAGGATTGAGGGGGGTTTCTAGCACTAGATCCTACTACATTTCTTTAAGATCCTGATAACTTGTTGATCCACCCCCAATCTAGTAGTAGATTGCTCCTTGAAAATCCTATTATTCCTCTCATTCCATATTTTCTATGAGATATAAGGTGGGATAATTCACCAAATGTTTCAGAGATAAGGTTGGGAGTCCGACCGTCCTAATAGGAAAATTGCTTCAACTCATTATCCATACACCAACTAACCCCCATAAGAAACAACCTCCCTCTAGATGTCCATAGAAAATGGATAGTGGATGAGAAGCTTCGGAATGGACTTAACATGTTTGAGGCATAAAATGAAATAGTTGGAAAGTTGGAAACCACACCACTAGAGGTTGTCAATAGTGTGGATCGACCCATGCAGGGCCAACCACTAAAAGAAGTTTATTTTAGGTAGTATCAAAGGGTGTTAATATTTTTTCCAATCAGCCTATGCGCCTGCCCTTGTCTACCCACTAAGATACGTAGACTTAATAGAACCCCCCCCACTCCCCCCCAAGGGTTTGATTTTCAATACCAAGGAGTCCTCAACAAAGCTAAGAAGAATCCTATAGGTGTGGAAGAGATCCTGCAAGTCCTCGTGGATCCACCGATCTTCCCTAAATTCTATCAAATTACCATTCCCCATGATCTAGTAATACCCCTTTCTTAGGATCTTCAAGGTGTTAACAATGTTATTACAAACCTTAGAGAACTGAGGTAGAGCCTGTGCCCCTATAAATTGGTGGGAAGATAATCCATGAAAGTATCTGGCTATTATGATGTTACTCCAGCTACCCTGGTAATTCACCAACTTTCAACCAATTTTTGTTAATAGAGCCCTATTCAATTGTCCTATTCTTCTTAGATTCGGTCCTCCTTAAGCTTTAGGTTTGCAAACTTTCTCCTAGGTAACTAGGCTCATTCTTGTATTTTCTTCAGTTTTGGACCACATAAGATTATACTAAATTTTCTCAATGATATATATGAATCTACCTAAAAGTTTGAAAATTAATAGGAAATACACCAGAATGCCTTGCAAGTAAGTTGAGAGGAGTTGAAGTTTCCTAGTATTACTTAATATTCTCCCTTTCTAGCTTGCCAACTTTCTTTGTAGATGTTCCACAAAACCATTCCAGAAATGCTTTGGAATCTCCATAATAGTGAGCAGTAGACCACAATAGGTGTTAGGAAGGGTTACCTCCTAGCACCCATGGATACCAATAACCTTTTATCACATGCTAGCACAAGTGTTGAAAAAATAAACTTTACTTTTGTGGTAGTTTATGCATTGGCCAGAGACTAAAGCATACATATTCAAGGTGTCTTTCCACTCTCTGACTTCATGGATGCACAAGATGCCAAAAAAAAAATTATCATCCACAAAATACTACAAGACTTGGGAGAGGTGCCAAGAAATAAGCTTAACGCCCTTACTTTTTCCAAAGTGAGATAAAGAGACAAGATTTCTTCTTAAAACTTATGCTATAACAATAAAGAGATAAGGGGATAGGGGGTCACCTTTATGAAAACCTTGAGAGGAAGAGAAGAAGTTACCTAGGGAACCATTAACAATAACCAAGAAGGTAAAAATAGTCACAATATTCTTAATAATTCTTATGACCCTCTCACTAAAACCAAGTTTGGCAAGAATGGCAAACAAAAAGTCATACCAAACCTTATCATAGGCTTTAAAAATATCAAGTTTAAGGGCCATGCCTAAGTTTTTAGATTTTTCGATCGAGTGTATCACCTCAAGGGTAGTTATCACCACGTCAAAATCTATCTTCTAGGCACAAAGCCATTTTGATGAGGACTAATGAATTTTTCTAGGAGGGGCTTGAGGTGATTCACCACAACTTTAGCAAAGATCTTGTAGATAGTATTACAAAGGGTGATGGGTCTAAAGTATTCCATCCTTTGGGGATTCTTAGTCTAAGAAATGAGAACAATGAAGGTTTGATTGAGTTCCTTCAATAGCTTCCCCATTCTTAATAAATAGGGAGTTCCATTTTGTTGGCACTCCCTTTCCTCCTACTATTGCACCACCTGGGCTCCACTTTGCATGATTTTGTTTTGGAGGTCAACCAACTTCTTTTCCATATCCTTATTTCCTTATCCGAAACTCCCAAATAATGATTTGCACCATACCTTAACCTTCTTATAGATTCTCTCAAATTTTCAAGAAATTTGGAACATGGTCATACCTTCCACCAATCAACAATACAATCTCTGAAATCATTATGCAAGTGCTACATAATCTCATATCTAAAAGGCCACCATCTGGTTAGACTTTGTGTCTAGGAGAAAAAAAACATAGAATGATCTGAGATGGTCCTACTATAAGCCTTTAGGTTAGTTTATTGAAGAATGTTCCATCCACTAGAGATGAAGGCCCTGTCAAGCCTAACCTAGATCAAGTTTTTCCCAAGTCTATTCTTAGTCTAGTTGGAGACCGAGCTCTAGAGGTAAATATTAATTAGATCATTTCTTCTTAGTAAATCTTCTAGATCTTGCATACTATTCGAGAAGTCCTCCAATCCCTTCATCTTTTTCAATGGGTACAAAGGGGTGTTGAAATTCCCCATACATAAGATATTTCTTGGTCTTATGGAATCAGCCATAGAGGTGGCCTGATTCCAAATAGCAAGCCTGCCATTACGAATATTAGGGGCACAAAAATTGAAAATAGACCAACTACCAGACTAGTTTGTTAATTTAGTGACAACAAAGTGGGTGTTAGTAGAGATATCCACTCTCAATGCCTTATCAGGATTCCATATTGTTACTATTAACCTTAGATAGAATTAATAGTTACATGCAAATATAACCAATATCAAAAAATAATAGATCATATATCAGAGAAAACAAGACACCAAGATTTATCACGGTTCACCCAATCCCTAGGCTACATCCACCAATATCAAGTCCAATATTATTACTATCTAGTGATTACAACATAATTACAATCTGTAATCCCTTACAGCTCAATTCTACTACAAGAACCAACATCTATACCACACATTATGAAAACCCGTAACCCTAAGCCTTTTTATACAAGATTTTTTGCACATAAAAAAATTAGGGATAGAATAAGAGAAAAATTGTAGTCAATGCCTTTTACAATATAAGGTCATAGCCCTATGAGGGCATTGCCCCTTGGCCCCACCATGTACTGCAATAGGGAGCACACCTAGGGCACTATCCTAGGACACTCTAGGGACATTAACCCTTGACCTCATCTTGGGGATGCTACCTTGTAGAAATAATCTTGAAGGAAACCACATCAAATAAACCTCCAAGTCTGATTAGGCTCCACATAAAAAAATCTTCCACTTGGAGACTGATCAAACTCCACAATAATAACCTCCCACTTGGAGACTAATCATAGCACTACTAAACCTATAGCTCCCACTAGAATATCAAACCACCCTAGACTCTACTATTTTTTTTATTCAGTTTAGTCTAGAATACCAACCGAAGCTAAAGAGGAACTAAGGTCCTCCCTTGTTACTACCTTGATAAACATATTTTCTACATTATCATCTATATATATCTTCTCTAGCTTTAACTATCCATCATCAAAAATTGGCTGAATGAAATTATACCACAAATATTTTTTATTTTTTTTAAGTGAAGATCTGAATTCTTTGCAAGATGAATGGCACTCTGGCTATCTATGAACAAATAATTACCCCTCTGTGGGTGTCCCAAATTTTCCATGAATAACTAAAGCCATATCATCTCCTTGGCTGCCTCTATAGTAGCAACATACTCTTCCTCTATAGTGGATAAAGCATTGACCTTCTCTAACCTAGAAACCTAGCTCATGAATGCCCCACCAATAGTAAATACATAACCTATAGTACTTCACCCAGGATCAATATCCCCTACCAAATAGAAGTCAACATATCCCTGTAAATCAGTAGTAGGGCCCTAAAAATGTAGAGAATTACTAAATGTTCCTCTCAAATATTTGGGAATCCATTTAACTACATTCAAATGCTCAAGCCTTAGATGACTCATATACCTGCTAATGACTCCCATTAAATTTGCAATATCTAGCCTTGTACATACCATAGCATACATCAAGCTTCTTACAACTGAACCATAAGGCTCTTTAGAAAAATTATTCTCCTCTTCTTGTGTCTTGGGTTACATCTCCTTAGTCAACTTCAAATGACCACATAAAGGTGTGTTGATAGCTTTAGCATTCTCCATAGAGAAAAGTTGCAACACCTTTATAATATAATTAGCCTAAGATAATGTAAATTTTCCATTCTTTCTATCTTAGTAAATATTCATACCAAGGATTTTTTTTTTATTCTCCCAAATTCTTCATAGTGAATGCATCTACTAATTGGTGTTTTAGCCTCTAAATATGGTCCATGTTAGACGCAGCTACACACATATCATGATATTGCTATCAAGATTTAACTGTGTGATTTTCGAGTCAAGCTCATTGACCCATGTTTCATGAGTAGTGATTCAACATAAATCCATCTCTCATGAGAATAAATTGGACACTTAGCACTCATTGGATCTAGGTGATGCTCACAAGGGTGAAGCACCGAGACTTCCCAAGAGGTCACCCATCCTAGTACTACAAACATATCATCAACATATAAAAATAAAATAATGTAGTTGGCATCATCCATCCTCTTAAAATAAACACAATAATTTGAATGACACCTGCTATATCCATGCTCATGCATAAAACTATCAGATTTTAGATACCATTGTCAAGGTTCTTGCTTTAAGCCATATAAAAGTTTCTTCAATCTGTACACTAAGTTCTCCTTACCCTTGACCTCAAATGCCTATGGTTGTGCCATATATATCTCTTTATCCAAATCACAATGAAGAAAGGATATTTTAACATCAAGCTACTCCAAATGTGAATCTTCACTAGCCACAATACTTAAAATAGTGTGAATAGGTGTCATTTTAACAATAGGAGAGAATATCTCATCAAAATCAATACCTTTTTTTTGTGCAAATCCTTTTACTACTAACCTAGCTTTAAATATTTTCTTACCTCCATCCTCTTCTTTAAACCTGTAAACCCACTTATTCTGTAAAGTCCTTTTACCTCTAGGTAATCTACATAAATCCCAAGTATTATTTTTTAGCAAAGAGTCCATTTCAACTTTCATTTCAAACTCCCACTAAATCTTAGTATCCACCTATACAACTTGATCATTAAATTTAGGTCCACCAACATGAATAAGTAAAATAGAAAACAAAGAAGGAGAAAATCTTTTTGGAGGTCTACTTGGCCATGTTGACCATCTTACATTCACTCGGGTGTGTGGTATTTGTTGTTGCAGTTGTTGTAGATCATGAGGAACCACTAGAACATCACCTTTTGAAGTATCATCTAATACTACATAATCATTTTCTTTCTTCTCATGTTGTTGCAACATATCTTTGTACAACACTTTCTCATTGAATATGATATCCATGATTCTTACAATTTTATGATTTGGAAAATCCAAAAGCCTATAACCAAATTCATTAATGTCATATCTAACAAATATACATTTCTTTGACTTAGCTTCTAGCTTGGCTATATTTTTAGAATCTATATGAGCAAATGGTTCATAACCGAAGGTCTTGAGAAAAAAATAACTCACCTTCTTACCAGTCCATGCTTCCTCTAGAATACCACAATCCAGAGGAGTAGAGGGACCTCTATTGATCAAATATACAATAGTATTGGAAGCCTCTGCCCACATGTTTAAGGGAAACCCTCCATGAAACCTCATGCTTCTTGCATGCTCCTTTATTGTCTTGATCATCAATTTAGCCATTCCATTTTCCTATGGAGTTCTTGGAATAGTTTGTTGTCTACAAATACCATTAGAGGATCAATAATATTCAAACTCATGAATGCAATAGTCACCACCATTATCAGATCTGAGACATTTTAATTTCTTACTAGTCTCATTTTCAGCCAAGAATTTCCATTTATTAAAAGCTTAAAATACATCAGATTTCTGTCTAAGAAAATAAACCCATACTTTTCTAGTTGCATCATCAATAAATGTAACACAGTAATGAGAACCACTAAGGGAAGATACCTAAGTTGGTCCCATACATCTAAATGAACATGCTCTAATCTCTCACTTTTATTTTCCTTCCCTAGTCTTCACAAAACTCACTCTCTTTTATTTTTCATACACACAACTTTCACAGAAATCTATATTAACACATTTTAGACATGGTAAAACTTTGTTTGAATGAAGTAACTTATACCTTTCTTACTCATGTGCCCAAGTCTATTGTGCCATGACACTCTATCATAATCTATAGTAGTATTTTGTTTTTCCCCGATCAACTACAATAACTATTCATTTTTTCTAAAAAAATAAAAGTAGAAGGAACAATATGACCTATACAAAGATATAAGGTGCCTACTTTCATACATTTTTCTACTACAAGGGAACCTTTTGAAACCTTCTAATTTTTATTATTAAAAGTAACTACACAATCCTCATCATCAAGTTGCCCTGCTAAAATTAAATTTCTACCCAGCCTTGGAACATTTCTTACCTCATGAAGTAGCTAATGATTCCCATTCTACAACTTAAGCTTAACTTTACCCTTTCCAACAATCTAATAAGGTTCATTATCCCCTAGATAAATAAGCCCAAAATCCCCTTGGACATAATCAATAAAATAACCTTTACGAGGTATAGCATGAAATGAAGCACCAAAATCTAAAACCCACATACCATCAACACTTTCTAAAGTCAGAAACAAAGCATCCTCTTTGGATTTGTTACTTACCACAAATTCCTTCTAGTTCCCTTCTAGTTTATCTCCTTCATTATTCTTTTGAGTCCAGTAATCTTTCTTCTTATGCCTTTTTTTAGCACAGTACCAACAATCTTTCGGTCCTTTGGATTGAGATCTCTTCCCCTTTAACTTTCCTCTTGATTTACCATGATTTCTAGAATTATTTTCTCTCTCAACCATTTTGCCTCTGATTTGTGCACTCAAAGCACTTCCTAATGTATATTCACCTGAGGTTTTCATATGAGTTTCCTCATTCAAAATAACACCGATCACATCATCATATTTTAGGGTATTAAATCTAGAAACAAAATTACTCACAACCATTACCAAGCCATTCTAGCTTTCAAGAAAATAATACAAAAATCAAGAGAGCCCTAATTTCTTCATCAAAATTAATACCCATAGAAGATATTTAACTACTAACATCATTAAACTCATTTAAATGATCTACAATATATCCACCTTCCATCATCTTCATATTAAATAAAAATTCATGAAAAATACTTTATTGAAATGGAGGGAATTTTATACAATTTTGCTAGGGTTTCCATCATCTTCACTTTTGTAATGTTAAATGTCACTGATGGTGCCAAGAATAACCAAGTGCTTCTAGAAGTTCCTTTCTATCTAAAATCTCTCATTCGTCATTTTTCATAGTTCCCTGGTTTTTAGTTTTTCCTGCCAATAGCTTCCATAAATCCTTGTCATAGAGATAGTCCTCCATTTCCATCTTCCATAACTAAAAATTCTGTCCATTAAACTTCTCAACCCTCAGATTACCCTTGTCTAACATAGCTCCCACTTAATCATGAGACGTTCTTCCAAAGGATTGCTTAAAGAAATCATGATGTTCTACCTATAAAAATAAATAACAGTCGTTTGGCTTTGATACCACTTGTTAGTATTAACCTTACACAAAAAAAAATAGTTACATGCAAATATAACCAATATCAGGAAAACAATAGATTGCATATAAGACAACACAAGACACCAAGATTTAACATGGTTCACCCAATCCTTGGATTACATCTACCAATATATAATTCCAATACTATTATTATCCAGTGATTACAACCTAGTTACAATTTGTAATCCCTTACAACTCAATTATGCCACAAGAACTAATTTTTGCATCACACATTATGAAAAACCCTAACCCTAAGCCTTCTTATATAAGCTTTTTATTGCTTACAAAATTATGGCTAGAATAATAGAAAAATAGTAGACACTACCCCCAAACCATCATAGAAATAATTTGGAGGAAAAAAGGGTCGAATAAACCTATGAGTTTGATTAGGATCCAAATCAAAACACACATCATGGAAATCCCTCTAGAAGTAGCAATCCCTCTAGAAGCATCATTAGCCTTACAATAAGTGTAGCTAGCACCTAGCCAAACATAACTAGGCACTCTCGAGAAGACCTGCATGGTCATTTTAACTTCCTACAAAAGAATCAAATCAGCCTTGAGTTGAATGATCTTTTTTTTGATTCCATACAATTTCTTGGGGCTATTTAGCCCTCTTATATTCCAGAATACAACTTTCATCTTTTATGGCTCTAGGTTTCCTTCAAGGTTATCTATTTTCCCTAAGCAATCTCCTTTTTTGGTTCCTTTTGATGAATGATTCTAGTCAGAAGTTGCCCAACCCTCTCATCAGGTCCAATATCTACTTTCTTCCCTCCTTTGTTCTTACTCTTTAGGACTTTTGTTTCAAGATCCTTTTTAAAGTGTTCAGATCCCCTAAAGTGGGTGAAAAAACTTAAATAAGGACTGCCAAGGAAACCACAAGGGTCCCATTTTTGAATGGTGAGCTAGCTCCCACATCATGAATTGGGTTGCAAGAATTCCCATTTCTTGTTGAAGCCATATCATTTCCTAGCAACCTTTAACTTGACTACATTATCTCTACAGTTTAGATATCCAAAATCTCCCCCTCTTCATGCATAGTCATCTCTAAAGCCTCAAATATCTTGCCTATGTTCTCCTCCCCTTGCCTCTCAGCTTGGGTTTTCATAGGAGTACTAGTTCTCTCCTTAATATTGGGGGTCTTATTTATCTAGGCATCCCCCAAACCAAGTGGTTCTATGCATTTTAGGGTTTTAGGGATAGCTTCCATCTAGGAAGATTTTGAGCTTTCCATCACCTCAACACTTGGGGTTGAGACCTTGTTCTTTATTTTTTCACTTGTTGGGTAGTCAAAAAAGAGATGACCAAAGTTGTTACATTTTTGGCAAAAGGGGGTAGTGTCTTCATAAGCTAGTGGTTGCAACCAGGTAACCCATTCAGATCTTTGTCCCATGGTTTATTCATTCTCATATTAATATAGATCCTGGCAAAGCTACGCTTAATCTTTGAGCCTACTATTATGAACTACCCAAAGGAGTTACCAATCCACCTACAAACATACTCATCCCAATATTCCAAGGGAAGCCCAAGGAGGCATTTCCAGACTGGGGTAGATCTAAATAAATCACATTCTAGATGGAATCATGATTTCCACTTAGCTATCACCAAATGGTGTTCATCAAAGCTCTAGGACCCGACCAAGATCAAGTCTCAGTCCAACTCAGCTATGAACCTAAATAGGAAAAGGGCACCTACCATTGTAGAGATGGAAAGTAGAACCCATTAGTTTGCATTTACTAGAGCACCATTTTAGAATCATGTCAACCTTGGATTCAAAAGAGATAAACTCTCTAACAAGGCTAACGGTAAAACCCAAGGAGATCGAATCCACCACTAAATCTAGGAGTGAAACCTGTAGTCCAATGGGACATGAGAATAATGTGGGTTTTGCATCAGATTCACCAAGCATCTTGGAACAAACAACATCCCCAAGCCAATTTGGTTTAGGGCACACTGATTAAGTGGCTTCATTTGAGGAAACAATCAAGTTCTTGGGACCCAAGCATGCACAGTCATCAGGGATGGAGCCAGAATCCACAAAAATAGAAACATTCTCCTATAGAGGACAATGACTATTTAGGGATTTTGTCACTAGATCCATATCCTGGTAGTCATGGACTAGATCTAGGGCGGTTGGGGGATCTATCCCTCAAAAGATTGAGAAAGCATGGAAGTAGAACAGGAGATGGTGTCACACTTGTAGCAGGTAAAGCAGGGAAGTTGTTACATTAAAAGCTTTCTAGTTTCCTTGGTTGATCAATATCCAACACACACATTTTTTTTTTTGATAAATAATACCACATTAATTCTTTTATGTAATATTTTTTTAAAGGGTGATTCATGGTTTCATGTTCAATATATTTTATTAGTATTTAATCAAATATGATTGTTTAATGGGTTAGCAAGTTCTCTTAGGTCTATTAAATTTTTATGTGTTATAAACACATCAATAATAATTTTTTAAATGTTGAAAGAATTTAATTTAATAAGGACCAAACAACCAAATTAAAAATATATTGGGAAAGGTTTTGTAGATGAGCCTCAACCAAAAATAAGTGCTAAACAATTAGGAACCAAAAGGACTCAAAATAGGGGAGAAGCACTCAAATACACTTATTTAATATTAACTACAATTTTATTCTTATAAGTCCTTCTTCATTAATACTTCTAAGCTTATTAAAAAAACTTATCAAGTTGACCAACATTTCTCTCCTTATCTATAAGTCTTGTAGGCCCAAGAATAGTTTCTTTGTTTATCTTCTTAGTAGTGCCAATGACTTTCCTCACAATCATTGGAGTATCATCATGGACCATTTTGATAAAATTTATACTAATTATATGTAAATCAGGGGATCATTTAGTTACTAATTTAAGAGAATCCACCTAATCATTTACTTTCATTAATTCTTCATAAGAATTATCCATCAAGACCTTTCACAATCCCCAATTTTAATAGCCTATGTGACATTTAAGGTATCATATGGTCTATTCTATTTAATGTGTAAAATACATTACACTTCCATGTAATATAATGTCTAATACATAGACACTCATACCAATCATTAATAAAAATAGAGATTCATTGACAAATCCTTTACTGTACTCTTAGACTTGACATCATAATGGATAAGACAAAACTGGACTAACTTTGGGCTTGGTAAAGCATGAGGGAAGGAAGTAACTTGAAGGAGCCCACTTGTTGAAGTTTCAATACATTCCTTAATCTTAGTTTGTTCCAAAAAAAATTCTTTCAATTTTTCCCCTTTGACCCCCATTAGATTTGTATCAGAATTTATAGGTTGGTGACATTCTAGACTAGAAGTATTCCCAAAGAAATAATTGGACCTTAATGGTGAGTTAATCCTGGCATAGAATACAAACTTAAATTAATTATAATGTCGTTTTCTTTTTCTTTTTTGATGGAGGGTTCAGACCTACAAGGTAGCCCATCCAGGCACGAAGCCTGCAACCTACCAACCAGCGAAGGCCACCATTAACAGTTTTAGGTACCTGATATGGGCCCACACATGCCTGAATATTGAACACCTCTTCGGCTAAGAGCCAAGGATTGAGGAGCATCCATGCTATCAAATTTTCCTAGGGCATGATCCTAGCCTCATCCCTTATGTTGTCTATGGCCCTTGCACTCAACAAGACTTGATCCCTGGTGGGCACTTTGTGAGCCATTCAACTTCACCAGTAGACCAAGGGCTTGCTGATAATTATATTGTCCTTTGATTACATGATCACTTGATAAAAATGATGCAATCATCATTAATATCCCTTGACAATTTAGATTTAGTTTTCATTAGAAGATTTGGTTTTTCCACTTATGCTGCCAACTCATCTTTCATACTTGGTGGTATTGATTTAGAGGTGTCTTTTTCATCATGATCATGATGTCACTTATCACGCTTTATGGGGAGCTACCATATCAATCATTGATTTTACCACTTGAAAGCAATTTTCAATGTTGGAACCCATTCGAACCTCTTTGAACCTTGGTACAAAGTAGTTCGAAGTGGTTCAGATGTAATCGATAACTCATTTGGTAGGTCCTCCCTATGAAACAAGTGTTGGTCGAAAACCTTCAAGGGAAATGTTTTAAAGTGATTCAAAGTGGTTTGAAAGACTTTATTATAATATTTTGACAATTGACTGTGTCCTACACACCTAGAACGATAGAATGCCTCTAGAGGGCTCGATGTAACTCATGAATGGCACACTAGATAGGTAAGACGAAAAAGATATGATATGATAAGGCTAAAAAAATATGAGTTTGAAGAGAGAAACAAAGGGAGAAGATGTATACAATGGCGAATCAAAAATTCAGACTAATAGATTAGTATCTTAAAGTGATTTGGAGCTTATGCACAAGCAAGAAAAATAGTAAAAAAGTAAATAGTTGCAAAAAGAAAATTACTGAAAGCACAAAAAAGAAAGTCAAGAAAAACTATACAGGAGCAAGGAGGCGCATTGATAGATGGAGTATTATGAAAAAGAGTTGCCTATTTACCAAGTTTTTACCATCTTCGAAAAGGTTCTATTTTTGGTACCATGATGCCTGTTTGTCAGGGTTTCATCAAGGGTGCTTTTTCTCTTTTTCAATTTTTTTGTTCTTTTCTCTTTTTTTTATAATTTGAATATTATTTTTTATCAAGGTGCCAAATATTTATGTGTTAAAATTGGGTCCAATGTTGTAATCACTATGAAATAGATCCAGCTTTCATTCTAAAATGCATAATCTACGGGACAAGCAAGGCTTAAATATTCTTATAAACTCTACTTTTGAAGGAGTGTCTATTTGTAAGACTCAAATCAAATGCTTTGCTCTACTCCAATTTTTTAAGTTGCTTGTTTAATTTCTAATGTTTTCCAAGAAAACTGTATTGAAAAAACACAACTTTAATTTAATGAAAATCAAGCCAATCAATTTTAAAACAATTACTATGTAGATATATTGAAAATGTTAGAACAAAACGATTATTGTCATGTTATTTGGCCCTTTGCATCTTCATTAGTTCATAACTTGAAACGCTCAGCCGCTTGCTGTTCTTCGTATTCTTTCATTAAATCTGTATTAAAAACCAACAATACGAATCAAATAATTAAAAAGTATATATAGAAACAAGTAAATCATTTTCGTTCAAAATGTCCATATAAAGAAACACGTGAATCATTTTAGTTTAAAATATCCAAGAAAAAACAATCGAGAAGTCTCCTAAGAATTCTTTTCCCTTTCCTTTCGATGGAACGCTAATCAATGCTTTACGTGGCTGGAAAGCAAAGTAGAATAAGAATAATAATAATAATATAAGAGCCTCCCAAGGAAAGCGTGAGAAAACGTGGGATACAAGATAAGGAAATGCGGAAGACACTTTACTAAATTTAAACGAATGGGACGGGTCTATCCAACTGTATACTTGGCCAGATAATTCGAAAATGGCAAAAGCCAAAGCGCTCGTCGACACTAAGGTGGAAAATAAATCATTATCGTGGTGTGGCGGATTGTCTGGATGTCTTCAGAGTTCTGTTGTAATTGTTAATTCAACCGCGAAGAAAAGGCTCAAGGATTCAAACTTACAAGAGTCTTCCTCCGGGGAAGACGATCTGGATGCACACGAAGCATTTGACATGCTTGCGCAACGAATTCTCGACTTTCTAAATCTTGTGTCAAGCCAGGTTCTGTATCTCAATATTAGCATTTTAGGATTTTCTGTATTGCATTCATTTCAAAAACAAGGGTTAAATAAAAAAGGTTGCAGGAAGACGAATGGCCACGTAAGTTGGCAGATGGGCTGGTTTCTTCTGCTAATTTGATCGGTTCGTTGTCCAGTAATTCCAAAACAATTTACGAGACTGTAATCCTTTTCGTTCTCTATCTGGTCAAACTAATACATTTGATTTCAGCTTCTACTATTTTAGCTTGTTTTAAAAAAAGATTGTATATTAATTACTAATTGAGTTGATTTTTATTCTATGCGCCGTAAAGCTCACAACTATAATAAAATAAATTTTTTTTTTCAGTTAAAAAACATCAAATTAGAGGATGTGGCCAAGACAACGGAGTCAATATGCAAAACATTGGCTAAAACTCACTGGGCTGCAGGAGGCCTGTTGGTTGTTGCTGCCATTCTACACAACATTCAAAAGTTGAAAGCCAACGACAAGGAATGTGTTGAGTTACTCAAATCAATACATACATTCGCAGTGTCTATAAATAGGCTCAATCGTTTACCACGAACTCCGCCTGACATGCAATACAATTTGAATCGAGCTCAAGCCTTAATAGCCAGAGGTAGCACCATGTGTTTAGAACAACTCCGTGCCAAAAAAATTATGCGGTAAGCATAACGTGCAACAATTAAACTGACATAATCTTTCTATGTTTTTACATTCTCAATTTTCAAAATACTTTGTGAGAGATATTTCAAGTGACATGAGCTGTGATGATTGAAAATGTACAGGTTGATGTCCACCGAAGGAAACGATAAAAAGATTTCTTTATGCAGGGATCAATTAAATAGATTACAGACTGAAATAGGATTCCAGCTGACGGTGGTCCTTTACGCGGGACCTGATGAAACTAGCGTACCCGGTAGGCCTCCTTCAGAATTGGACTTTATAATTCTTTTTGTTCCTGCTATCCTACTGCGTATGATTACTTGCGACAGTGATTTAAAGTAATTTTATAAGGTTTATGCCGCAAGGGGTTATCGAATTGAACGAGGCAGAAGCCAATGTACATTGCGTATGAGGCTTGTCTGTATATTGTTCTAATTCACATCTATCGATTTCTTACTACGCTTGTTAAGCTCACATTTTGTTGTACCTTGCAGCAACCAAAGATACCCCAAAAAATCCACCTGTTACACAAGGACCAAATCATACGGGCAACGGTAACTCGTTAAATAAATGTTTTTTGGTTCTCTGGATGCGGAACCTAGTGGAAGTAGCTTATCCGTTATTCAACATTAATTTGATTTTTTGTGCTTTCCTTTCTTATTACGATTTTTTTTAATGAGGAGGATCTTTCGGTCATTTTATTGGGTTTCTGTGGCAGAGCGTAATCCAGGTGACCAAAGCGATCTACAAGGTTAGAATATTGATAAATATCCTATAGCATTTAATAAACTAGTCGTTGGTGAGGGCTATGGTGGGTGGAGATTGTGGTCAATTTGTGCTGCTATTTGCCATTTGAACCAGTGCCAGGCTTTGGGTGGTCGGGTTTTTCCAGCCCGTGGGAGAACAATTAGAAATTCTTAGTTTGCTATGTCTTGTCGTTGGTGAGGGCTATGGTGGGTGGAGATCAGTGGGGCCTTTCCCCATTCCCTCCACATTTTTGCTGAACCAAGGTCTGATTTGGAATGAAGGATCAAGGTATGCCCTCCTCCCAGCTTCCTGTTGATGATGCAGTGATGGGGGAATCTTCAACTTCATTGCCTGCTAATGTTGAGGATTTGAATGGCAAGGCTCCATCGGGGGATGGCGAATCTTCTCCAAATGGGAGATTTCGGCTAAAGAAAGTGAAGGATGCTTGCAGAGAGCCGTGGACCACCCAATTGTGATTATACAACCTAAACAAGTCTCAGAAGATGTTGAATACTAGATCAACCATGCCCTGATTTGTAATTTTTTCGGGCTTATCATTTCCTTGTCAGTACTTGAATCCTGGGCTCCTCAGATGTGGAACCTAGAAGGAGATATGGAGATTTTATTAGCAACCAATAACTACTTTATGGTCATCTTTTCAAGCATGCAAGACATGAATAAGGCATTTGAAGGCGGCCCTTATTTCTTTAACTAGGTGGGGCTTTTTATTAATCCCTAGCATATGGGTTTCAACTTAGTTGAGGAAATCCCCTCACGAGTTCCAGTGTGGATCTGCTTATCGAGGTTGCCTCTAGAATTTTGGAGAGAAGATATTCTACACTCAATCTTGCTCCTTCTTGGGAAACCTGTGGGATCAGCTACACAAACGAAGGATTGTAAGGTAATTTCTTTTGCCTATATTTATATAGAAATTGATTTAAATAATCTGCTGCCAGATTCTATGGAAATTTACATGGGATCATTATCTTGGATCCAACAGCTGGACTACAAGACCTTACCATTCATATGCAAAATTTGCCATGAATATGGACATTTATATCATAATTGTCCCAGGAACAAGTCTTCTTCCTTGGCTACTTTGAGACCCCCTAGGGAGGACAAGGGGAAGGCTAATTCCTCTATGGGACCTATTGATAATGAAGGTTTTACTCAGGTCAAGTCTCGTAACAAAGGTAAAGGAAAAAAGAGAACCAGGAAGGACAAACGGACCGATGACACCTTTAACAGGTTTGAGGCTCTTGAAGATTTGGCCCAAGAGGAAGGTACCCTGGTAGAGCTTCTTTCGATGGCCAAAGGGTTGCAGGAGACTCAAGTTGGGGATATGTTGAATGAGGAGTAGATTCTATCCATAGGGGATCAACAAGTTGGACAACTAGATACTAATCTACCTCCTATTGTGCAGGATACTAGAGAGATTGGTGAATCATAGGGCTTGATGGGTCCTATCATCATGGCTCCTATTTCCAATAGGCCCAAGGGGACCCCAGATTCTACAAAGGCTAATAAGGCTTCTCTTTTCTTGGGGATACAACATAAATCCTTCAAAAAGGGGTCTTTGGATAAACCATTAAAGAGTGGTAGGAAGACTGATCAGGAGAAGATGAAGATAATGGGTGAAAATTTGGTTGAGTCTGGGTCTATAAAACCAATTGACTCTCATTTCTCTCACCCCCATAAATGATTGTGTTATCTTGGAATGTAAGGGGGTTGAACATCATCCCTAGAAAAAAGGTTGTTCGTAGATTAATTGAGTCTCAGTCTCTGGATGTGATCTGTATTTAGGAAACTAAGCTTTGAATGGAAGGATTGGCTAATTGTGCCTTGCAGATTTGACCTCAAGGCTCTTGGTAGGGAGTTGGTGCTTTGAATAGTTTGGGTGGGGTGGCTTGTTTTTGGGACCCTAGGAAATTTTTCCCCTTATGGTGGATCTCCAATTGGTTCTCCATCTCTTTGGTTGCTTCAAATTTTGAAACTAGAGAATGGTTCCTTTTATCCAATATATATGCTCCTATTGATTTTTTAGGTAAATCATATTTATGGGCTCATATCAGTTTCATCTAATCCTTGGACCCCTTTCTCCCATGGATTATGGCTAGAGACTTTAATTCTATCACTAGTTTGGAGGAAAAATGAGGTGGACTAGTCAGGTTGGACCCGTCTTCAAATTTTCTCAGAGATATGATTAGCTCTTTGAATGTCATTGATGTGAAGACATCTAATGGCATCTTTACATGGAATAATCAAATATGTGGGGGCGAGGCTATCTAAGAAAGGTTGGACAGATTTTTGGTTTCCTACTATTGGATGAATAATAGGTGGATCACCAATTCTAAAATTTTGGACTGGAGGGGCTTTGACCACTAGTCCATTAAACTTTCCATCACCTCTTACAGTGTCACCAAATGGCCCTCCTTCAAATTTCAGCTGATGTGGCTTAGAGACTTGTCTTTACCTAATCTTATGGTGGATTGGTGGTATGAGGGGAAGCTTGCCCATGGAACGACGATGTACACTTTTAGTAAGAGGCTTCAACATGTGAAGTTCAAGCTTAAGAGATGGAATAAACATCATTTTGGGAATCTCCAGGCTCAAAAGGTAGCTGTACAGACCAAGGTGGATATTATTACCCATCAGATTAGAGATTAGGGGATGACATCTGATTTGAGAAAAGCTGAAATCTCAGCTCTTAAGGAATTGGAAGAGTGGGAGCTTTTGGACGAGATTTTTTGGAAGCAGACATCTCATGTTGATTGGTTACAGGAAGGGGATAGGAACACTACTTTCTTCCACAACTCGGTGAAGGCTCAAAGACAAGGTAATTCTATCTTCTCTCTTATTTCATCTGATGGTGTCAAGATCTCATCTTGTAGAGAAATCTCTAGGGAAGCTATCAATTATTTTTCTAATCTTTTTTCTAATGATGATCTTCCTGCTGAAGCTGAGGAGCATGACATTTTGGACTCTATTCCCCTCCTAGTGTCTACTAATATGAATGAGGCCCTCTTAAGCCCTATCCAATTACCAGAGCTTGAGAAAGTTTTTTTTAATATGAATAAAGGCAAGGCCCATGGTCCAGATGGATTCCCAATTGAACTTTTTCAAGAGTTGTGGGAAATAATAAAATTTAATCTCCTTGAAGTGGTTCAATAATCTCATAGAAATAGACAGATGCTTAAGTCTTTGAATTCTACTTTCTTGGCTCTTATACCTAAGAAGGAAGACGCTAATAGGTTGGACCAATTTAGGCCTATAGCATTATGTATTGTTGGCTATAAGATCATTACCAAACTGATCATTGAGAGGCTCAAACCACTCCTTAGTTCTCTAATCTCTACTGAATAGGGTGGTTTTGTTGAAGGTGGATAGATTTTGGATTGGATCATGATAGCGATGGAGGCGATCCACTCTATTTTGATATCCAAGAAGAAAGCTATGTTTATTAAACTTGATATGGCTAAAGCTTATGATAGGGTGAGCTGGAAGTTCTTACAGAAAATTATTTTGGCCTTTGGTTTTGATGAGGAGTGGGTGAGTTGGGTTCTAAGTTGTGTGACTTCTTCGTCCTTCTTAGTTCTCATTAATGGGCAACGATCTGATTTGTTTGGGGCCTCTCCGGGACTTCGGCAAGGGGATCCTTATCTTCCTATTTATTCATCATAATGGCTAAGGGCCTTGGAAGTTTTTTAAAATCACAGGTGAGATAGGGTATTATCCAAGGTTGGAGCTAGAATAATAATCTTCCCTCTTACTCTCATCTACAATTCGTGGATGACGTTGGGTTAATGGGCATGGCTAGAATCAGTGATGCAGTGAATTTCAGGAAAGCTTTGGATATCTATTTAAAAGCTTCAAGGCAGTGTATTAATGAGGAGAAGTCATCTATTTATTTCTTTAATGCTCCTCACCTTATTCAGAATAGGATTGCAACGATTTTTAGATTTCAAATTGGATCTTGTCCTTTGATGTACCTTGTGGTTCCTTTAGTCTTGGCTTCTCAGTGAAGAGATTACTGGCAAGGGATTTTGGATAAATTCTGGAATAAGGTTAGTCATTGGACTTACAGATGGTTATCTTTAGCTCGAAGAGTGGTTCTCCTTCAGAGTATGGTGTAGTCTCTCCCAATTTATAGATTCTATGTTCAGGTTCCCCTTTCTAACTTTGTGAGGGATTTTGATGCTTTATCTAGGGAATTCCTTTGGTCCAACAAGTTTCTTTCTTCAAAATGGAGCCTTGTTAAGTGGGATTCTGTGTGTAGGTCGAAGCATGCCGGGGGACTTGGTCTTAGGTCAATGGCTCTTGTTGTCATGGCTTTGGTTATCAAGTTGTATTGGAGATGGTGTAAATGTCAGGATCAGGATTGGGCCAAGGTTCTTGTCCACAAGTATTTTTTGGGTGCTAATTATCTTCATATACCAAGACTTACGCTAGTGGGTAAAGGTTCTTGTATTTGGGACACTCTTAAGAAAGGTGCTCAACTTATCAAGGAGGGCCTCTTATGGACTTGTGATAGTGGTTCTGATGCCCTATTTTTGCAAGACTCTTGGGATGTCCATCCTCCCATTCTTTCTAGCTTTCCCTAGCTTCAAACTCTTTGCCACATTTTTACTAATGTTGAATGGGTCACAGTAGAGTAGTTTAAGACAGTCAAATGAGTGCGTCAATTGGACGTGACTTGTTGAAACGACATTTAGGAGTGGCGAGTAGGTGGCTCGAAGGAGGACCATGTGGTTTCGCTAAAACTTTGGAAAGTAGGCTTTGTAGCTCTTTTTGTGAGTGGGATGTCTTGGCTTGGAGTCCTAGCCCAAATGGCAAGTTTACTATGGCTCAAGGTTATGCTATGCTCGACAGGAACTGACATGGTCCTAATGCAGTGAACTAGTGGAAGAAGGTTTGGCATAACCTTTCTTGGCCAAAATGTAATTTTTTCCTTTGGTTACTAGTTTAGAACAAATGCTTCACTTGGGAGAATCTTCGCAAATGAGGTTTTTTGGAACCTTCTATCTACTTCCTCTATTCAAACTATGAGGAATGTACTTCTCACCTATTTTTCTATTGCCCTTATTTGGGAGAGATATGGCACAGATGTTGGGAGGCTTGGAGACAAGGTTGTATACACACGTCCTCTTTAGTTGACTTTTGGGAGAGTCTGGGTAGACCTCTAGCAAAGACTTCATTTTTGTACACTGCTTGGATGGTTGGGCCACCTCTCATTTTATGGAATCTTTGGCTTGAGCAGAACTGCAGAGTTTTTTGTGACTCCAAGTTAGAAAGTCAGCATCTATGGAGAATTATTCTTAGTAGGCTTTAGGACACCATCTCGACAAAGTGTGATATGTCTGAAAGTGTTGATCCTAGGGACCTTGTTACTGTGCAAAATTTTGATTTGGGAGAGAACAGATGTGGTGACACCCTGAGAACTAGACCTCGTTAAGGAAAGCAAGGGGTTTTTCAAGATGGGAGGTGGACTCCCCCCCCAACTAGGACTTTGAAGATTAATATGGATGGTTCATCTAGTGGGAATCCTGGTCATGCTGGTATTAGGGGCATAGGTAGAGACAATGATGGAGGTATGGTGTTTCTCTTCTCTACTTATAAAGGTCGGTACTATAATAATCTGATGGAGGCCCTTGCTATTAAGACTGTTGTTGAGAGATGTTGTTCCTTAGGCTAGAAGAGGATTATTTGTGAGTCTGATTCTCAGATTGTTGTGGACATATTGAATAGTCAAAATTTAGAGAATGTTACTTGGCAATTAGCTGCTTTGGCCAGACAGACTTTGTCTTTGTAATTCCTTAGACTTTGTTTCTTTTCATCATATCCCTAGGGAATGGAATAGAGTGGCCAATTGTTTGGCGAAGTGGACTTTAGAGAATGAGGATGGATGGGATATTAGTGGTATGGAGGAGTTACTTGATGACTTTAGTGGGACTATTGAGCAGCTGATATTGGATGACATGAACATGTAGTGTTTTTGTGGGCTGTGTGCCTTTGCTTTGTACTTTGATTTTGGTTGAATAAATTTTTGCCTCCTCTTTTTCAAAAAAAAAAAGTCTTTTAAATTTAAAAGTTTTATTTAATTTATTTCCATAATATAATAAAATTTCCTCTCCTAAAAATCCATCTAATTTATTTATTTGATTAATTCCCTTGGATGTCTAACTATACTTGTAGTCAAAATATTTACCATGTACTCAATAAGGACTTGAATAAAACACAAATTATATAAATCAAACTCAAGGCTTAAGTTCTTGAATTCATGTCACCTTGAAAAATCCATAAGGGTATAGAAATCAAATACTTAATCTTTCCCAAAATACAAAATAGGCTTGAGGTTAGGATTTGGACTTGAAAATTATCTCTTCTCTTTTTATCATTGAGATACTGAGTTAGGCCATGCTCATTCTTACAATTTAGGGAAGTCAATGCATGGTACTTGCAAACTACATAAAACTTGAACATGTATCTATGCATATAACTAAATGAAATATTTAAACATAGAGCGCGATACATTATATAGATCCTAACTTCTAGGTGACTACAAATCCCTCCCTCAGCCACATTAGACAAGTCAATCATAAAACATTTAAACACATATGTACATAATATACATATAAGTATTGGGTAAGTAGCGAGAATCCATTACACATCATTATAAACATAGATGCAATCATTGCATAAATGCATTTAAAATAACATTACCAAAGGAAAAAATATGAAGCACAAGAATCACGAAGTCTCTAAAGTATAAAGTACCTCATCAAATATATAATGAAATCATGAAGATAGTATAAACCAACCAAGTAATCAACTACTACTAAATAAAATAGCATAACATGAAAATTGACCTAAATATGTTTGACAATCTACTGGAAAATATTAGGATATGTACTACAATCTCTCAACATCTCTTCTAAATCAATTTTTTTTCCTCTATGAAAATTTCATAAGAAAATTGTATAGCTCTACCTAGTATGTTGTCCAATTATTCTAATGGATAAAATTTCTAACCAACAACAATGGATGTAGATTTCATCTCCTTGTCCACGATATTACTCTCAACAAAAAAATTTGTTCTTTGAATTTAATCAATCCTTTGATTTATGTTTTATGATAAAAAGATTATTGCACATTATCCTATATTTGTTGATAAGCCTATGATTGTATGAATAATATCCTTTGTGATCTCAATCAAAATTTTTGCTTCCAACCATACATAATCTCTATGTATTACGCTCACTAGAAAATCATGATTACTTCAAATTTTTTTGGTAAATGTACAATGTGTGTAAGTATTTTTGTCTCCAAATGTCTTAATTTGTCACTTGATATTCCTTCTCCCTTGTATAACTACTTGTAGGATGCACTTATTTCTTCATCACTTATGTCAACTTATTTTCATTCTATGTATGATCTCACATCTTCTTTTAGTATAACTCTACTTTATATTCTTGATAATGCTCCAATTTAACCCACATTCATAGATTTTAGAGGGCATGGTTGAAATTCATGTTCATCCTTGAATTTTATCTTCTAATTAACACAGTCCAATTTTGCATGTTGATCTTTTTATCTTCTAGTCACTTGTTCCAAAATTTTACACAACTAATTTCTTTTGTTGAATATGTGCAATATGTAGCACTTTTGCTACAAATTTGTTCTTTTCATAGTGTAATTACTTTATGTTTGGTGTCCTTATATATAGTATTAAAGTTTCCAGTGGATACTATACCAAATAATTTAATGTAGGTCATTGATAACTTTATTATTATAGTAAAACAAAATTAGAAATTTAGTAGTTCCATACATAAGCTTTAAATATTACATCAACTATCTTAATTTCCTAACCAATATTACATCTTTCCAAGCTTTTAAATGTTTATGTTCAAAATTATTTTAATGAAATTTGTCTAATAACTCAATGTAATTCTATGTTCATAAGAAATTATTTACTTTCTTAATTAGTAAATAAATTACTGACGCCATTTAACATAGTGACTTCCATCAATATTGTATCATATTCCTTCTTTTTCCATATTTTTTCATTTATTCTCTAACTTGTTTTCAATTATAAAAATTCTTTCCTTTTATCTATTGATTATTCTTGGTTGATAATTGATATTAGTAGTTATAGGAAGAATGTCAAAACTTTGAATTTATGTAGCATGGCCATCTAGGTGATCTTCAGTGTCATACGGTTCCTCCTACATTCACTATTGTAATCTATTAGTTTTCCATATCGATAAAATTTTACAAGATATTTATCTTCCTTCTTCCAATAGTATACTATTTTTTAAGTTGTTGGTATGTGTGATTTATCTTCCTTCTTCCAATAGTATCCTTTAGGGATATCTCTAATTCCTTTAAGGAATTTTTAAATAGCAGCCAAAACAAGGGGGTTGACACTTGGTTACAATAGGTTGGACACCAAGCTGATTTTATTCAATATTAGTTCATCCTATTGATTTTTTTTAAAGATAGAAAATGAACCATCTTCATAATAAAGATCTAAGTCATTCCTACTCATAGTATTCACAAAATTAAGTGTAGTATCAAATTGATTAAACTAAAAAAAATAGTAATAATTCATAATACGGGTGTTTCTATACTTCTAATATTGTTAAAATTTATACATAATAGCCCCTCTAGGAAAAACTTTTATAAAATAGAAAAGTATAGTCCCTCTGCCTTTCTCCCACCCTCTCTGCATTCCTCACAGGGGAAGTAATATCTCCACTCAAGCTCTTGTCTAGGGATGGATAACCTCAAGGGTATCAAATATATGGGATGGGCTAGGGTTATCCTTACTCTCAGAGCCATGGTGCAACATTTTCATTTTCCTCTTCCTAGTAGGTTTAATCTTCATCTCTATGGATTTGAAGCTCACATCCTTTTTGGGTGGGGTTCTAAATTTTTCCATTTTTAGCCCCTTGCTTGATCGGCTAGTGAATTCATTATTTCTACTACTATTAGTATCCAAGTCTGTAACATTAATATCCTTCCATGTACCAAGGAAACTTTTGATGGATTTTTTCAAGGCCAACCTAGGGCTTGATTTTCTAGAAACCTAAGGGGTAGAAATAGCTATGGGGTTTACAATCAAAGGTGGGTTGAGGGCTTGGAGGAATTTTTAGAGCTTCAACATAAATTCCTGGTGAAGAATCTAAAAAGGTCTCCCTTCTTCCATCTTCTTTTGAACATCAAAAATGTTATATTCCATCAAATGCAAAATGAGATGTGGGAAGTAGATTAATTCATGATTTCTGAAATGGTTTAAAATGGGGAAGTGGTAAAACTAGAGCACCTAGAAGTTATCCCCGAGCATGATGTATCACATAATGGAATAGAGAACAACATCCCAGGGCTCATGGAAATCCTCTTTGGATAAGGAAACATAAATGCATACTAGTTCATCCTTAGAGAAAAAGAATTTCCACATGCTCACCTCATCCAAAACACTAGGTTCTTTATGCCAACTCTTTCCTTTGAGAGATAGACCACCCACACTCACCATGAGTTCCTTCGTGATTTAAAAATAAATCCCATTAACAATAACCTTTCTGTTAGCCCAAGAGTCAACAAATTTCATGGACACATGCTCATCAAGCCCTTTAATACACTATATTAGGGGAAGAAGGCCCCATTCCCTCAAATAGACCCACCCTACTTCACTGTGCCTAATGTATCCTCAATATCATTCATCTAAATGTGGTTAGAGCTAGTACCCATGGCTTCTTCCACATGCTCACCTCATCCAAAATAGTAGGTTCTTTATGCCAACTCTTTCCTTTGAGAGATAGACCACCCACACTCACCATGAGTTCCTTTGTGATTTATAAATAAATCCCATTAACAATCACCTTTTTGTTAGCCCAAGAGTCAACAAATATCATGGACACATGCTCATCAAGCCCTTTAATACACTATATTAAGGGAAGAAGGCCACATTCCCTCAAATAGTCCCACCCTACTTCACTGTGCCTAATGTATCCTCAATATCATTCATCTAAATGTGGTTAGAGCTAGTACCCATGGCTTCTTCCCCAAGCTCAATCATAAAACACTTAGTGTCCACTGATATACCCCCTTGTAGGCTGAAGCTTGAGTAATGGACATTTCTCTAACTATTTATGATACCTGTAACCTTCCATTGTCCAAGACCTACTCTATTCTTTAATATTTTCATTTTAGAAAACCAAGCTTCGATACCAATTATTATAAATATTTAGGTAGGATGCTAAGAGGGTGGAAGGGATGAATCAGTTGTTCAAAAACATCAACTTTGATAACACTTTTAATATAAACTAATAGTCTATAAAATATTTATAATCATTAAGCATAGTTATTACTGATGGGTAAGTGCAAGAAGTTGGGTCTCAATTGATGTCAAAATTTGAGGTATTTAGAGATTGAATATAAAAAAGTTTAGAAATCAAAACTGTCCTATTTAGAATCTATTTTTTAAATATGTAATTTATTATGTACCCATATGATAGTTTCTTTTGGTATGGATATTTAAAATCCACTTTTTCAAAATGTATGTTTCAGGACCATACCACACTCATGTATAGACACCATAATTTGACATGAATTAATGAATTTTTGTAAATTCTTTTAAAGGAAGCTACCTAACACACCAAAGACCAATCATAATAATTCTCCTTAATTTTTTATTGAATTTTATTTATTTTTATTAATTTTAATTGGCTATAAAGGTAAATTTTGAAACCTCTCATGTATAGACAACATAATTTAATCTAAATTTCACTTATTTTATAAATTCTTGTTTTTAATCTTCAAAAAATTGTATGTAGATTGATGACATATAAATTAATTTAAGAAAACATCATAAAATTAAAAAGTTAATTTTCTAGTGAACTTCACTATTTTACATTTAATGTACAAATAGTAAATAAAATCATAGGACTATAAAATTTATATTTACGAAATCAGGATAGTGAGAACTCTAATGAGTTTTTGTTGTGTAAAAAAAAATTGATCAAGAAGACCATCTAAAAATTATTGCAAGGCGTGAATTTTTCAATTCAATTCCTTAACCAAAACTTGAGAGGTCAAGGCATAGCCCTGGTCTGACGAAGCCTAGCTTGAACCAAAAATTGAGGCATGGGAAGAAAATCTCACCTAATGTTTTAAGAAATGAGAACCTTTTATTTGAAATTCAAAAAATGGGTGCCCATTTTCAAAAAAGTAAAACCAACATTTAAAACACATTTTAAATCTCCCAAAAAGTTAGAAAATAAATTATTTAAAAAATGAGTACCCATTTTTTAAAAGTAAGAAAGGGCACCCAATTTTTGTAAAACAGGGACCGATTTCTTTATTATATAAATTAGGTGCCCATTTTTTAAAAATTCAATTAATTTTTTTCAAAAATAGGTATACATTTTTTGAAAATAAAAAAATGCGCACCTAGTTTTTAAAAAAGTGGGTGCCAATTTTTTGAATTTTGGATTGGGAATGCAAGCCTAATATAGGTGCTAATTCCTAAAAGATCATGATCTCAATCTGCTAACTTTCAGGGAGTTGAGGTCCAACTTCTTACTTCTACCCTGATATCTTTATCGATATGTTACAACTTAATGTTAATTTTTGAAAATTTAAATAACAAACTTCTAATGAAATATGAAATGCATTGCCTCATGTAACACAATATTTTGGTCTCATGTAAACTCTTGATTAGAGGAAAAAACTATGGTGGTGATGATACCAATAACTCATCACTCTAGCAATAATAAGTCATTCTGAGAACTTATAATAATGTTATCTTTTGAATGACTACACCTTGTTAGAAGTGTCTAATACCCTATAAGGAGTATCAATGAGTATGTTAAAGAATGTTATGTTAAGATATTTGATCCTACTTATACAAAATTCAACTATTAAAGGACTTGCCATAAGTTCTAGCATAGAACACCTATTTCCTATTTAAGACTAGCTTGTTCATGGATTTGACAATCTTGTTGAAAAACTATTAAGGATAAAACAAATAAAAATGTTTACCTTTACTAGTGATGTCATGAGAGTCTAAGGGTACCCCTATTAGAGGAAACCTAGATCATTGCAAACAACCACACAATAGAAACATAAAAACAATGCAAGATTTGATACCAAATCACAATACATTATTCATAGACATAATTTTTTACATACAATATGACCAACTATAAGGTGTTCCGAGTTAGAGCCAAATACAAAAGCAATTACAATATAGTTCTACAAGATCCCACAAGATCAAACTCACAATCCAAACACTAATCCTAGGTAGTCTAGATCTGCACTTTGGAAGAAAACCCCAAGGAAATGTTAACTTCTACTCGCAAGCCCAATAAATAATCTCCTAGTTTTCAAGTCGTAGCTACTAGCCCTTCAAAGTTCACATCCTCTTCTCCAAGCTAGATGAAAATATTTAAAATACTCCACAAGACCACCTAGTGAATTCCAAGAAACCAACCCCTGCTCAACATAAAAGGTATCAAGAAAGAGAAGGTGTCAAGCTCCAATAATGACTGAGCCCCTTTAAAAGATTGTGATTCTCGGCCAAAACTACACACTTAAGTAACTGAGCACCACAGTTTGGTGACTGAGTCCACAACTCTTAGCCAAAATGCCTTCAATATGTAAGATTAATAAAAACCTTGGGATGCTCCTACATCAGACACCCTAGGTTCAAAAGCATGTTCTCAATAGTTGGAAGAATATCTTCTGGGATACAACACATAAATCCCAAACTGCTCTTTCACATACATATCCTCCAAGTCCTCGACTTGTACACTCTTTCCCTTGTTATTATTTTGGTTCTTCACATCTATCCTAGATGTACTATAGGTTTCCTTTCCATGCTAATCTCTAACCTTCTTGGAACCTATCAACTTATCTCAGCAACCAATACTCAAGTTCCTTCTATCGAGCTCTTCATTCTGCAAAGGAATCAGGGAATGCTACCTGCCACCTTTCACAATTTTAAAATAAATTCTTGATAGAATCATGCACAATCCTACAACCATACTGCCAAGGTCTACCAAGAAACACATAAAAAAATTTCATGTCCACAACATCGAACAACACTTGATCCTTATACTACCCAAACTGGAAATCAATAAGGCATTGCTCCCTTACTTCCAAAGCATGTTCAACTTGTAACCGAAAAATCCTATAAGGATAAAGATGTCTCATGTTCTTTGAACCAAGTTTCTAAACCATCTCCTCAACATCAAGGTTATTAGTACTACCACTAGAATTACAAAGAGTCATGAATAGACTAGTCCTCTAACAAGATTATATTGTCCACCAATACTCCTCAAACTAGAAAATTCTCTCCTTGCTTAGGTTGAGTGTCTTGGAATTTAACATCATTCAGAACAACAATATCTCTCCTACTATAATGACGTTAAATTGATCTATGACCTTCTTCACGACATTTTTAGCAATTACCTCTAAAATAATCTCCACTTGCCCTCCTCTTCTGATCAATAGGTTTTGGTTAACCTTCTGCACCCGATCTGTCTTTTGTTGAGCTATCTTGCTTCTCCTTCCCTCTAGCATTACCTTAAATTTTCTTCTTCAACTTATCTTCTGCCTCTATGGCATACTGATAACCATCCTCAACCAAAGAAATAATCAACATACCAACCCCATCCTGAATATCAAATCCCAAACAATTGATGTACCAAGATACCTTCTCCTTTGACAATTCTCTATGCCTAGACTAAATAGTCAACTTGCAGAACTCTTTGGTAGAATCTTCCAAAAACATATCCTTCTATTTTAGATTCTGAAACCTTTTAAAAAACTCATGTTCATAATCAACAGGAATAAACTTAGCCTTCAACTTAGTCTCCATTAACCAGATCTTCATTTTACCTTCCTCTTCTTTGTCTCTTTGTAGTTCCTTCCACCAATGATCAGCATGTCCTTTCAACTTAGTTTGTGACAACTCACTCTGAGAAAATCATCAATAACCTCAAGCTCAAAATAGTCATCCAATTCACCAATCAAATCAATTAGATATTTGGGAGTCAAAGTACCTAAGAAATTAGAAATGTCCATTTTATGCTTCAGCTTCAACTATGATCCAGGTCTAAAAATTTGACCAGCCCTAGTTCCATTAGCTCTCTCCACATGATCAATTTTGTCCTCACCACTTGATCTAGTAATTTCAAAGTCTTAACCAACTTCCTCATAACCATCTTCAATACCCACATACCTAGGTACACTAACTAAAGAACAAACACAATTTTAGTAATTAGGTCACTCTTCATCAATGCCATATCATATCTAAAATTGGCTTTAACCTCTTCCATCTCATATCTAAAATCCACTTTAACCTTCTCTAAGATTCATTCTTCCAAAACATCACTAAGATATTCAATCACCCTAGGGTCCAGTCTTCTTGGAGGCATCTTCCATGATTTTTACAAACCCTAAGCAATAGATCCGGGTAAAAGCACAAACATGTGTCACCTTTTATAACGGAGAAGTGATATTAGAATTTAAAGTCTTCAACTTTAATGACATAAAAGTGGCATTTGTGCTTAGAATTTGAAGATGATGTAAATTAATGAAATGTGTAAAATTAGATGAAGTTTATGTCTGTAATTTTTTTGAAAAAAGTTGAGTGAAAATTTTATCTATTTTTTAATTTTTAAAGTCTATTTTTAATTTTTTTTTAAATGCTGAAAATATAGAGTTTTTTTCCTGTCAAACAAATATATGAAAATGTTCATATTTTTGTCTAATTTTGGAATATGTTAGAGTCAACATGTATACCTAGTGCACCTGAAAAGAAACATTGAATTCAGATAATATTTTTTAGGTTATAATTGGTCAAAGTCAAAGTTATCAGAAATTGACAGTTTTTTTCTCCCGTCAAACTTTTTCCATCAAATCTGCATATTTTTTTAAAAAAATTACATATTCTTGAAGAAGATGCTCTCCTCTAGTGCAGTATTAAAAAATAATCATTTTTGAACATGATTTACTATTTTTTTCTTGTTTTTGAATAGACATCTTCCTAAATCTTAAAATACCTACTTGTCCTATTTTCAAATTATAACATATTATCCATAATCAAAATTAAAAAAAAATTATATAATCATAATCTTGGCTCCAAGACCTAAAAAACTGTATTTTTAGTTTCAAAAAAAACTTCAATTTAGTAAGTCAAATTGGCCTTCAAAGTGAGAAGTTTGCAGAAGTTCTTATTTTTGCTTGTGTGGCTACCACCTAGGATGCCACATAGGTAGTTTCGGCCGAAAGGGTTTCGATCGTAACCCCTTTTGGCTATTTTTATGATATTTTGAGTCATTTGAAACATTGGGGGTTATGGCTGAAACCATTTCAGCTGGAAGTGTTTCGGCCGTAACTGTGCATGCCACATCGACAGGGAAACTTGCCACATATGTATGGCCAAAACTTGTTGGGCCATAACCGTTACGGCCAAAAATTTTTTGGCCATAACCCCTCCAAATATCACAAATGGTGACACGGGTTTGTGCTTTCACCCATCCACAAATCTAAAAGATTAGCCAATTCCACTAGATCAACCTTCTCTTCCAGCCTTTACCTAAGTCCTAGTTTAGACTGCCTCAAATTTGGCGATCTGTTCGTACACTCATGAAAACCTTCACTCTGATACCTGTTGATGTATTGAGAATCTAAGCATACCTCTATTGGAGGTAATATAGATACTTGGAAATAAGAACATAGTGGAAATACAACAACAATGCAGGATCTGATACCAAATCACAATACTCTATTCATAGATATAATTATTTACATGCAATATGCCCCTTTGTAAGGCCTTCTGGATTAGGGTGAAATACAACAACAATTACAAAATAGCTCTACAACATCCCACAAGATAAAAATCATAATCCAAACACTAATCCTTGCTATTCCACATCTACACTCTAGAAGAAAACCCCATGGAAATCTTAACTTGTGTGTGCAACCCCACTATGCAATCTTCTAGTTTTAAAGCCACAGCTACTAGTCCTTCAAAGTTCCATCCTCTTCTCTAAGATGGATAGAATATTATCTAAAATACTCCACAAGACCATCTACATATACCCAACTAAGACACAAGTTGGCCCAGTTCATTAGAAATTAAATTAAAGATCCTGACATTAAATATATATTGAGCTAGAAGTTAGAGACAACACAAACCAAATAGAAAAGTTGGCTAAACGATGAATTAAATGTCAAAATTTGGCTCACAAATAACTCAACACCTAGACAAACCAAGACCATATTGAGAGTTAGAGAAACCAAGCCAAGCATAAGCCAAACCACAAGCATTTTCGAGCTCCAAATGCATGTTGAGCAACCAACACACGTTGAGCACTACAATAAATGCTAAGCAACCCCTACATGTCAATAAACTGACACTCGACGAGTATAACAAGTTTTGAGAAACATAATATTCCAAGCTCCTACAATGACCAAGGCCCCTTCAATAGTGAGCTCCTTAGCCACAACTCACCCTTTAGTGACTGAGCACCACTGTTCGGTGATTGAGTCCACAATTGTTAGCTAAAATGCCTCCAACATTTAGGATTGCTAAAAGCACTAGGATGCTCCTACGTCAACTAGCCTTCCTTCAATTCTTGATACATCATTTCCATTTCATCTTTGTTCTTTCACCTTAATTATATTTTGTACTCCTTCCATCCAATAATCACATCGGTTATTTTTCATTTTTTTTCTTGAACTTCAACTCAAAGGATTCTCTATCTCCTCCTTACTTTTTCACTAATCTTATTTATTATGTTTCTTAATCTTATCCATTTCTAGTTGTTTGACCTAAGTAGGGTTCCATAAGACTTCTTCACGAAACTTCCATAAATCATTTTTAAAATTTCAATAACATCTCTAAGAGAATTGTCTATATTTTGATAATGTCTTCAAGTTTCTAATAGCTCTTTTAGTTTGTTGATATATCTTCTTGTTTGTTGATGGTACTTCTCCAACTATGACTTCGCTAAGCCTTTAGCATTATTTCGCTTGTGATAACAATCTTCAAAATTAAGCCCATTGTTTTCTTGAACAATTATTTTTAACGTTGATTTTGTTGTGAAACACCAAATTACAATAATACATATTTATTGAAAATGAAGAGGATTCATTCAACTTCAGACTTTGGAGTTGAGCTAATCAATAGATTATTCAAAGGACATATATGGCCATTAATGAGGCATTATTTACATCTTTGAAGGAGGAAATATATTTGAAAGAACATATCCCTCTAAAAAAAAATTCTTATAATGATATTATAAGTCCCTCATTCAATTATTTAAAAAGAATCATAACTCTAAAACCTCATATTGTGACATCTAGTTCTCCGACCTCTTTTTTAATCCCTATCTTCTTTTTTTAACACCAAACTTTGTTTTGTCATCATCCTCTATATTAAGTAGCATGAGCCATGAAAATCCTAATTGATAGTGTAAAGACAAAGAAAATTCATTTTAAGAATTTATTTGTTCCTCTTTACAACTACAACCTTTAGTCAATAATGATAATTATGATATCCATCTTTCATACAAGTGTTTTTCACACACATATAATAATCCCCTAAATTGGTCAATAGGAAATGAAACTAGTACTGACCATGAGATAAATTTCCCTATCGCTAATGAATTTTAATTTCACTATAATTGGAAACCCATGTCAAATGAGCCACCACTTATAGTTAGGAATCATGATATTATTTTTATCACCAAGGAAGGCACAATAGTTAAAATGAACACCCTTAAACATCGTACACTAAGGGAAGTATGATTCAGGCCAAAAAGTCAACTTTGACTATTTAACACTTTTGGTCTAAGAATTAAGCTTAGTGTGTGATGTTTAATCTATTCTAGTTAAAACCTCTTATCTTCTATAGTAGTCTAACATAGTTCAAATTTGGAGGGTGCAAAATTATCATTAGAGCATGAATCCCCTTCAAAATCATGCTTCGTGATTATATCAAATTATATGACACAATCATCCTACGTGAGAGTTGTGTAAATGAAAATGTGGTGCATAAACATTGGCAAAGTAGATTAGAAAAAGGAAATAATAAACTACCTAACACCATCAATTTTTCTACTATACAGTTAAATTCTAACCTTTCCACGATGGAACAACATGCGAGAAATGTCATATTACTAGTTTTATTCTTCTAACATTGGTAACGGGTCATGTCCCATGGCAGGTTTTGTGTGTGGGATGTATATTTCATCCCACAATATTGACTTTGTTACACAAAGTGGCCACACTCAACTCAACCATAGAGAATCTATAACTAAGAAAATTATGAGTATGTGGGGTAGAATGCATTTGATTGCTCGTGAATACAAAATAGAGAAATTCTAAACGAGTTTAATATAAAAAGTAGAAAAATCTCCCTCATACTAATAATCAACACAATCAAGTTACTTTATTGAGAAGATCTACAAGGTAAAAAGAATGCTTGCTTAATTGCAAAGATCAACAAGCTAGAAAAAGATGCTTGGCAAATTTCTAGGTTATGATTTATTATGCTGAAAGTGTCCCTTTTTTGAGGTCCCAAAATGTCATTTTAAAATCAACGATGAGTATTCATTAATATAGGATGCAAGATAATTAAACTAATCTCAAGCGTTCATTTCATAACATCAAAATGCACATGTCGAATATGCAAATCCTAACACATATAGTCCTTTTGAATATTGTAATATATTTGTCATTCAGTGTTTTTAGAATAGGAATGACCAATTTGAAATTCTTTTCATGCCACATGACAAGTTTACTCCTTTCCAATATTTGAGTACATTTCTCCTTCTTGTTGTTTGCATTTTGTTAACGTCCTTCATCGTCAATCGAATAAGCGCCCCATATTTTCTTGCACCTATGACAAATTTCATCACTTGTTCATATAATTTAGGCTCTTCCATGCTGACTTAGAATAGAATTGATAAAAGTAATCCACATTTTCCTGCATATGGGACAAGTTTCAAATTTAACCAAATTTACATTTGCACCCTTTAAAGCTTTTCATCTGTTACCTTCTCTTTTTCAGACTACATTTACAATTTCCTAGTTTTCATTGCTTTCTCTTTGATTGATTACATTACATTTGGTAATGAATGGACTGGATTATTTTTTGTGAAAAATCAACTATTGCAATCACTGATTATTAATCTCCTATCATAAATGATTATTAAACTGCTGAAAATAAATTCCTAGATAATATCGAAAAATAACACAACTGCAACTTCACTTAAAAAATATGGAAAGAAATGTGCAACACAATGAACACAATATTTTCGGACAAATTGTTCCTGGAAAAACCCCTAAGGGAAAACAAGTTCTACAGATGAGGAATTATATTAAACTTCAACAAATCAAGAGATACAAAATTTCTTGCCTCTTACTAGGAGAATTCCGACAACCTCCTAATTTTTTCCGCTGATATTCCCCACTGCTATTCCCACACTAACATTGCGCCTTTGCTAACACTGCAAGACTGTTTGCTAACACTGCAAATGTTTCTCCAAACTCCATATTCTCCAAATGCCCCCCAACCTCCTTTTATACTACTCCAGTTGGTAAACCAATGGCCGAGATTGATTTACAATCGACGGTTGAGATTAAAACAATTTAACAACCCTAACCAAGTCGGTTTCTAGTTGTTTTCAAAAGTGGTCAATTAATTAACAAATATTTGTTTCTAATCTAACCAATTAGTTAGCAAAACAATTACTTGCTAACTAGTAGCAAATGGACAAACAGCTGTCCAAAGCTAACAAAACTAACATTTTTTCCCTAAACATTTCTGATTAACTAAAGGAGTTGTTTTATTTGACAAATTTCTCTTTTTCTCTCATTTGTTTCTCATTTTTCTTAATTATTGAAGCTTAGGGTTATATTTTTTTGTCGTAGCAGTCATACCCTAGCTTGATTGTATGATAAACATGGCTTTAGGGGTTTGTGGTTTTTGTGCGTGGGATTCATATTCTCCATTTTCACAACATGACTCTGGTAACTATAGATGTTTAGTCCTTTTGAGGTTGTAGATGCGTGCTATTCCGGATCTTAGGGATCTAATTTTAGCTCTTGAAATGGGTGGGTTTTAAGGTGTATAAGATTTGATTGAGTATTTTGTACGATTCCTCGCTATATTCCATGCTTCCAAACTCATAGAATTCATTTAGATTATTGTTTCAAATATACTCAGTCGTTGTGTAGATATCATCGCATCAAACATAGGAGTTCCAATTTTTCGTTTGTGATAAGTTTGTTTTAGCAGTTTTTTCATCAGTTTGTGTCATCTCAGTATGAATGTAGTATTTTCTTTTAACTCTCATCTGTAGGCACAATTTTTAATCCTTATCTGTAGGCACAAATACCTATTTTACTTTATTTACAGAATTTCAGCCGTTGAATGAATGTCCAGAATTATTGCTTTCACGGGTCCAATGTAAATCTATGCAGATATAGAGTGCATACCCCTTGAAAGAAGGAAAAAAATATAAAACTTAGGGTTTTTAATTCACTTGTGCTGAGAATTTGTATTTTGTACGCATTCTTACTAGCCATTTCACTATTTCTCAACTAGAGGCTTAGATCATATACATAATACTGGACAGTCACAGAGTCTTTAATGAAAACAACTAATCAGAATGGAGATTATAGAGAAAAAATGAAGGCTTCTCTAGCCTTATCCAGGCTTATCCAATATTGCAAATATTTTAATCTCGTTTCATACATAGCCCACCCTTATATCCACTTCATTCTATTCTAGTTTTAATACAATCCTTCTCATTTTGACAGATTTTTGGAATTAATTTCATATGATACTTGACCGTCTTGCTGAGTTTAAAAATCATCGTCAAAATCTAAACATTGTTGACAATCCAGCAGATGGCAGAGACTGTTTCTCACCCTGAGCGCTTGTTTATTTATTTAGTTGTAGTAATGTTTAAATACTGAGTAGAATTAGGGCTGAGAAAATCCTGATAAAACATAACATATTCATCTTCGGTGTCCTTACTGCAATCTTAGGTGCGATTGCTTGTTATACTTAATGGAGGCAGAGACTGAATTATTAATCTCTAATAAAATTTAATGAAAGTGCTAGTAAGAATCAATGGATGGTCATGGTGGAAGAAGAAATGATTTCCCTCAAAACTTATGAAACCCAGGATTTGGTGCCACTTACTCCAAATCATAGACCTCTTAAGTTTTTTTGGGTGTATAACGAAGAAAATGGAGTTTTTAAATGAGTATTAATGTCCACATACTATAGTTAAAACTGTGTAGGAGCCGGATGAGAGATGACATCAAATCATTTATGAGAAAAATGAAGAAAATGGAGGTGTAAAATAAGTATTAAAGTCCACATACTACAGTTAAAAGTGTATAGAAGCTGGGTGAGAGATGGGGTTAAATCATTTATGAGAAAATCTAATTAATTTCAAGATTAAAAAATTGATCACTAAAAATTAAAATAATGAGATATAATAATAAGAAATCACGCTAGACAACCAAATAGTCGAAGCGTTTCACATCCAATTTTCTTCCAACGCAAAAGCGTCATTCCATCTAATACAGTATGAGATCTATCCAAGATGTGATTGGCACTACCGTTAGCTTCTACCTATAGGGATGGGTCAAGAGATTTGGCTTGAATCATGTAGCTTGTTGTTGGCTTGAACCATGCCAAATTGCCAATCATGTACCAATGCAAATCGGACTTTGACTAACTCATGCTGGATTAGTACTAGTAAAATATCTACAATCAATGCGCTACTGGAAACCTACCCAGTTGGAAGATTGACTTGAATCTCTGCTTGGAGTTGTTAAATAAGTATTAAATGGAGTTGGGGTGATGTATATTTACCCCACATTCCCCATTTCTCCAAAAAGTAAGTGTTCTCAGCTTGGAAGTGCCCTAGATACGTTTTCAACTTTGTTCAATGGAATCTCGGAAAGGACTTAGGAAAATTAGGGTGGAGCTCAATCATAGCACATCAATTTTTCAATAATAATGCAGATTTGAAAACAGTTTTTGAAATAAAAATATAAAATTTGCATTAATAAGGAAGATTATAATTTCTTTTAATAATAAAAATATAAATTAAAAAGCAAATAAATAGAATTTAACTTTTCGATTTCAAAGTAGCACATCAATTTTTTTTATAACAATAATGTACATTTCAAAATAATTTTTGCAATAAAAATGCATATTTGAAAACAAATGATGAATATACAATTTTCAGATCCATAAAATAATGACAAAATGTAGATCCAATTTGCAAATGGACTTCCAACTCCAAAACACATTGCTGAGGTTATCAAAACAATTTCTTTTATAATAATGCATATTCAAAAACATTTTTTTGCAATAAAACTGACAATTCAAAAAAAATTGATGAAAATACAATTCTTAGATTTCCAAAGAGCACTTCACATGTTTTGTAATAACAATGCATATTTGGAAATAATTTTTTGCAATAAAAATGCAAATTTGAAAATGTTTATCTCTAAGCCTAAGTTGCCTATTAGTGTCTAACACTTAGTCATTTCCAAGGCAGTGTAGGATGGTTAGCATTGTGACCAAGCCATCTAGACAAGGCAAATTTACAAAGGATGTGTTTATTTTTCATCACATGTCGAGCAAGTCAAAGGTTTCCGAGCACCCTAGTTGAGACTAAGCAAGCATATAAGCTAAGTAACACAATTGAGACTGAGGAAGTAGAAAGTCAATTACTACTAAGTGAAAAGGATATGTTGAGCGAGTAGAAGCCGAGTGACAATATAAATGCTAGCCAAGTAAGCCAGCATTGACACATAAGTTTGTAATTCCACAAACACTTACGTAAATAATTTTAAGTTGACCACTACATGATATTTAAAGATTGTAGAGACAATTAAGCAGTAGATTACTCATTTTTTCAAATGACATTAATACTTAGACAATAAGATTAACCAATTAGAAAATCAAAGTGACAAATGGGAAAAGAATGAAATATGGATCATTGATCCTAATCTAGAACTCTCTAGAATTATCTATTTAAGAAGGCTTCCTACCCTAGGATGGCCACCCTTAAACATTACACACAAGGGGAAGAATTAAACTTGGGAAAAAAAAGTCAACTTTGACTATTTAACAGCATGCATGTGAACACAAGTGAAGTGAAGGAGAGAACAAGCTAAGTATAGAGTGAAGGAAGGCTAAGTTTGAAAGAAGTTTAGATAGTGCAACCAGAGTAGTGAACGAAAAAAATAGAGATATCAGATAAAGAGATTGGATTGAGATTTTGAAGAGAGGAGATCTATAATAAGCTTTCAGGAAAAAACTAAAGGGTCAGATATTGAATCAATTTTAACAAATTGAATCAGGACAAATATCTTAATAAAGTGGTTCAAACAAACCTATTTCAAAATCTCTTACGACAGTCCTTATTTTATTGTAAGTGTAAAATATTTTAATAAGGTAAGACCTAACCATCTTAAAAAAAAATTTCCTATAGAGAAGACCCCTCATAGGGTATATCATCTAACATAATCAAAATTAAATCCTAACAGGTTAACTTTGTTGTTTCAATAGTAAAAAATTGTGTGTTTCACCCCCACTCTAGTTTTACCTTCATATTGAAGTGTTTCTAGGTAACCAAAATCATTATGTTAAGTGTTGATGGTTGTCATAGATGTCATGCTTAGATAGATTTGATTTCAACATTACATGTTTATGTTTATAAGGTATAAGATCTAAGATATGAGATGGATTAGGTGTGATTTTTTATATCAAAGAAAAGTATTATAGATCCCGATTCACCTCCTCCCCACTCTCACTATCTTGTTTCCCATTAAGATTTCAAAAATTTGGTATTATAGATGAATTCTCTACAAAAATTCTAACAACTTGGGAGGATCAGTTCTTGAAGATGGAGGAATACAATTTGGGAAAAATCATTGAGAATGTAATGACGCCATCTTTTAGCCTTCACGTTCTCCAAAGTCTAAGTGGAGCATAAGGGGAAATTAAATTAATTTTTTATAAAGTCATTAATAAAATTAAAATTAAAAATTAAAGGTGGCTTTATATTTAATTAATTTAATTAATTATTGTATTACATGGGAGAAGCTTCTAGAGTGTGTATTAATTATTAGAAGGGGGAAGCTTCTAGCGCTTGCAATTAATTAATGTTTAGCATGTTCTAGAAGGGTGAAAGAAAAGGATAAATAGGGGTGAAAGTCTTATTGTTGAGCACTGGATTTTTGTGAATGACATTTGATAAGAACTTGGGTGTGTGAATCACATATCTCTCTTGGCAGTAGAGGATGTTCATCCTCTCTTGTAACATTCTAGATGTCATTCCCTTGGGGTTTGGCCTTTGGAATACATTTCTTTGTACTTGATTTCATCATTGAGAATTAATATAATTTCTAGCATTGGTTCAATCTTCAGTTTGCATAAAAAAATTATTTTGGCCTTTGGTTCAATTTTTGGGCATTCCCGGGTGTCCATTACAATGGTATCAGAGCTAGCCATTACAATGGTATTAGAGCAATAAGTCCTACCATCTTGTGGAGATATTAAGCATTTATGTTTGAACATATGACAAGGGCTTTATAATTTTTGCAATACTAGAGAAAGACAATGTAGGAGTTTAGACTCCCAGAACAAATAGGGTAGTTCATCCATGTAGAGGGATATATAATTAAATCATACATATATATATATATAGAAGAGACATTCTTTGAACAAGACAATAGTATGGGTGATCGAGGTTATAGAAATATCGGTCTAGATCTAGAAAATCTAATGTTCAGGTTATTGGGTATATTAGAGGAGCAGAATAAGAATATGGATATGATGCAATAGGAGCAAAATAGGCGAATGGATATGATGTTGTAGCTAATGGCTAGAGAGATGGGCATCGATATTAATCCAGGTGATGCCAACAATGGAAACAACAATAATAGGGGCAATGATAATGGAAGCTGAGTTAACATTAATGGTAACAATGGACATAAAAACAATGGGAATGGGGCTAATAACTTTAGACATGTTGCATACATAGCTCGAATAGCCATCTCGAGACCTCTTCTACCCACCTTCCCACCCAAAGATCAAGTTCAACCAATTAATGAATCACAAATTGCAGAGTTATAGGATCAATTCAGGATGGATTGGGAGGCTAGTGGACCAGAGTTTCAGGCAGACATTTCTCTGAAAGATTATTTGGACTTGAGGATGAGACGCATGCCTAGATCAGGAGGAAAAAGTCCAAACATTAAACCAAGAAATAAAGTTGGGAAACTTTCTTTACCTTATTATGATGCTTCAGGGAAGATGACTGCATGAGCTTGGGTGCAGAAGATGGATACATACTTGTAGTTGAATCCTATGCCTGAAGAGGAGGCTATAAAGTCTGCAACTATTCACTTGGATGGACCAGCACATGAGTGGTGGCCCCATGGCATGGTAACCTTACGACGTAATCAAATCACATCTTAGGAGGAGTTCACTGAGAAGAGATTTGATACTAGGGTAACTGAATTACAATTTAAGGAGTTTCCACAACTCAAGCAATGGGGATCAATTGAGATGTATATCAGTGAGTTTTAGAGTTTAGCTATGTTGGTCATAGATATTTTAGAGAGGAGGTTAGTAGTGTTGTTTATGGATGGACTCTTAGAACCCTTGCAAGGTTAGGTCAAGGGGCATGACCTAGCTACGTTACAGGAGGCCACTAAAAAGGCTCATGACTTAGCACCTTCTTCATTTAGGAGTAGATTTCAGCACAAGGATTCTTATATGAAAAAGGAAAAGGACAAGGACAAAAAACCTTTTCACAAGGATGCTCAGCCCAAAAGAGATAAGTTGGATAATGACACCTTCAATGACTTAAGAAAGAAGAAGTTATGTTTTCATTGTAAAGCGCCTTGGGATTTGTCTCATAAGTGTCCTCTTAAGGATAATGAAAATCAAATGGAGTATTTCTTAGCAAAAGAGTCACAGTCAGAGAGGGAGGATCAACACTCTGATTCAGATGAGGATAGCACTACAGAGGAGAGCAACATTATTGAGGATGAGAAATCATTAGCAAGATTAATGGGGGCTAAGAAGGCAATCACATTTAAGGTCAGAGGTACTATCCAAGGGTAGAAATTTATCTCACTCATTGACATGGGGCTACACACAATTTTATAGATGCATAGTTGGTAGCCAAGAGAGGTCTATAGACTAAGGAGCATGCCAAATTTAGATTTATGGTAGCTAATGGTGGCAAACTATTATGCACTCAGAAGATATCTAATCTTTACATTAGGTTTGGAGATGGCTATGAGTTGGAAGATAAGTTCCATGTGGTAGACATGGAAGACTATGATGTCATCCTTGGCATGGTATGGATGGCCTCACTAGTAGAGTTCACACTTAACCTAGAAAAAATGGAGATGAAGTTTCAGCATAAGGGAAGAACTATTTTACTTAGAGGACTTTCAAATGGGAGTTGCAGAGTAGTTTAACTAAGGAGAATACAATGACTTTTTTGATATAATAACACAAAGTGAGTAGCTGAATGTTTCACTATGCCAACTTCACAAGAGGCTTAGGTAAAGAGTCATCCACTAGAGATTTAGGAGATACTTGACAAGAGCACTAAGGTATTTGGCAGGATTTTGCATGGGGTTCCTCCTAACAGAGACATAGAGCATGTTATTGAGCTCGAGGAGGTAGCCAAACTGATCATGATTACTCCATATCATCATCCTAAGAAACATAAGGATGAGATAGAGAAGGAAATTAAGGAGTTGTTGGAAATAGGGCATATTAGGCCTAGTATGAGCCCATCTACTTCAACAGTATTGTCGGTAAAGAAGAAGGATGGGATGATGCACATGTGCATCGATTACAGGGCATTAAACAAGAAGACCATTAAGAACAAATATCCCATCCCATGAATAGATGAGTTGATTGATGAGTTACATGGTGCATGTTTTTTTACAAAGATTGATCTATGGTCATGGTATCATCAAATTACGATGAGGGAGGAGGACATTGAGAAGGCAGCTTTTTGGTGTCACTATGGCCACTTCGAGTTTTTGGTTATGCCATTTGGGCTAACTAATGCCCTTGGTACATTCCAGAGCTGCATGAATTAGGTATTTAGGGAGCAGCTTAGGAGATTTGTCTTAATTTTCTTTGATGACATTTTAGTCTTTAGTAAGACTTTTGAGGAGAATTTACAACATCTTGAGATGGTGTTTTCCACTTTGAAGAAAGAGTCACTATATGCCAATGAATCTAAATGTGAGTTTGGGATGACTAAGCTGCTATACTTTGGGCATATCATTAGTACAGATGGAGTTTGGGTAGATATAGGGATTCCTTGGTCTCTATGGATTTTATAGGAGGTTTGTTAAAATATTTTCATAGATCACTACACACTTGATAGATCTTACCAGGAAAGAGGCCTTCACGTGGATAGAGGCAACTCAGAGAAGCTTCAATCATTTCAAGAAGGTGATGTCATCATATCCAGTACTAGCTCTACCAGATTTTACAAAGTCATTTAAGCTTCATTGTAATGCATTAGGAGATGGTATCGGGGAGAGTAGGAAGCTCCGTGGAGTGGAGAGGAGCTATTTCATTTATGATTGGGAGATGTTGGCTATAATATATTCATTGGATAAGTTTCGGTCCTACCTAGTTGGGGGAAAGTTTGTTATCAAAACTGATCACAACAGATCAAATACTTCATGAGCCAAAATGATTTGAATGATAGAAAACAAAAGTAGATTACAAAGTTGCAGGCCTATCACTTTGACATTGAGTTTTTCAAAGGTAAGAAGAATGTGGTGGCAGATGCTTTATCTAGGAGACCTCATATTTGTACTCTAGCTGAGATTACAGGAGATTGGAGAAATAAGTTCATAGAAGAGTATGTGAGGGACACTTGGGCTTCTGGAGTAATTGTAGGCACCATACATGATGATCATTATGTGGTGATGGAAAAATTGATAAAGATTCAGGGTAGGATATATTTGATTCCTTCATCATAGTTTAGGGAGGTAATACTAAAGGCATTTCATGATGCACCTATAGCTGGACATCCAAGGGTCTTTAAGACCCATGGGCAGATCCATGAGCGGTTCACATGGAAAGGGCTCAAGGATGATGTTCAGAAGCATGTCAGGGAGTGCAATTTGCTAGTACAATAAGGGAGAGCACACATATCCTGCACGGTTGTTACAGCCTTTGCCCATTCCGAATAGGAAATGGGAAAGTATTTCTATGGAATTCATCACTTGGTTACCATGACTACAAGGGAGAGATTCCATCTATGTGATAGTTGACCAACTAACAATGTTTTCTCACTTCTTTGCTATTCCATCCACTTATATAGTAGCATAGGTGGCTGATCTTTTCTTCAAAAAAATATTTAGGTTACATTGGCTACCTAGTTTCATTGTTAGTGATTGGGACAGTAAATTTATGAGTACTTTTAGGCAGGATCTGTTTAGGTTGTGTGCTACAGATCTTATGCCTAGCACTAGTTATCATCCACAGATAGATGGGCAGATAGATATTGTGAATAAATGGGTGGAAGGATATTTGAGGAAATATGTGAGTACACAACAGAGGGCTCGAGTCAAATGGCTACATATGGGAGAGTATTGTTATAACACCACTTATCATATGTCTATCAATATGACTCCATTCATGGCATTGTACATTTATGAAGCACCTAGTTTCATGGATTTGGTTTTGGGAGATAGTAGAGTGGCCAAAGTAAAAAACTTCCTGTAAGATAGTCAGGATATTTTAAGGGTGCTCAAGTTGAATATACAACAAGCCCAAAATTAGCAGAAATTGTATGCTAACCAACACCAAATAGAGTGCAGTTTTGAGGTTGAGGACATGGTTTACCTGATGCTACAAACATAAAGATAGTCATTAGTGAAGAAAAGTAGAGTAGAGAAGTTGAAGCCTACGTTTATGGCCCCTAGAAAGTGATTCACAAGGTGGGTGAGGTTGCTTATGAGATTAAGCTTCCAGAGGGTAGTCAGGTGTATAATGTGTTTCATGTGTCAAGGCTTAAGAAAGAAATTGGATAGAGAGTTGTGCCTTCAATAGAATTACCACCATTAGATGAGGAGGATAAGCTCATATTAACGCCTTAGGATATTCTAGATACGAGGGAAAGGACTCTGCAAAGAAGGTTGATTAAAGAATATTTAGTCAAATGGAGATGTCTGCTAGAGGAAGATGCTACTTGGGAGAGTGAGTAGGTCCTATAGCAAGCAAGACTAAGATTTCTTGAGGACAAGCAATTTCAAGGAGGGTAGACTATAATGACCCCATCTTTTAGCCTTCACGTTCTCCAAAGTCTAAGTGGAGCATAAGAGGAAATTAAATTAATTTCTTATAAAGTCATTAATAAAATTAAACTAAAAAATTAAAGGTGACTTTATATTTAATTAATTAAATTAATTATTTTATTACATGGGAGAAGCTTCTAGAGTGTGAATTAATTATGGGAAGGGGGAAGCTTCTAGCACTTGCAATTAATTAATGTTTAGTACCTTCTAGAAGGGTGAAGGAAAAGGATAAATAGGGGTGAAAGTCTTATTGTTGAGCACCGAATTTTTTTAATGAAATTTGATAAGAGCTTGGATGTATGAAACACATATCTCTCTTGGCAATAGAGGAAATTCATCCTCTCTTGTAACATTCTAGACTTCATTCCCTTAGGGTTTGTCCTTTGGAATACATTTCTTTGTACTTGATTTCATCATTGGTTCAATCTACAGTTTGCATAAAAAATCTATTTCGATCATTGGTTTAATTTTTGGGCATTCCTCAGTGTCCATTACAGTGGTATCAACTACAAATCTAGTTCAATTTTCTATTGCGGTAGTTAGTGATGTTCCTATGTCCGTATCTTTTGATGTGGCTACACCAATTGTTGATACAGTTGGCATGAGTACATACGATTCACCTATAGCAACATCTTTTTCAATGCATGATGGTGATGATCAGTATTCTAGTCCAATATATATTATGTGGATGGATACAAGGAAGAATTTTTTTAATAGATCTTCTACGGAGTTTCCTTCTAGTGACATTCTGGCTTCTACATCATTAGCACAAATTTTGGGCAATAGGCTACAGGTCATGTGGTTGGTCTTAATGATGTTGGTTTGCAGTTGATTTAGTTTCCATAGAGATGTTAGATACTACTTCATTTGGGATCCAGGTAGAGATTGGAGTTCATTGTGTCATTGGATTGCTTGAGGACAAGCAATTTCAAGGAGGGCAGACTGTAATGTCCCCAGTTTAGTAGTTAAATTAATTTATTATAAAATCATTAAATAAATTAAAAATTAAAAGGTGACTTCATAATTAATTAATTATTTTATTACAACGGAGAAGCTTCTAGAGTGTGTATTAATTATTTGGAAGGTGAAAGCCTTTAGTAATTTAATTTTCTAGAAGCACAATTAATTATTGCAAGGGAGGAGTTTCTAGAGAATGCATTAATTATTGGAAGGGGGAAGCTTCTAGCACTTGCAATTAATTAATGTTTTAGTTCCTTCTAGAAGGGTGGAGGAAATGGATAAATAGGGGTGAAAGTCTCATTGTTGAGCACCGAATTTTTGTGAATGACATTTGATAAGAGCTTGGATGTGTGAATCAGGTATCTCTCTTGGCAATAGAGGATGTCCATCCTCTCTTGTAACATTCTAGATGTCACTCCCTTGGGGTTTGGCCTTTGGAATACATTTCTTTTTACTTGATTTCATCATTGAGAATTAATATAATTTTAAGCATTGGTTCAATCTTTAGTTTGCATAAAAACTCTATTTTGGCTATTTATTTAGTTTTTGGGCATTCCAGGGTGTCCATATTACAGAGAACTAGACAACCAAAATCTTCATCATATTGTAATGACATTAAGGAGAAAAAGAATAGTTGAGGAAACCTTTAAAGAAAAGGAAGAAAATGATATACTATAGAAGGAATTTGATACAGAAGGGTTGCATAATAATGGAAATCCTTATGATAGCAATGCAACAATAGCATATCTACTAGTGAAGAACAATATTCTAAATGAAGAAGCGAAATAAATTAGGAGAGAATTTGAAATTCCATCAATAAGATTATGTAAAGTGACTAAACAAAAGAAGAAAGTAGAAGAATAGAAAAGACAAATGGATGTCAGCCTTAAAGACAAATCATTTGAGGTGTAGAAGCTCACAAACAATCAATTGGACATGATGAACCAATTGTTAATTACAAATAAGGAGTCAAACAAAAAGGACATGGAGCTTACAAATCTAAGATTACAAAGTAACTAAGTAAGAAATGAGTTAAGACCTAAGAAAGAACTACTAGAAAGAATGAACAAACCAAGTGAAGCTATCAGATACTTTGAAGAACTGATGAGATCACCAAAGTCATCCAATGATACTTCTTGTTTGAGACATGACAAGTGCTTTCATCTACTAAAGAATGAGAGTCATCAAATAATGGAGATAAAAGAAATGTGAAATCCAAAGAAAAACCTACTTGTCATTATTTTGATAATCTTAGACACACTGCTAACTATGCAAGAGCAAAAAGAGTATGCAAAACCCCAAACCTAAGTTTACTGGTAACTATTTTAATTACAAGAAGAAAGGACAGAAAGAATAAACGTGCAGATCAAAGAAAAGTGATTCACCCACTATGACTATATTTGAAGGAAATTGTTATAATTGTTAGAAATATGGACATAGAGCTCATGAATGTAGATCTAAGTAAAAATCTAACTAGACATCTGATAAGAAGATACATGCACCTAAGAAAGGTAATTCTTACAATTTGTATTACCACACATGGTATAATTATCATTATTCTAGAGAGTATGGTTTTATTCCAAAGAATTGCATAAAGACACATTAAAGAGGTAATTATATGAAATGGTTGAATGGAAACCTAGTTTCTTACTGCTATCTTAAGATTGGACATGTTAGTAAGAATTGGAAGACCTAAGCACTAGCACCAACAATGAAAACAATAAAGGCAAAGGGAAAGTTGAGGTAAAGAAAATATGGAAAGTGATAGTGGAAGATAAAAGCAGTGGAGAAAGAAAAGTTGAGATCATCAAATCCAATGAATTGGGTGATCACACCTAATCTAACAAAGAAAAATAAGGCATGTAAGGGACTACATACTTAATGAAAGATCATACATCATTTTTTAACAAGTAAATGGTCAAAATTCTATATCACCATGAATCAAGATGCATTAGGACAAATTAGAGAGAAGTATTGGGTAATGAAATATGTTTTACTCTCGAGTGAGGAACATCAATAATTTAGTCTATATAAAATGAGGATTGCAATATAAATTGAGAACTTACATCGACTATGATGATGTATTGGCCAAGCTAATTGATATTAACTAAGCAAGATGATAGTGACCGAGTATTTGAAAAGAGGTGCAAAAGGATGAGATAGTTTTTGTGTACCTATCAGAGTACGAATGCATTTATTGCATACTAAATTGGAAAAATTGAAGGTATACATCTAATTTGGGCATTTATTTTTACTTTACCAAGAAAATTCAAGTGCACAAGTGATTTAGAGGTGATTACTTGGAGAATTTAGAAAGAAAGTGACTAAATCACAGAGTGTCATTGACCATTTGAGAGAACTTAGTAACACTTTTATTATCTAGCTAGTTGTTTTATAAGGTTGTTTGTTTTGAAACCCAAGTTTAAAATGACATCATCTGCAACTACAAGTGGAATGTTGAAGGAGAAAAACACAAAAATTATGAGCAACGATGAGTGTTCCCCACCTAATTTTAGGGATTGTTCAAATTTTAAAGCAACAAAAGATGATGAAATTGCCACTTTGTCATCAATTCCACCAAAGGTTATAACAACTCAAGATCTACGAACTTGTTATATAAAAAATATTGAAGAAGTTAGATAGTTTGAGTAGAGAATAGCTTAGGAGAAGTTGTGTGATAATGGAGCATTTAAGGATGCATATAATATTTTATTGAGAAAGCGCTTACTCATTCCCTAGCTTTTTTGAAAGTCTTCAAATAGAAATGGATAAAAATTGTATTGATATCTATTCATGATATGAAGGTGTCATTAGAGGGTGGGCCAATTAAGATCAGAAAGGCTATTATATGCCAACCAATAGGATACCCTACCCTAGATAGACCAAAGACAATGAGATGCGCAACAAGAAATGAAGATGAGAAATTGAAAAAAGCTAAATTGAATGGTCAAGCTATGTCAATCAATGCGATTGATGACCCTATTGTAAAATTCATAGTATGAGTGATTGAACATAAGTTTTATCAATCAAGATGATTGAATAGTGTACCATGCATTTCAATGCACTTGGGTTACAAAATTGTTAAAAAGTATCACAATTATGATCTTTTTGAGCTACAACTACAACAATTGACTGAGAATCTTGGAGATATAAGGAAAGGGAAGAATACATCATGTAATTTTGGCTCCATGTTAGTTTGTATATATATATATATATATATATATATATATATATATATATATAAAATTCATTTCCTATCATTGACATAGTAACATGGGATAGCAGTAAGCTAGCTATGGAGAAAATAAATGACTTGATAAGTTAACTAGGAGAAAATTTTGAGGCAATTATGGATAACTATTTTTGAGGAATTCAAGACTAAAATGAGAAATCATATGAGAATTCCTAAATCCATTGTAGATAAGTATTTTGATGATATATGTTTCATGATAGACACAACTTTTTTTATGCTTAGGAAGTACTACCTAAAATTTTTTGGTTAAGGAGGATGCCTTATGATGTAAATATTGCTGAAGTCACAAAAATAGTGACTGCAATTTTGTTAGAGGATATTGATGTGAATTCCAAGCCATTTGGCACTTATGTCACAATAAAGTATAAAATGAATACAAAGACAAGTGAGCCCAAGAAATAAAGAAAAATAAAAAATGAAAACAATCAAAGGTCTTCGAGTCAAAGAGGATCAAGGAGAAGGATCTGAACATGCAACTAAAGCCAAGGAATCTAAAGGAAAAGTGTTAGTTGTTCTTGAGCCAAAGGTAAAAAAGAATAGGAAAATAATAATTGTTGATCCAAAGCTTAAAGAAGATCTCAAGAACGTGTGCAGGAGGTTGTGACAAACCAAGAGAGAAAAACTAAATACTAATGAGATCCAAGATAGCCTAGCCCTTGGCTACTAAACCAAAAGAAATCCTAGCAAAGAGAAAATTGGCTAGTGCACCTAAGTAGAAACTACCTAAGAGGTCAAAGGGAAAACTAGTTATAACATAGGAGGAAGAAGTTAATGAAGAAACATAGTCTAATGATCTTTATAAACTTCATATTGTGCTGAGACCACCTTAAAAAATTGTTGATAAGTTATTTGAAGAGATTACTTAATTAGCAAGTTTGATGCCATTCAAAGACATTAATTTTTACTCTTTAATTAAAGAAGAGCAAGAGAAGATTGAAAAATCTATGATAGATATGATGATACAATTCAAATCTACACCTAATTAGTTAGGATAAGGCATTCTTGAAAATTTGTATAATAAAGTTGATGCTAAGTCGAAGTGAGCATTATCCACTAAAAGATAGATTAGAGGGACCATGTTAGCAAAAATAATGCTAAATATAGGGAAAACACATATGTTTTTATCCCTTAAATATTTTTTGTAGAAATGTATGCCTAAGGAGAGGGCTCATAATATTTTGATGAATAAAGCCCATGAAGTTCAGAAAGAGAGCATAAATATATGGAAGGAATCATTTGAGTTTCTCATTTCATAGGATGATAAAGAAAATAAGGAAAGAGAAGAAAGTATTGGAAAAGTTAAGGAAGAAGAGGATGATGCAACAAAAGTTGTAAAACTTGCTAAGGAGATGAGGCAGTTGGTAGAAGGGTGTGAACTAAAAGATGTTGTCACAATTAGGGACGTTCTCGATCCATTGCTATAGGATCAAAATGTGTTGACTAAAGAAGATCTTCAAAATGTTGAATAAAATACATATCTAACAAGAACTAATCTAGTATTACTAAAAATAAAGGATTATCCAACGATTGAAAGTGCCAAAAGTTATAGTTTTCATGTTATATCAGTTACTATCAATACAATTGTTGACAAATAAGGCAAGGCTATAATTTTGTTTCCACAATTTAGTTGTATCCCAATGGTTCATATAGTTGATTAGGTTGAAGAAGAGAAAGAAAAAAAAATGATCTAATAAGGCAAGAAACCCAAAGAACAAGAGGCTACAAAGTCTCTTACACAACTACAGAGTGCCTACTCAGCTGAGATACTCATTGTTACACCTAAACAATAAGTTATCTCTACTCAATAGGACCATAAAAAAGTATCTAGATCAATTGAAAAGGGTAAAAATTGCAGATATTGTTAGAGCAAATAATTATTTATTAATTATTTATTCTATTTACTTAGGTTTACTTAGATAAATGCATTTAGTCTTTAGTTGTCATCTAGGAGTTTGTGACAAGTTGTTGACAACACAGGAGTTTGTTCCCACCTAAGTCATACTTATCCTCTCACCTTGTTCGAGAACTCTCGACCTTTTATGGACATATTCTTAGCTATCACACTTATCTTCTAGCATCTTCTAGCTTGTTCTAGAAGATTCCTTGAGGCATTTATATTCAAGCTCTCACCTTGTATTTCATAACTCAACTCTTTAAGCATATTGTATAGCAATGCATTCTCCTTGTTTGCAATAACTTCTCTCAAGTTCATTTAGTGTTTTCCTAAGCTCTTGCTCCTTCCTTCTATGGTTTCCCTTTGATACTCTATTTTCATGTAGCTGATCTTGGCACACTGAAGTTGGCTTTTATCAACTTCTATAGATATCACTACCTAGTGAAAGAACCCCTTAATCTTAGATAATGACACAACCAGATGAGAGCACAAAAGAATCAATAAGTCTAGGTGAGATAATCACTTTCCCCATGTATGAATTAAATAATTTTACATTTTAAAAATTGAAGTGTTGCTAACTCTTTTGCAACATAAGGAAAAGAAAGAAAAGCTAATAATAAAGCACAAAAAGAAGGTATTACATAATATTAAAGACATTACATTGTTGATGCATTTGGAATCATTCACATTAATAGTTAGTATCCAATTTTAGATCAGTTTGTGTAGACGATTGAAAAAGTTCAAATAGATGATACTAAGGCGAATTATAAATTGATGTAATGATCTAAGAAGAAGTCGAAACACAATGTTTAGGAGAAATTCTCTAGGGATCTTTCTAATCTACTCAAACAGCTTGAAGAAACTTTGATGCCTATTCTTTCTTTATATATGAAGGTTTGTGATGTTGAGTTCTTCACATTGGAGAATCAATTATCTATTGATATGATTAAGGAATATATGAAGGCATGTTCACATTCATTGGAAAAGAACATAAGTTTAAGATCTCCTTCATATAATGAGTTGATATTTGATCAATATAGGTTATCCAAGTTAATGATTAGAAATAGTAGAATAAGGAACAAATTGATTTCTATTCAATTCAAGGTAATTCACATTGGAGATCATTCAAAGGGAATTATCTATAGCTTAGAGTCTATTAAAGAAAGACACACATTTTTTGAGTTTAATTGATCTAGCTTCCGAGCTAGGGATTCATATTAAAGTCATGGAATGTACAACAGATAGATGGAATAAAGGACTTAAAGAAATTTTGGATATTCATCAAAAATTTCTTGATAAGTACAAGATAACCCAAGCAAAATCTAAGCCATAATTGACAAAAATAAGGGGGAAATATTTAGAGAGAACAAGGGAAAGATGCTATCTACATGACACATAAGAGAAGGGCAAATATAGAAGATGAAAAAAATAAGAGACAACATTATCAAGTGGACCAACATCAAATATTTCAGACATGTATATATTTTATAGTACATATTAAGTGTTTTTTTGGCAGACTAAGTTATAGTTTCAGGGGGACTATTATTTTTTAAATGAAAAAGCTAAGTCATGACGAAGTGTGTTTTCCACTAATGTCAAAATTGGAGAACATTGATCTCTAAACCCAAGTTTCCTATTAGTCTCTAACAATTAGTCAATTCTAAGGTAGCATTGGACAATCATCACTATGATCGAGTCATCTAGACAAGGCCAAGCTACAAAGAATGTATTTATTTGTCATCATGCCCAACACATAAAAGGTTTCCAAGCACCCTATTTGAGACCAAGAAATTAGAAAGTTAGTTATTGCTGAGTGAACATAATATGTTGAGGGAGTAGAAGATGAGCGACAACATGAATGTTAGTTATGATTCAACATTAGAACATTCAAGTGCCAAGTAAACTAGCAATGACATATGAGTTTGTAATTGCACAAAAACTTATGTAAATAATTTTTAGCTGATCTCTGCATGACTTTTAAAGATTGTAGAGGAAATTAAGGAGTAGATTACATGTTTTGTCAAGTGACATTAATCCCTATACAAGTAGATTAACCAATTAGAAACTTTGAATGGAAAATAAAAAATGGGTGAAATATAGATCATTGATCCTATGCTATAACTTTTTAGGATTATATATTTGAGAAGGGATCACATCCTAGCATCAAGATGATGAGTACTTATATAAATATAAGTGAAGTGAAGGAGCTAACAAACTAAGTAAAGAGAAAAGGAAGGCTAAATCTAAAAGGAGCTCAAACAGTGCAACCAAAGAAGTGAAGTATAGAACAAAGATATCAAATAAGGAGACCATATTGAGAGTTTGAAGAGAGGAGATCCATAATAAGATTTTAGTGAAAACCAAAGGGATAGGTATTGAATCAGTTTTAAGAAATTGAGTTAGGGAAAATCTCTTAATAGAGTGGTTTGAATAGACTTATTTCAAATATCTTAATAGAGTCCTTACTTTATTGTAAGTCTAAAATTCTTTAATAGGGTAACACCTAACAGCCTTAAATGTTTTTTATAGAAAAAACCCTCATGAGGTAGATCATCTAATATGATCAAATTGTAACCCTAATAGGTTAACTTTATTTTTTCAACAATGAAGATTTTTTGGTTTCATCCCCACCTTGGTTTTACCTTCATATTGAAGTGTTATGTGTTGATGATTTTTATGGATGTCATGCTTAGATAGATTTCATTTCAACATTACATGTTTATGTTTATATGGTATAAGATCCTAGATATAAGATGGATTAGGTATGAATCAATTTATCAAAAAAAAAGTATTATAGATTTTGATTCATCACCCACCCCCCCACCCCCCACCCCCCACCTATCAGTATCTTGTTTTTGATTAAGGTTTTCAATAGAAAATACATGATGAAAATACATTTCTAAGTTCTCTTCTTATTTTTTTGTTGAGAAAATGCATATCTAATTTGTAAATCAGAGTTCCTACTCCATTTTTAAAAAAAAAATTGGCTTTGGTTTGACTTTTATTTAAGGTAGGAAAATTTATAGTCAAAATTTTTCAAACAACCATCCAAACACAATGTTAAGATTAGAGATCTTCAAAATAAAAATCTTAGACCTAAAAATAGCACTTCAAATTTTTAGCAATGATAATGTAGGTAAAAGATCAAATGATAAAAATATAATTCTCAAATCCAAAACCAATTAACAAAATGAAAATCCAAAAATTGGTTAAAAGCTTACAAAAAAAACATCATATGTAATTAACAAATAGGACTTGTATGTTGGTTTAAAAAAAAATGCTTTATATTTTAGTTTTGTTAAGGTAAATAAATTTACGGTCAAAATTCATCAAAATGACCACTTGAATACAATGGTGAGGTCAAATCTTGTTCTTCACACTCGCACAAGCTCTTGTACCTCTAGATTTACATTACGACCCTCTACAAAATAAAGTAAAATACTATGTAATGGTTATGTGATAAACACTCATTTTTCTATGATATCATGTAAAAAATTTCTCAAAGAAAATAATGAAAAATGTTAAGTTCTAGAAGCTCAATAGATAGAAAAATAAGAGAGATAGAATAATATGATTGCCAAATGACTATATTCATTGATGGTCAATAATCAACAAATAAGATGGATAATGGATGAATATATCAGAAGTGTGCCTCAATATATAGACAATGCATGATAACTAGGAGTAATGATATTTTGGAATTACAATAGGGAATGTAAACTTCTAAGGGGGGGGGGATGTGAATTAGTGCTTTGAACTTTGACCCTTAAAATATTCACCACACATCCATCTCAAATATTCAATGAGTAAACTAAAATACAATGTTAAAAATATAGATCTAAAGCAATTAAATAAGTAAGCATTCACACATATATGACACAAAAATATGATTACCTAGAAACCCTCCAATGAGAAGGAAAAACTGGGGTGGGGAAGACACCCAAAAATCTCCACTACTATAGTAATAAAGTGTATATAATGAAGGTTACAATGTTTGATCATGAACAATGATCTATCCTATGAAAGGGCTGCCTTGTTAAAGGATTACAAAGACTATTAGGTGTCGCCCTATTAGAGGACTTCAACACCCTTATATAAGGGTTCTTGGTAAAAGGATTTCAACTCACAATTAAGTAAGAACCTCGTTAAAGGATTTCAATATAGCCTATTAGGACTACTGTGTTAAGAGATTTAATTGACTCACCTATTACAATGTCTCAAAAATGATCTTTTTATTAGCACTTTGATGCTTGATGATAGATCACCTCTATTCTACTATGTACTTGATCCTTCTTGATCATAGAGCTCTCTATTGTTCATCATTTCCTTCCTTTGTTCTCCTTTAGCTGATTTTGAAATTTAGATCATAATACTTTGATCACCATGAATGTCCTAATTTATGCATGCAAAACTCTCCTTGATCATGCATTCTTTCCCAAGTTTAGGTTTTTTCCTCCTTAAGAAGACCTAGGTGACTTAGGGTTAGATATGAATCAACAAATGCGATTCACTAATGTTGCAACTTAAACCTTTCCTTTACCTAATTGGGTACATGTTATACATAGGGATTCCAAATTTAGGTTCATCTTTATCATCAAAATATCATAATTCAATCTCTAAGTCAGCTTAAAATGGTTTACATAGTAGTTTGTGCCAATACGAACAACCATGAAAAAACTATGTTACTCAACATTTGAAGTCCCTAGTGGTCAACTTATACTATGAATTTAATTCAATGTCACTCAACATTTGAATGACTTGACATTCACTTCTTGCTCATCTCTAGTATCTCTTAGCATATACTATTTTCTTGGCACTTGAGTGACTTGGCGCTCACTGTTTACTCGACATGCTCTAAATTTACTTGTTGTTCTTGATATATGTTACTTGTTTGGCTTGAACTAAGTGAAAGACTTACGTGTATAGACACTCAATTGTCAAAACCAATATAAGATTAGAAATCTCTCCCTATGACATGAGCATCAAAAACACTTGGTCATACATTAATACTCTTAAGAGTTGGATCCCAATTATCACATGCTACCTCTAAAGACTTAATTTGAATGGCTAACTTGGTAGCAAGGTGTACTAAGCCATCTAGTGTAGAAAGATTGGGGTATTTCTTTATAAGTGTTTTTGTATAGCCTTGATCCTTTCATAGAATCTTCGTGATATGAGGAGTCAATGTAGAATGGATGCTAATTAGTTTAGCCGTGATATTGGCTTCATCTACTTGTAAAGTTTCTAATTGACTTTGGGATTGCAAGAGGGTCCTAAAGTGTTTATCACTTTGAGCTGGAGTCATGGGTAATTTAGCTCCAGATGACCACATCTGACTTTCTAAGCTCAACATGAAATTCCTTATCTCTTGTGTGAAGAGTGTAGGATTACACAATTTGGTGTATAGATATAAAAATGTTCTCTATTACCTTCTTTTCACTATCTATCTTAGTTGCCAATGCAACTTGTGTTAGTGCAATTTCACTTGATATCTTCTCATTCACTTTAGTTTGAATCTTTTTCTCAAACCATTGTAATAATTTGACATTAGTATCTAGGTCTATATTAGTTACTTTTTCTGTTCATCAATTGTTCAATGATTGGCTTTGTTTCATCTGGAGTAGGAAAACTAAATGCATCTAAGAAAATGTCTTTGATCTCAATCAAAGCTTGCTTCTACCTATGCTCCCGTTTGAGTAGTTCTTTATGTTTCTTTCTTGCTAGGGCCTCTTGAAGTATACCCATCTTCTCATTTATTGTTGCTACATAATGAAACATAGGAAATATAAATTCTTCATCTAGGATAACATCTCCACAAGTTATTACCTCTTTTGCCTTTGATGAGCTAGGACTCGAGGCTGGGAATTGCAATGGTGTTGCATCTGTGCTTAGCTTCAAAAGGGTTTGACAGGAAGGAGTTTCTAATTATGGTAATATTACCAATGCTTGAATTTCTTCTTGCTCCTTTGGTCTAGGTATCACATTTGTTTCTTCAAGCTTGTCCTTTTCTGCCTCTTTAATTTTAGTTACACCTTGATCTTGTGTTGGAGGTGCAAGTACATCTACCTAACCTATTGACTTGGTGTCTCATCATTGACTAGTGTTTCCACCTTATCTTCTCCAACTTTCTCAACCTTGTCTTTTTTAGGTTCTTGTGCATTTTTTGAGACTGGAGTTCTTTCCATGGGAGTACTAACAATGCATCCTATTGTCTCCTTCCTTTGATATAAAACTAAATGTGGTGAAGGTTGTATAGTTGCGAGTTAAGGAGTGATTTTAGATGTTTCTTGTGTTTTTACTTTCTCCCCTACAATCATAGACTCTAACTTTCAAATTTCATCAACACTAACCAATATAGGGTTATCACATAATTTGGCCTATAGTGTGGATTTGTCAAGTATTCTTATCAAATCTTCCTCTATTAGGGGATTGATGTTATGATTAGTACGACTAAAAACATTATTTACTATGATAGTTTTAGTACTTGTAGAGGGTTGACACTCAACATTTGTGTATCTTGTACACTCTGATCTATTTACTACTCTTCCCCAATTATTACCTGATCATCAATATTAATATCAGTGCCTCCCTTAATTGTGTCTTCTTCATTTTCATCTTCCTTATCATATTTTACCTCAATAGGTTCTTGTTCACATTCTTTGGTTGTGGTTAGTCCATATGTAATCTTCCACATCTCTTTGGACTTTAGTACAACATCCTCTATGTTGTTCTTTAATATGCTAAATGCCCTATATTTAGGTAAAAAACTCACAACACATTTCTTTATGGATTTTAAAAAAATTTCCTTGGTAAGTTATGGCATAACTTGACCAAGGGTTATGTCCCTAATCTATCTAGACAATAGTGCCATTTCTACCTAACTGAATCATATAAACTCTTAGGTATAGAGTTGGCAATTTCTAAAGGAGTTTTATTAAAAGTAACCATCATGGCATATATTTCCTCCTCTATTTTATTCTTCTCAATTTTTCCAAGGTTACCAAATTCAATATGAGAGAAACTTGACAAGTCAGCAATATTTCTAATGTTCTCACATAAGTTATCTAAGTCTAAGGAGGAACTTTGACTCACCACTAGGAATTGGATATTATCATTAGATTCAAACTTTTCCTCATCCAATTCAACATAAGAAACATACTTTCTTCCTAGTCTTTTCTATGGTTCACTTTCTTTCTCTTCAGGCTTGGTTACCTCTTTAGCCTTATGTATAGCATATCTTGTACTAACCCTCATGGTAGGTGTTGTTGGATTGGGGTAACTTTGTTTTGCAACCTTCTTTGACTTTGTCCCAATAGATGTCTTTGCCTTCCTTTTCATCTTTTTAGTAGGAGCATATTCTTCCTCATCTTCTTCTCCCTCAGCACCTTCTACAATTTATATCTCCTCCTCTTGTTGATCCTCTCCTTGACCTTGTCAGTGTTAGTGGTGCTTGATCATGTTTGTCTTCTTCTTCCTCTTCCTTGGCTCTTTCACCAAATTTTTGATTCATTTTCTTCACTAGTTTGTTCTTCTTCCTAATTATAGAGAGAGTATTCAACTCCATAGTTATTTTTTATTTGGCCACTTCATAGTTACCAAATGCTTTAGCTTCTTTGTCCACTTCCTCTACAAGTATTATTGTGATTGTTGTAGAGGCCTCATCAACATTTACCTCATATCCTAATTTCCTTAGCCATCATCATAATTTTTCTCCACTAGTGAGAATGGAATGCTTAATCTCTTATTCATAGATTGTTTGAAATCTTCAAAATAACTAGTCATTACTAACTCAAAGTTATTTCATAATTGTTCAATGAAATCTCCTATCTGTATTGCAATTGATCTATTTGTCTTCCATGCAATCTTACCTAATGTAGGAAATGCATTCTAGACATAGAAGAAAATACATACCAAAGTGGATCTAAATTTGAACTAATCACTCTTTATTTTCCTTATTGCTCCTAGATTTTCAATCAATTATTGAAACTGCAACTTGACAAGATCATAATTAAGATCTTTCTTCACAATTTTATAGGCCATGTCCATTGCAATGTAAGGTACACTATTTAATCTACTTGAATGATAAAACTTATCGCTATTAAGCTCACTACAAAATATATTAGGGGATCTATGATTGTATCAGTTGTCATTCTCCTTTTGTTCCATTATAGCCCCTATGTTCTTTTCAATTACTTCCTTTGACACACTTCTCATAGTATTTGGTTGATCTAGGGTTGGATACCCTATTACCCTATGAATAATTTTCTTTTTAATTTTAACTTGCCCATCCTCTAGCCATAATAAACTATCATGAATTTTGCTTAAGAAAATCCTAATCCACTCAACTTTGAAAACATTTAGGAAATCTAGGGCATGAGATGACACTTTATTCTTGACAATGTTGTATTGTTCCTTCAAAGCTCCATTTTCACATAGTCTTCCATACTCTTCTCTAATTTCCATGTCACCTACACTTCCAATATTATAAGTATAGCAATTTCTAACATGTTGAATCATTAAAAATTGCAGTGTTATCATAGATAACACACCAAAGGAATCCTGTTTATATATTATGTCTAGGATAGCCTTGAAAATAGGTTGTTTTATCTCATTTTTAATGAACTAAACATTTAAAAGCTCTTTTCTCTCTACACCTTTTTCTTTTGAAGAGCTAGACACCATCACATAAATCTAGGGTTTACGAAATTTGAAACTGCGTAACTTTGCACACAATAAGTACCTTACAAATCCTAATGAAATGGTGTCAAATGGTCATTCAAATATTTTGCAACTACTTCAAATAATATTCTCCACATCACCTTTAGCTCTTCCCTTTCCTTCTCAAATTCAAATTATTAGTAAATAGTTTTTCTCAAATATTTTTAACAATTTGAGTAGGAAAAATTCTTGTAAGCTAACAAATTGAATTCCTAATTGCAAAAGCACAATTCTGTATGTTAGATTTTTTTTGTGTTACATAAGGTACAACTTACCTTTTCATGCAAAGATAACTATTGGGTCCTCTATTGAGGGAAAATCTTCCGAAAGAGTATTGTACTAAAAATGTTGAAAAGCTTTAGACTATCTCATGAATACAAGATAAATTTGAATATTGAAAAACAACTTGATTTTAAAATCCAATATCATCCGCATGATTTGAATGTTAAAATAAGAATATGGTACAAAATGATATAAAATTCACCTCCCACATTCTTCAAGATTTAAAGGGAAAAACTATGGAATTCATAGCACATAAACTTAACTTTCACATGTAATATAAATCCTCAAAAATGTATATTATCATACAATAGACAATAGTATCTACTTTGGAAAGTTTCAGTACATAATATTATAAAACTTTTCTTAAATTATGGTTAATCTAGGAAATATATTGTACTTGAAATTTAAAGTGCAGAACTTTAAAACAAAAATATTTCCATCTTAGCTTGCAAAGAGATGAACCCCTATTAGATATCAACTATTACATATTTGAAGGCATAGGGCTATATAGTTATCCAAAATTACCCTGCAAGGAGTAAATTGTTTTTTAGTTAACACAACCATCTTAACTGAAATGCATAAAGTAAATAAATATGAGAAAACAAAAAGAAACTATCTAATGATCATGCGTCACCTTAGGAAGAACCATCTACACCATCCATGATTTGTGTGGCTTTCCATGTTTTGTAAATAGTGGTGAATGTAGAGATAACTGACTGATCAAGTAGACCAATGTAGGTGATCCTCTTCTTCTAGACCCCTTTCTCCTTCTTTAGCTTCGTTATCTTTTCCTCATGCATCTCTAAATGTTTCTAGTTTATGATCAGCATGGCTTCAGTGTGGGTGTCATTTGAAAAGCCTTCCCTTAATTACATTTTTTTCTCCTGGATTTTTTGAAACTTCTTCTAAACTTCACTTACTATTTCTTCCACTTGGGCTATGAAGTCATTTTCTCTACCAACACAATGCTTGCTAAAATATTTTAGGTGCCCCCTATTATTTCATCCACTAGTTTAAGACCATCCAAAATTTCCTTGGTCTCTATAATTCCCTAAACTAATGCCTCATTCCACCATTCAACACAATCTTTGATCACATACAAAATCTTATCATCAAGGCCAGCCAAAAGGCTTTCATCTTGAAATGTTTTCATCCCAAACCCTTGAATCTCTTATATCTAGAGTACTTCTTTTACCCAATGATTCCTTTCCTTTTCTTAGCCCACATTATTAGACTCTACATTTCTAATTGTGTGATGGTTTCCTTTGAAGCTTCATCTAATAGGTTTATATGTTTCACTGTTTCACTTAGGACATAGTGTAACCATTTTTTAGATGCATTTGTAGCAACCTTACATTTTTGCAAACTATCAAGGAATTTCTGATTTTCTAAGTACATTACATCCACAATTGTAGACATCTCACCCAAAGGCTTAGTTTATGGGTCTAACATAGCATTGATGTATTGTTCCATCCTCCTCATTTCTTATTTCATGTCTTGCTTATCCTAAGCATCCTTCCAAACTTGGTTTGCAATCTTTTTATGGGAGGCTTCAAAGATTTTCATATCTACTACCTAACTTCCCTTTCCCAAGTCAATTCTTGACACTTGATAATCCTAAGGAGTGATATTCTCATTGTAGGATACTTTTAGGGTTTTTGCAATCTTTACTAACCAATGCCTTGAACTTTTATCAAGTTTTAATTTGGACTCAATCCTTGCCTTTTTGGTTTTCAGAGACTTTCCCAGGCATTTGCTAACTAGGTCATCAATGAGCATGGATAGGGGCACAATACTTCTCTTCTTTTCAATAGAAATCTCTAGCCATTTAGGTGTAACAAGATCCTTTCTAGTTGTGGAAGAAACATTGGTTAAAACAAGGGTACCTGATTGAGTATCCATTTTCTCAAGCAATTTTTGAGGATCTGGCATACTATGTGCCATCGTAGGATTGGGATGTTACTCTAGAATTATCTTTGTCCATACATGATCTAGATCAATTGTCACCCTATCTTGTCCTTTTCTTGGTGTTTCCTTTCTTGTACTGAATTAGATTACCCTCTTAGACTTTGGCACCTCTTCATGAACATGAATTTAAAGTGGTTTTTGAGTTACTCCAACTTCAACATCTTGCAAACATGCAACAAGATCATCAATACTATGGTTAGTGGAAACCTTTGGCTTTGAGCGTATCTTTTTATTTTTTCTTGTGAGTAATTTTCTAAGGCACTAGGGACAACTAGTTTAATAGTCATAGATTTCATCCAATTTTTAGTTCTTTTTAGGACTTATGAAGTACAAACACATAAATAATCTTCCTCTCTTCTAGCCTAGTCAATTTCAAGAATTGGCATGCATTCAATCGATCTGACATAAAATGGGTTGATTACTTCTTCACTTTCATCTTCTTTTATCCCATTATTGTAGAGGTCAACCTCAAACATATTGATTTGATTTACTATTAGCCTCGACCATAGCCTTTCCTAACTTCAAATTCATCCAAACAATTGGCCCAATAATATTTGAGATGTGGAACATGGACAAGTAAAGATGCATGTTTAAGATTATCTCTGGCAAAGCTAGTACAATCAAAATCTTCTCTAGAAGAGTATGATTTGAGGCATAAGTGGGACAATTCCACTTTCATGAGTACAACTTGTTTGAGGTTTGAGCATATGTAATGGCCAATCTCTATTGGGAATATGAAGGAAGATGATCTTTTAGAATTTTAGGAGATTCTATTATAGAAACAAGTTGTCTACATATCTTAGATAGGATAATGTTATCTAAATAGTAACATGGTAACCTGAGAGGTTCACCAGAAAAACCACCAGCCCTAAGGTATGTGAACTTGTGAAATTAAATGTAGAAATGACCATAAATTTTGATGGCTTGCATTGAATCTTTAGACAACCTTTGGTTTTCATGTCCTTGGAGTTCAAAGACTAACCTTCCAAGGAAAACATCATTTATCCTTGTGAACTCTTTGTAAAGTTCACTTGCTTGTAGATCCTTGTAGTATTGATAAATGGTCATTTCATCAGTCTAGGGCAAGTGTGAAAGACCCTTCCACTCCTTTGATGTAGCTAAAATGTAGGTTTATAAAGAAGACAAAAAGAATGAACTAAAACTACTCATGGCTACCAAACCCTTATGTAAATTGTCAACAATCAAATCGGCCCAATCAATGAACTTTTCACCCTAAACAATCTTATGAATAAAGAAGTACATCCAACTTTTCTAATGGAAAGCATGATCATTACCCCTAATTCTATTAAAAAATAGCACAATATCAGCAATTTATTTAATGAAATGCTATATAGTTAATGGTTTTGGTACTCTATAGCCTCCTTCAGCTGGTTTCAAGAGCTAGGTTTGAGCAACCATAGAGTCATGTTCTTTCTTTCTTGTTCCATATAGCCATTTTTCTTCCTCAAATGTCTAGGGCTCATAAGGATATTTGTGAGGAATTCTTAGAGCTAAATTGACACTAGCCCTATTTATCCTAACTAACACTTCCTCAAATATTTTCCTAATCCACCATGTGTTAGGGTCATAATGATTTGATCACACTCAACAACTAGCTGTAGACATCCAAAGGCTGATGGAAGGTGGCAACTTTGAGCAACCCACTACTAGCCACTTTTTGGTATATGGGAATAGACTGAGCATTTTTCACCTGCTCTACTATATCAACTAGATTTTTATTTACCAAAAAGGTGTCACAAATTTTTGGGAGGGAGCTTAACAGGGCTGGCTTTTCTAATTTGGGCATTTTAGGGTGAAATAGAGTCAATTTTTGCATTAAAGGAAGATTTGTAGAGATAAACCAAAACACTTCAAACCAAAACTAGGCATGAAAAAATTGAGAGATGTATAACACACTTAAAGTTCTTGACAGAGCTTAACCCTCTATCTGAATAGCTTACTAGTCAATGTCAAAAACCTACAATGAACAACTGAGAAATTACTAGCCAAAAGAGTAATTTAAGGAATGATTTCTTGAAAATCTAAGGATAGATATGTGTGGGTGCAAGCATTTACAAAAGGCATGATACTTGTATTTGACATGGCTTACAAAGTTATTGCAGTTAATGTGCATCAAATCTGCATGGGGACTTACATCTCATGATGTCAAAAAAGTTGACTCCACATTTTCCAATAAAACTAATTGTACTTTGGGACAAGTTTCGTTAGCTAGCATACTTATTAATTTGTATGTCTTTAAGATTGTTGTTAGGTGTGACCCATTTTCTAACTTGGAAATAGAATTTATTCTTTTTAATACTTTACCTATGAGAAAATAAGAAAATGTTAGGAAAATACGAAGTTGAGGTTGAATTCAAAGTATGTTTGGAGCAACCTTAGCTTCAAATTCAACTTCAAAGGACTTGACTTGGGCCAATAGGTAAACCACTTGGTGAATGATAGAAAGTGGGTGGACATGAACTTGAAATTGAAGTTTGTTTAGAGGTTCAACTTCAACTTCAACTTCAAAAACAAATGCAACTTGTCATATAATGCTACATACTATGTAAAAAGTAGGGTAATAATTGGCTTTGGCTGGGGAATGAGCCTGAAGAGGATCATAAGAACTTAAGATCTCTAGTTCTATAGACTAACTTGAATAGACCTAGACTAAAAGATAGAAAATAGGAAAGACACAACAACACAACAAGAAAGGAAACTAAGTGAGGGAAAGGTGGATATATACAATGAAAGCAACAAGTATGATTAAAAACTAAAAATATTGAGATCCTATCTATTATAAGATAGGGGAAAATAATCATCATTGAGATATTTCATCTTGAATGCATTGGAGCACAATTCTTCTGACATGATGAATAGTCCTTTCCACAAACTTTCCAGTTTGGCATGTGCTCCCTTAGGCTCTTTTATTTTATTCCATAACAACACTTGATCACCTCTCATGAACTTTTGAGGCCTTAATCTTCTATCCAAAATTTTCTTCACCCTCTCCTGATGATTTGTAATGTGATCAACTAATTCTCTTCTCTCCTCCTCAATAATTTTAAAGGTACAATATCTATTGGTCAATAGGATTAGAAAAAACCTCATCTTCAATTACCTTTTGTAGGTTTAAAGTAGCCAGCTCTAGGGGCAAGGATAACTATACTTCAACCTTGTATAGCAAATCAAAAGGAGTCATGCCAATAGCACATTTGGGAGAGGTTATATCTTCCCAAAGTGCTTCAAATAGATTTTTATGCTAGTCTCTTCCTTTTTCATTCACTAATTTCTTCATGATATTAATTATATTCTTATTTGTGGATTCTACCTATCCATTACCTTGAGGAAAGTAGTTAGAGGCATGCGATAATGAGAAACCATGGTCATACTAGTATAATTGAATTTATTGAGATGAGAAATTTTGTGCATTATCAGTTACTATCTTATTTGGTACTCTAAAGAATTTCAAAATATTTTCTGTTAAGAATTTACATACTACTTGTAATGTTATGGTTTTCATAGGAATCGCTTTGACTCATTTGGTGAAGTAGTCTGTGGTAGTGAGAATATGAGTATGACCAATACTAGAGTTTGGGTTGATTCGACCTATAAAGTCCAATCCCCACTTCTGAAAGGGTTCTTCTATAATAACTAGCTTTAGAGAAAGAGTAGCTAGTTGTGGTTTACCAATAAACAACTTACAATTTTCACAATTACCTACCCATTTATAAGAAGATTTGAACATACCTTGCCAAACTTAGCCACTGCTTAGAATTTTAAAAGTCATTACTATGGATGAAAAATGTCCTCCACAAGCCTTGTGGTGAAAGTTCTTGAGCAATTTTTCCTTTTGGTCAGTATTGACACATCTTAGGAACATAACATCTAAGAACTTTTTATACAGGATATTGTCAATGATAAAAAAATATTATGGCCTTGAGCTAAAGAGTTCTTCGATCTTTCCTCTTCAGATGATCTACACATTCTCCATACATGAGAAAATATGTTATATTTGGAAACCATTCATCTTTTAAACTGATCAACAAGCAATTTGGGTATGTGTCTTCCTCATTATTTTCTGACATAAGCCTACAAAGACCTTGACAATGAACCAGCTTAGACACCTTGATATCTACATCAAATTCTTGCACATTTTCTACCCAAGTGGCCTAATTGTTTAATGCCACATCTAGCTACATGAGAATGCTCTTGATTGTTACAGATGGTCAATAAACTATAGGATGTAAATGAAGGATGTAGTATTAAAATTGCTTTACAACTTTCACAATAGCAAAGGCTTCTTTCTCAGCTAGAGAATAACACAACTCATGTTTCTTCAGAGGAATACTCATAAAATAAATAGGTACTTCTTATCATGTTTCATTTCTTTAAAGTAGGATACTAGACATAGTATAATCTGATCCATAGTAATACATTATAAAATCTTTCTTAAAATTGGGATTAAAAAGAGTAGGTGCCTTTGCAATAGCTTCTTTTACCTCTTCAAATGCTTTGACCATCAATTCATTGTATTTGAAATTCTATTTATCTCTTAAAAGTTTTTCCATAGGTTTTTTGGTTTCAGCAAAGTCAAGAACAAACTTTCTAAGAAAGTTAATCTATTAATGTGATCAAATTTCCACAATCCATCATAGTTTTGTGAATCAGTTTCTGGATTAGATTGTGTGACAATTTTTACCATCAACGTTTCGAATCACACTACGTGATCCATCATCAGGATGAGAGAGCAAGAGATGTCAAAAAAAATTGTGATGGATCACGTAGTGTGATTCGAAATGTTGATGGTAAAAATTGTCACACAATCTAATCCAGAAACTGATTCACAAAAGTTAATCTATCCAAAGAAAGATCTAACACCATTATGATTAACCAGGAGACATAACTACTGAATTGGTTTCACTCTTTCTGGGTCAATTTTAATCCCTTCCTTTGAAACTATGTGTCCTAACAACCTTCCTAGTGTCAAAGCAAAGATTGACTTCCTCAAATTTAATGAAATCTCATGTTCTCTAAACTTCTTGAGTACCTTTCTCAAATCTTTTAGATACTTTTTTCATCTCCTAGAAAATATAGTCATATCATCAAGATACACTATGATACTTTTACCTAGAAGATGGCCAAAAGTTGAACTCATCATGTGTTGGAAAGTCACACCAACATTTATCAAGCCAAATGGCATTCTTTTGTAGGTAAAGGTACCCCAAGGAGTTGTGAACATTGTTTTATGTTAATCTTGTTCTGCAACTCCTATCTGATTATTGTATGCCTAAAATGTGAGCACACTTCTAGGAGTCATTATATCCAAGATTTTTCAAGAATGAGGTCTCAAATGGTAGCTCATAGCTCTCTATTCATGGAGTGCAAGGGTTTGTAATGGATGCCCTCAGTTTGACCTAGTTTGTGCCCATGCAAGCACACCATGAAACAAGAGATTCAAGGATCAAAATATGCAAAGCAATGCAAGAAAGGAGATCTAATCATGAAATAAAATAACAATTCATTATTAATCTATGAAAACAAATATGGGTCAAGATAATTTGAAAATGCAAGGATTGATCATGATGATGGAAGCCATGGATGTAAGAAAGAATAAGACAAGAAAAAAGAAGTTCTCCACAAAAATCTGTAATGCTCAAACCCTCCAAAAATCACTCTCCAAACCTATGGCATAATCATAGCATAATCATGGATGTCAAAAATGAGGAGAGCACTTATAAAGAAAAAGGTGGTCGTAGGAGGCTTCTCACAACCAATATGTGATAATAGAGTTTGATCCATGTGAGACAAAATTCCACCAATGAGAAAAGAGTAGAAAATTAAATAAGGGAAGGAAAAAAGAATTTATTTAATTCTCATTTATTTTATTTCCTTTTTCATGTAGGATTTTATTTAATTAAAAGAGAACAAGTTCTTTTAATTAAATAGGAAATATTTAGTTAAATTAAAAGAGGAATCTTCTTTTAATTCAAAGGGGATTTTATTTAATTAAAAGTAATTAGGTTCTTTTAATTATATAGGAAATATTTGATTTAATTAAAAAGGAGTATTTCTCTTAATTAATTAAATATGGATTAATTATTTAATTAAAATAGAGTTTTTCTTTTAATTAAATAAAACTTAGGATAAAATGGTCAAACCTTAGGAAATATTGAAATAATTCAATTAATTAAAATTCCATCAAAGAAATTGATTTGAATTGATTTAATAAAATATTGCAAAGGATTGGTTCAGGAAATTTGATAAATTGAATAATGGGGGCCCATAGTGTGGGCGACCATTTTAGTGTGCATACAATTAAAACCAAAAAAATTCTCAAGGAATTACATTATTTCCAAGCCAGCTACTATTTGGAAAATCTAGTCCATTATGGGTAAGGCAAACTTATATTTTAGGCTTGCCTGATTCAAGTTCCTAAAGTCTACACAGATCCCTATTTCTTCATTTTTTTCTCACTAGTACTATGTTTTCCACATAACCATGTTTACTAAAATGCATAAAGTAAATGAATAGGAGAAAACAAGAAGAAATTTTCTTATGATCATGCACCATCTTAGGAAGAACTTTCCATTTTTCATAGGTAGTTGTGAAAGAAAAGATAGCTGACTAATGGGTTAGACTGATGTAGGCGATCCTATGCTTCCATACCTCTTTCTCCCTATTCATCTTTGTTACCTTTTCATTGTGCATTTATAATTTTTTTTGGTTTATGATCAACATGGTCTCAGTGTGGGTGACATTTTCAAAGTCTTGCCTCAATGATATTTTCTTCTATTGAATTTACTGAAACTGTTCGATACAATTGGTTAATTGAGTGTTGTCTTTGATGTTACACAAATGTCATATTAGTCATCAGACAGAGTCTACCGAGCTCAGAAGGTAAGCATAGTAGTTTACAGAGTCTATCGAGCGTTGCTATATATTACACTGTAAAGATAGCTTCTACCGAGCTAACTTGGTTAACGAAGGAAGTTCAGTACTTATCGAACTCACTCGATGATCGAAGGAAACTGTGATAGAGTATTTACTGAGATGGGAAGGTAAGCGAAGAAAATTTAGTATTTACCGAGTCAGGAAGGTAAACGAAGGCTATAGTATTTACCGAGTCAAGAAGGTAAACGAAGGATTTAGTATTTACTGAGTCAGGAAGGTAAACAAATGATTTAGTGTTTATCGATTCAGGAAGGTAAATGAAGGTTTCAGTGATTACCAAGACAAATTCCATCGATCTCACTCGATCATCTATGGAAACTCAGTACTTACCGAGTTCTCCCGGCGATTGAAGGGTTGTCACGGAGTTCACTGTATTAACCGAGGTCAGTCGGTTAACACAGGAATTATTTTCTGAACAGTATTAACTGAGCAGGGTCGGCCAGTAAAGGGATTTGTTAGTTTGTAATTTTAATTATTTCTAGCTGACTATTGTATATTGTTTGATTATTGGTCAATGATTTGAGCCGACTAAGATAATCTGGAAGGTATATATGGTCACTCAAGTTGCAAATCAAAAACAGAGAAGTGTGATTATGAAAAGTTACGAATGTGAATTATAGTATGAAGAGGTGAATGTTGAGAAAAGTCTGATGGAGGATCAAATGTGTTAAAGGAGCTACAAAGTTGTATTTGATCAGTAAGGATCCAGTCAAGCATAACAGAGATCTACAATCAACAAAGATAAGTTGCACACTATATCAGGACATTTCATTGTTGCTTTCTAACCATTGTAACAGTGAACTCAAAATCTCTTAACAGAGTTGGTTTAACAACCATTCTATAAATCCTCTAACAAGTTGATAGTTCAATTGAATTGTTCTAAAGACCTCTAGCAAGGCCACTCCTAATAGGTGATTAAATCCTCTAACAGGGTCACACCTAACAGTGTGTTTTGTAACCTTTAATAGGGTTGGCTCCTAACAAGGCTCACTTCAGAAGAGTGAAAAAAAGTAACTAGTTACATTGGTGGTTTTTCCCATATTGGGTTTCCACATTAAATTTGGTGTCTCTAGTGTTCATGATTGCAGAATTGTTTTGGTTATCAGTTCTTAATAATTATTAGTATTTGCTGCATTATCAAGTTTCAGTAATCTGTAACCAAGATCAAGATTTTAGACATCTAAGGGACTGTGAAATGTTTTTGTGGTAACTAATTCACCCCCTCCCCCTCTCAGTTACTCCATTCTCATTTCCAACAATCGGTATCAGAGCTTTTTGGTGCTTGCAGGAAAGGATTTCAAGGTTCTAAGCCAAAGATCAAGATGTCTTACAAAAGAGAAATTTCAAAACTTAACAGAGATAACTTCTCAGCATGGCAAGAATTGATGAAACTTCATCTGGCTACTGTTGGTGATATTGGACTGAAATACCTTGAAGAAAAATATGAAGAACCTTCTAGCACATTGTCAGTTAATGATATTGCTGAAAAGAAGACTCACAACAATATGATGATAGACATAGAATTTGCTCTCAGCTATGAAGAATTTGATGACATTAAGGATTGCAAAACTGCCTTTGACATGTGGAACAAGCTAAAGGGGATGATAATGTGAGAAGAGCAAAAGCAGAAAGTCTAAGAGGACAATTTGATCAAATGAGGATGAGAGAGGATGAAAACATTACAAAGTATGTTGGAAGAGTTAAAGCATGTGTAAGTGTAATCAGGGCAGCTGGAGGTGACATCAAAGGAGAAATAGTTGTAAGAAAAGTTCTTAGAACCTCGCTTCCCATTTATGCAATCAGAGTCTCTGCAATACAGGAAATAAGGTGTGAAGCAAATCATAAGATAAATCTTCAGGCCATAGTCGGAAGACTAACTGCATTTGAACTAGATAACTTTGACAACTATGTTCCAGCCTCCAAAAACATTGAATTAGCATTTCAAGCCAAGCTCTCACTCAAAGAGAAAAGCAAAAAGAAGATAGAATCACAGTTAGAAAGTGAAAATGAATCAAGCCAAAGTTCAGACAGTGATCTCGAAGTGATTGAAGCTCTACTAGCCAAGAAATATTCTAGAGGCAGAGGAAAATACAAAGGTAAAGTTCCTCTAATCTATTTTTGTTGTGATGAAATTGGTCATATTGCAGCAAGGTCCCCAAACAAGCAAAACAATGATGAAAAGAAAGATCACAAATGGAATAAAGACTTTAAATCATCCAAGAACAAAGGTAAGAAATCATGTTTCATGGCTGAAAATTCTAAGGATTCTGATAATAGTGACGATGAAATTGTTGATATTGTTGTTAAAGATGACTCTAATAGCGACGAAGATAAAATGGCTCTTATCTCTCATGTAAGTAAGAATGATACCTGGATTATAGATAGCGGTTGCTCACATCATATGACTGGTGATAAAAATAAGTTTGATCAGTTTGAAGACTATGATGGTGGCAGTGTGAGGTTTGGTAATAATGAACCTCGTTTCATAAAAGGAAGAGGAAGAATCTTTCTATCCAAAGAACTTATATGTAATAATGCCTACTGGGTTAAAGGTCTCAAACATAATTTGCTAAGTGTTGCACAGTTACTAAATACTGGATTCAAGGTAGAATTCATGCATGGAAAGGCGAGACTGTTGAATGAGCAAGGAAAAATGATAAGATCTGGCACCCAAACTAAAGGTAACTTGTTCTATCTAGAACTTGGTGAATGCTCATGTTTTATTGCTCAAATTGAAGAGAGTTGGTTATGGCATAAAAGGTTGTGTCATGTCAATTTTGATAATTTGGTAAAAATAAGCAAATTCAAGAAAGTAAGAGGCATTCCTAACATTAAGAAACCTGAGGTTGGTCTATGCAAGAATTGTCAGATTGGTAAAATGGGAAAAACTAGTTTTAAAGGTAAAAACTATTAGTCTGAAGATATATTAGAAATTGTGCATACTGATTTATGTGGACCCATTGGAATAGAAAGCTATACTGGAGAAAATTTTTTCATTCTTTTTGTTGATGACTATTCAAGAATGACGACTGTCATGTATCTAAGGAATAAATCAGAAGCATTTAAGAAATTCAAATGGTATTTGGCAAGAGTTGAAAAAGAAACAGGGAAAAGGCTGAAATGTTTAAGGTTAGACAGAGGTGGTGAATTCATTTCACATGAATTCAATAACTTCTGCATTGAAAGAGGTATTAAAAGACAGGTTTCAGCACCAAGAACTCCAGAACAAAATGGAATAGCTGAAAGAAGAAACAGATCCATTATGGATTGTGCAAGAACCCTGATGATAGAAAAAAACATTGCTATCAAATACTGGAAGGAAGCCATCAGCACTGCAGTTCATACCTTAAATCGAGTACAGTTGAAGAAGGACTCATTCAAGACTACCTATGAATTATGGTATGGCTACAAACCCAATGTAAGTTATCTGAAAGTATTTGGAAGAAAATGTAATATTTTGAAAGAATCTAGAAAAGGAAAATTTGATGTAAAAGGTGATGAAGGAATATTTTTGGGTTATTCTTGCAAAAGCAAAGCATATAGATGTTTAAATCTATCCACTCGCAAAGTCATAGAAAGTGTACATGTGAAAGTTGATGAGTTTGCAGACAAATCAGAAGAAGAAAGCAAAAAGGTACCTGAAGACTACAAGAGATTTGTTTACATTGAAACTGATACTATACCAAGTATACCATTTACTCAAGAATCCTCAACTCCTGAGTCTTCAGTAACCGAGTTGCAAATAGTTCAAACTGAGCCACAGCAACATTCAGACACTACTGAGCAAATGTCTACCGAGTCTGAAGCAACCGAGCCAGAACAGCCTGAATATGAAATTGAAGCACAAGCAAATATCAATGAAACTCATTCAAGAGGTAAAGAACTTGTATTAGCTAAATATGTCAAAAGACATCATACACCAGATCAGATCATTGGAAACAAATATGAAGGAACCCTGACAAGAACTAAGTTGAAAAATACTTGTTTACTTGCTGATTTTGAACCTAGAAGTACTAAAGACACATTGGCAAATGATAGTTGGATTGAGGCAATGAATGAGGAAATAGAACAGATAGAGAAAATCAATAGATGGACTCTTGTACCCAGGCCTAAAGATAAGAATATAATAAGAACCAAGTGGGTATTCAGAAAAAAGTTGACTGAAGATAGTAAGGTATCCAAAAACAAAGCTAGATTGGTATGCAAAGGATACTCTCAAGAAGAAGGCATAGATTATGGGGAAACTTTTGCTCTTGTTGCAAGATTGGAAGGAGTCTGAACCTTACTTGCATATGCTGCTCACAAAGGATTCAAAGTTTATTAGATGGATGTCAAGTCAGCATTCCTCAATGGAATACTGGATGAAGAGGTTTACATTGAACAACCTAAAGGTTTTGTTGATCCAGATAAAAGGAACATGGTCTGCAAATTACACAAGGCATTGTATGGTCTAAAACAAGCCCCTGGAGCATGGTATGAAAGATTGCATAACTATCTTATTCAGATTGGTTTTCAAAGAACTAATGATAATAGTAGCTTGTATATAAAGGAAGGACCAAATAATAAGATTGTTTTGGCAGAAATATTTGTAGATGATATTGTTTTCACAGGGAATGATGATCTTTGCAAAGAATTTTTAGAACAAATGAACAAAGAATTTGAAATGTCTATGTTTGGTGAAATAAAATTCTTTGTTGGTCTTCAAATTCAACAAAATAAGAATGGCATCTTCATTATTCAATCAAAATACATCAAGGAGATATTGAAAAAGTTTGGTATGGAGGTCTACAAACCTGTTGGAACTCCTATGTGTACTAGATTGAAACTTACCAAAGATGATGAATCCAAAGAAGTAGACCAAACATTGTATAGATCTATGATTGGAAAGTTGCAGTATATAGTTCATACTAGGCCAGATATTGCTCTTGCAGTTGGTATTGTTGCAAGATTTTCAGCAAAACCAAGAGAAACTCACCTATTGAAAATTAAAAGAATAATGAGATATTTGAAAGGAACTAAATATTATGGACTATGGTACAAATTTGGAGGTAATTTGGATCTAAAAGTTTCTACTGATGCTGATTGGGCAGGGAATCTTGATGACAGAAAAAGCACAAGTGGAGGAGCATTCTTTCTTGGAAAGAGATTGGTTTCTTGGACAAGAAAAAAGCAGAATTGTACATCCCAATCTACAACAGAGGAAGAGTACGTTGCTGTAGCGGTAAACTGTTCCAACATTGTTTGGTTTAAATAGTTATTACAAGGAATGAAGATGGAAATCAAAGAACCATTTGTTATGTTCTGTGGCAATACTAGTGCAATCAATATATCTAAGAATCCAGTGATGCATTCCAAAACCAAGCACATAGCAATAAAATATCATTTTGTCAGAGAATTGGTGCAGGACAAGGAGATCAGACTGGAATATGTGCATACAAAGGAACAAATTGCTGACATATTCACAAAGCCACTACCTAAGGATACATTCTTGTATCTCAGAGGTAAGTTAGGGGTCACTCCCCTATCTGAAGTTCACTAAAATAAAGTTTTAAGTGATGCATCAACCTATGACAAGTTGAAAATCTATCAAGTTGATGCAGCAGAGTATTGAAGTCATTGCATATGAGTCTGTACATAAGGTACATTGTAATCTAGTTGAGAGTACTTTTGGCATACGAAGAAGAGCTTTTACTATGTTGTATTGTCTTTGGCATGTGTTGTCAAAGAGGGAGAGTAAAACTGTAATATCTATTCTAAAATTTGTAAGCATTTGTAGAGGGAGAATAAAACTGTCATATCTTTCTGTTATACAATTCCTTCATAGAGGGAGATTACTAAAAGAGGGAGAAGTTTCTATCTAAGAGGGAGAAGTATTATGTTGACATATTGTGCTGCACTATAAGAGAAAGACTTGTTTTCAAATTTCATTCTGCTATGACATGTTGTGTTTCCATCAATGCCAAAGAGGGAGATTGTTGGATACAATTGGTTAATTGAGTGTTTTCTTTGTTGTTACACAAATGTCATATCAGTCATCAGATAGAGTCTACCAAGCTCAGAAGGTAAGCATAGTAGTTTACAAAGTCTACTGAGCATTGATGTATATTACACTATAAAGATAGCTTCTACCGAGCTAACTTGGTTAACGAAGGAAGTTCAGTACTTACCAAGCTCACTCGGTGATCGAAGGAAACTATGATAGAGTATTTACTGAGATGGGAAGGTAAGCGAAGAAAATTTAGTATTTACCGAGTCAGGAACGTAAATGAAGGATTTAGCATTTACCGAGTCAAGAAGGTAAACGAAGGATTTAGTATTTACCGAGTTAGGAAGGTAAACAAAGGATTTAGTTTTTACCAAGTCAGGAAGGTAAATGAAGGTTTTAGTGATTACCAAGACAATTTCCACCGAGCTCACTCGGTCATCTATGGAAACTCAGTACTTACCGAGTTCTCTCAACAATTGAAGGGTTGTCACAAAGTTCTCTGTATTAACCGAGCTCAGTCGGTTAACACAGGAATTATTTTCTGAATAGTATTAACCGAGTAGGGTTGGCCAGTAAAGGGATCTGTTAGTTTGTAATTTTAATTATTTCTAGCTGACTATTATATATTGTTTGATTATTGGTCAGTGATTTGAACCGACTAAGATAATTTGGAAGGTATATATGGTCACTCAAGTTGCAAATAAAAAATAGAGAAGTGTGATTATGAAAAGTTATGAATGCAAATTATAGTATGAAGAGGCGAATGTTGAGAAAAGTTTGATGGAGGATCAGATGTCTTAAAGGAGCTGCAAAGTTGTATTTGATCAGTAAGGATCCAGTCAAGCATAACAAAGATCTGCAATTAGCAAAGATAAGTTGCACACTATATTAGGTCATTTCATTGTTGCTTTCTAACCATTGTAACAGTGAGCTCAAAATCTCTTAACAGAGTTGGTTTAACATCCATTCTATAAATCCTCTAACAAGGTGACAGTCTAGTTGAATTGTTCTAAAGACCTCTATCAAGGCCACTCCTAACAGGGTGATTAAATCCTTTAACAGGGTCACACCTAATAGTGTGTTTTGTAACCTTTAACAGAGTTGGCTCCTAACAGGGCTCACTTCAGAAGAGTGAAAAACAGTAACTAGTTACATTGGTGTTTTTTCCCATATTGGGTTTCCATGTTAAATCTGGTGTCTCTAGTGTTCATGATTGCTGAATTGTTTTGGTTATCAGTTCTTAATAATTATTAGTATTTGCTGCATTATCAAGTTTTAGTAATCTGTAACTGAGATCAAGATTTTAGACATCTAAGGGACTGTGAGATGTTTTTGTGGTAACTGATTCACCCCCTCCCCCTCTCAGTTACTCCATTCTCATTTCCAACAAAAACTTCTTCTAAACTTCACTTACCATTTCTTCTACTTGGGCTATAGAGTCATTTTCTCTACTAGCACGATGCTTGCTAAACCATTTTAGGTCCCCCTAAATTATTTCATCCAACAATTTAAGCCTATCTAGAATTTCCTTGGTCACATTCCACCATTCAATGGAATCTTTGATCACATATATCTCTTATCATCAAGGCTAGCCACAGGACTTTCAGCTTGAAATATTTGCAACCCAAAACCTTGAATCACTTCTATCCAAAGTACTACTTTTACCCAATTAGTCCTTTCCTTTTTGTAGCCCTCTTTATTAGACTCTACCTTTTTAATAATGGTGGTGGTTTCCTTTGAAGCTTTATCTAATAGGTTTATCTATTTCATGGTTTCACTTAGGAGATACTGCCATAATTCTTCAGATCTCTTTGCAGCAACCCTACATTCTTATAAACTATCAAGGAATTTTTGATTTAACAATTACAAACATCTTGCTCAAATGCTTAGGTTCTAAGTGTAGGCTAGCATTGATGTCTTGTGCCATGCTCGAGCATTCTTCCAAACTCTTTCTATGATCTTCTTATTGGCAGCTTCAAATATTTTCATATCTTCCACTCGACTTCCCTTTCTGAAGTCAATTCTTTACACTTGATAATCCATAGGAGTGAGATCCTCAATTTAGGCTACTTTTAGGAAGTCTTCCAATCTGTGCAGACCAATGCCCTAAACTATTATAAAATTATATTCTGGAGTCAATCCTTTTCTTTTTCTTTTTTGAATATTTTCCTAGGCATCTACTAACTAGGTCATCAATGGGCATGGATAGGGGCACAATACTTCTCTTCTTTTTAGTAGAAGTCTCCATCCATTTAGGCATAATAGGATTCTTACTAGTTGTGGGAGAAGCATTGTTTAAAACAAGGGAACCTGTTTAGATATCCACTTTCTTAGGAAATTTATAAGGATCTGACACATTGTCTATCATTGTAGGACTGGGATGTTGCTCTAGAATTGGTTTTTTCTCCACAAGATCTGGATCAATAGTAACCCTATATATTTCTTTTCCTGGTGTTTTCTTTTAGTACTCAAGTGGGTTACCCTCTTAAACTTTGGTGCCTCTTAATGAACTTGAAGTTGAAGTGGTTGTTGAGTTACTTTAACTTCAACTTTTTGTCAACCTATAACATGATCATCAATACTGGGGTTATTGGCAACATTTGGCTTTGAGCGTGTCTTTTTAAGTTTTTCTCGTGAGTAATTTTATAAGGCAATAGGGATAGATGGTCTAATAGTCTTAGATTTTACCCAATTTTTAGTTCCTTTTAGTACTTCTAACATGTGGAAAATAAAATCATCTTCCTCTCTTCTAGTCCAATCCATTTTAGGAATTTCCAATCATTCAATATATTCAACATAAAATGGGTCAATTAATTCCTCATTTTCATCTTCTTTTATCCCATTAGTGTAGAGGTCAACCTCAAACATATTGATTTGATTTACTATTGGCCTCAACCATAGCCCTTTTATAACTTCAAATTTATTCGAACAATTAGCCTAGTAATCTTCCAGATGTGCAACATGGACAAGCAAACATGCTTGCTTAAAATTATCTCTGGTGAAGTTGGTACAATCAAAATATTCTCTGTGAGAGTATAATTTGAGGCATAAGTAGGACAATTCCACTATCGTCAGTACAACTTGTTTCAGATTTGAGCATTTGTAATGGTTGATCTCTATAGTAAATATAAAGGAATATGATCTTTTAGAATTTTAAGGAGATTCTATTATAGAAACAAGTTGTCTACATACGTCAGATAGGATGATGTTATCTAAACAATAATGTGGTAACTTTCGAGGTTCACCAGAAAATGTGCCAACCTTGAGGTATGTGAACTTGGGAAATTGAATGTAGAAACAACCATAAAATTTGATGGCTTGGATTGACTCTTTAGACAACCCTTGATTTTCATGTCCTTGGAGTTCAAGACTAACCTTCCAAGAAAAACATCATTTACCCTCCTCAACTCTTTGTAAAATTCACTTACCTTGAGATCTTTGTAGTATTGATAAATCTTCATTTCATAAGTCTAGGGAAAGTGTGGAAGACCTTCCCACTCCTTTTATGCATCTAAAATGTAGATTAAGAAAAAGGACAAAAAGAATGAGCTAAAACTACTTACGGTTACCAAACCCTTATGCAAATTTTTTGCAATCAAATCGACCCAATCAATGAACTTTTCACCCTCAACACTGAATAAATAAGTACATGCAACTTTCCCAATGAAAATCATGATCATTACCCATAATTCTATTCAAAAATAGCAGAATATCAACAATTTATTTAATGAAATGCTCTATAGTTAAGGGTTTTGGTAGTCTAGAGCCTCCTTCGGCTAGTTTCAAAAGCTAGGTTTGAGCAACTATAGAATCATAATCTTTATTTAATCCTCCATGTAGGAGTTCTACTTCCTCAAATGTCTAGGGCACATAAGGATCTTTCTGAAGAATCCTTAGAGTCATATTGACACTAGCTGTATTTATCCTGACTGACACTTCTCTAGAGACTTTCCTATTGCACCTGATGTTAGGGTCATAATGATTTACACACTTAACAATTAGCTCTGGACACTTAATGGCTAATTGAAAGGTGGTAGCTTTGAGAAACCCACTACTCGCTAATTTCTAGTATATGGGACCAGGATGACCATTTTTTGCCATCTCTACTATATTAGCTAGATTTTTATTTACCAAAAATGTGTCACAAATTTTAGAGAGGGAGCTTAACAGTGCTAGATTTTCTAATTTGGACATTCTGTGGAAAAACAGAGTATGCTTTGGGTTAAAAGAAGATTTGTAGAGATAAAAAAAAAAAACACTTAAAACCAAAACCAGGCACAAAAAAATTGAGAAAGGTATAATGCACGTACAGTTATTCACATAGCTTAACCCTTCACCTAAATAGCTTACCAATTGATGCTAAAAATATGGAATGAACAAATGAGAAATTACTAGCCAAAAGGGTAATTTAAGGAATGATTTTTGGAAAATCTTAGGACAAATATGTGTGGGTGAAAGAATTTATAAGTGTAACACTTGTATTTGACATGACTTGTGAAGTTATTACAGTTAATGCCAATCAAATCCACATGCAGTCCTACATCTCATGATGTCAAAAAATCTAGACTTCACCTTTTCCAATAAAACTAAGTGTACTTTGGCATGAGTTTCCTTAGTTTCCATACTTATTAATTTTCATGTCATCAAGTTTTCTGCCAGGTGGGACCCATTTTCTACCTTGGAAATAACATTTTTTCTTTTTTTATACTTTACCTACAAGAAAACAAAGAAATTTTAGGAAAACACAAAGTTGAGGTTGAAGTCAAAGTACATTTGGAACAAGTCAGACTTCAACTTAAACTTCAAAGGACTTGACTTGGCTAGATGGGAAAAGTACTTGATGAATGAAAAAAAAGCAGGTGGACATGAACATGAAGTTGAAGTTTGTTTAGAGGTTCAAGTTAAACTTCAACTTCAAGAATAAATGGAGCTTGGCGTAGAATACTACATACTATGCAAAAGGTCGGGTAATAGAAATGATGTTAAATGAAAAGAAATTGATTAAATAGCCCATAAAACACTACAATTAATTCATAGTGCTTACACAACTATAACCTCAAGATCAACTAATCTTTGCTTCACTCAGTATCCACATTTCTTTCAATTCACTCGAAAACCATTATGAGCTTGGCCTCAACTAACCAATTTCATTAGCTTAGTATTCACTAATATTTTACTAGGCATCCATAAGAGACTTTTCATGCTTGATAGTAGCATGAAAAAGTTGACAAAACTTAAAGATTTTTCCTTGATTTCTAATTACACTTTGCATCTCTATTCATGCATATATAATCTTTTCAAAACTAAATCCTAGGAACTAATGTATGGTATCTCTTTTGATTAGTAGTCCCACATACCTCTTGATTTATTTATTTGATGAAGTGTGATCACCTAGCCCATTGGATGAAGTGATCCCATCTGCACTTGATGTGCTATAAGCCTCCTTTCTCTTCCATGTATTGTTCATCTCATTTACAACATTTTTAATGTCTTCCTTTCCTTTTCCTTTGTTGAAATAACAACTTGGTGCCTTTGAACTTGTTGGACAATATCAACTAATGTGACCAATCTACATACAACTAAAACATGGATTTGAGTCAACCACCTTCTGTAGTGACTCTTGGAGTGTGTCCTAATACAATTTTTAGGAACATGTCCATACTCTAGATAGTAGTGACAACTACAACTTGTGTTATAATCCCAATTATAAGAGTTTTCATTGTACTTTACCTTTGTCTGCTTGTTTGATGACCACATGGGTTTGGATCTACACTCAAAAGCTCTATGTCTACACTTCTGATAGTAATAAAAATATCCTTCAAATCTATGAGTGTGCATGGTCTTAGTTATGCATTCATGTTCATGATGACCTTGTTTGTTGAGCTTATGGTAGTGACCACACTCTTCTACTTAACATTCTGATTTAGAGTCTTGCTCATACACACATTAGCAATATGTCCTTTCTTACCACAACTATGTCAAGTACATTTTGAGTTCTTACCTTTTATACTTCTTTCTTCAACACTTTTGGATGATTCTCCTTCTTCAGTATATGTGTATCCCAATCCAGATGTATCATTGTTAGATTGAGGAGATCTCATCAATTGTTCAAATTACTTGATAGCTTCATTTCAAGCATAAGTGAGATAATTATACTTTTGTGAGTACAACTTGTTTGAGATTTGAGCATCTGTAATGGCCAATATCTATGGTAAATATGAAGGAAGATGATCTCTTAGAATTTCAAGGAGATTCTATTATAGAAACAAGTTGTCTGCATACCTCAGATGGGACGATGTTATCTAAATAGTAACATGGTAACTTGAGAGCTTCACCAGAAAAAGTGTAAACCCTGAGGTATGTGAACTTGGGAAATTAAGTGTAGAAAAAACCATAAAATTTGATGGCTTGCATTGACTCTTCAGATAGCCCTTTATTTTCATGTCCTTGGAATTCAAGACTAACATTCCAAGGAAAACATCATTTACCCTCTTAAACTCTATGTAAAATTCACTTTCTTGGAGATCCTTGTGGTATTGATAAATGGTCATTTCATTAGTCCAGGACAAGTTTGGAAGACCTTACCACTCCTTTGATGTAGGTAAACTGTAAATTAAGAAAGAAGACAAAAAAGAATGAGCTAAAACTACTCACGGTTACCAAACCCTTATGCAAATTTTCAAAATCAAATCAGCCCAATCAATGAACGTTTTAGTCTCAACACTGACTAAAGAAGTACATCCAACTTTCCCAATGGAAAGTATGATTATTACCCTTAATTATATTCAAAAGTAGCACAATATTAACAATTTTTTTTAATGAAATGCTCTATACTTAAGGGATTTGGCAATCTAGAGCCTCCTTTGGTTGGTTTCAAAAGACAAGTTTGAGAAACTATAAAGTCATAATCTTTCTTTCATCCTTCATATAGGAGTTCTACTTCCTCAAACATACAGGGCTCATATAGATCTTTGTGAGGAATTCTTAGAGTTGAACTAACACTAGTCCTATTTATCATGACTAACACTTCTCTAAAGATTTTCCTAATGCACCTGGTCTTAGGGTCATAATGATTTGCACACTTAAAAAATATCTTTGAACATTCAATGGCTGATTAAAAGGTGGAAGGTTCAAGAAATCCACTACTAGCCAATTTCTAGTATATGGGAATAGGTTGAGCATTTTTTGCCCATTCTACTATATCAGCTAGATTTTTATTTTCCAAAAAGGTGTCATGAATTTCTAGGAGGGAGCTTGATGGTATTGGCTTTTCTAACTTTGACATTTTGAGGTGAAACAAAGTATGGTTTGGGTTAAAGGAAGATTTGTAGAGATTTAGCAAAAACACTTAAAACCAAAACCAGGCACAAAAAAATTGAGAAAAGTGTAATGCACTTACAATTCTTGACAGATCTTAACCCTCCACTAATTGACACTGAAAACATAGAATAAACAAATAAAAAATTACTATCCAAAAGGGTAATTTAAAGAATGATTTCTTGAAAATCTCAAGACAGATATGTGTCGGTGAAAGCATTTACAACAAGCATGACACTTGTATTTGACATTACTTGTGAAGTTATTTTAGTTAATGCCCATCAAATCTCCATGCGGGCCTACATCTCATGATGTTAGAAAATCTCGACTCCACCTTTTCCAATAAAAATAATCATACTTTGGCACGAGTTTCCTTAGTTGTCATACTTATTACTTTTCATTTCTTCAAGATTGCCACCATGTGGGACCCATTTTCTGCCTTGGAAATGGAATTTTTTCTTTTTAATATGTCACTTGCAAGAAAACAAGGAAACATTAGGAAAAAATGAAGTTGAGGTTGAAGTCAAAGTACATTTGGATCAAGCTTGACTTCAACTTCAACTTCAAAGGACTTGACTGGAGCCAACAGATAAAGCACTTGATTAGTAAAAAAAATTGGCTAGACACAAACATGAAGTAGAAGTTTTTTTAGAGGTTCAAGTTAAACTTCAACTTCAAAAACAAATGGAACTTGGCATACAAAACTACATTATACACAAAAAGTAGGGAAAAACAAATGATTATAAATAAGAAGAAATTGATGAAATAGCCCTTAAAACACTACAGTTAATTCATAGTGCTTACATAAATGTAAGCTTGACATCAACTAATTTCTGCTTCACTCGACATAAATATTTATTTCCATTTTCTTCGCAACCCTTATGAGCTTGGCCTCAACTAACTAATTTCATTAGCTTGATATTCACTAATATTTTACTAGGCATCCATAAGAAACTTTTCATGCTCGGCAGTAACATGAAAAAGTTGACAAAACTTAAAGATTTTCCCTTGATTTCTCATTACACTTTGCATCTCTATTCATGCATATGTAATCTTTTCAAAACTAAATCCTTGGAACTTATCTATGGTATCTTGTTTGATTATTTGTACCACATACCTCTTGACTACTTAGTTTGATGAAGTGTGATGAACTAGCCCATTGGATGAAGTGTGTTAGAAATAATCAAGACTTGCTAGGTTAGTAAGAGGGGAGGGGTGAATCAGTAACCTCAAAACTTTTAACAAATTCAACACTTAACAACACAATTCATTCACCATTAATCAATTTAATCTACTCCATGCATGAGAAACTAAAAGGTCAACATTAATGGCACATGAACACAATATTTTGGTGACCTAGAAACCTTCCAAATAGAAAGTAAAACTAGGGTGGGGATGATACCCACAAAATTTTAGTACTATAGTATAAAGTTGGCCTATTAAGGCTTACAATGACCACCTCTAATGATCTATCCTATTAGGAGAAAATACGCACTCAATAAGGAGATTTTAAAAAAATACTATTAAGTCAACCCTGTTAAAGGATTTAAGTTTGATTCTCTTGTTAGGATGAAACAATAGATCTAACTTACAAATTAATTGTTGATTAGATCCTTGAAGTACTGATCACCTTTTGTAATAGATAAGATTTTGTGATGGGGACACAACCCAAGAATAGAATGGACACAACAGAAAAGGGAAATTTTATTAACTAAAAAATAAGCTAGCACATTCAGTACAGAGAAAATAAACTTCAAAACATGCCCTAAGGGCTTACAATAGCATAAATCTAGAGATAAATTCTCCTTTCAGTACCTCCTCTCAAACTCCACTTCGAACTGCCTTTTACAATGCCAAAAATCTCCTTAAATAGACCTCGAAGGGTTAAGGACTAGGAGTACATTCTAGAAAGTGCTAGTAGGCATCCACCAACCAAATAGATGGTTGCAAAAGCTGCATTAGAAGTTGGCGCAAATCTAGAAGAATCTAGAAACGGTAACTGAACTTCTAGGAGGCATAACTTTTGAACCGTAGCTCCGATTGACGAACCGTTTAAATTTTTGAAAAGCTCTCAAAGTGCTCTATAGCCCTATGGACAAGATTATCTCATCCCCCACTTTTCAGCCCTTTTTGAGGTCATTTAATGCCCCTAACCTGACTTTGAAGCATTCTTAGGAGGTCTCCAAAACTCAAAAAACTGCAATAACTTTCAAACCGTGGGGCCTTTTGACCTGATTCTTTTTCTGGAATGCTCTAAATCACAATTACATTCATTTGGCCAATTCACACCTTCTAGTTTACCAAAATGATGACCCAATTACATGCTCCTATTTTTTCAAGATTTTCTAACACACTGATAGTGGAACTGTGAGAGTTGGAACCTTTATTTGACCCAAATGGGTATCCAAAAATGAAAACACATGAAACAGAAACTAAGTCTAAGTACATTTTTTTGGGTGACACAAGATTTCCCTTATACCTCTGGATGCTCTTGCATCAGACACCCAGGGTAGATTGAAAAGTGACCCTGTCACTTTATGAATGGTAGAGGAAATCCCAAATGGGAAACCTCAGCTGCTGAAATCCAAGTTGAGTCCTCGATTGGTCGTCCTTTCCATTTGACCAAATACTCTTCATACATCCTATTTCTGGTACTCCTACCCACACGATGATCTAGAATGTCTTCTATCTCCTCCTTCTTAGAAGCAGGAATTGGACACGGCTCTGACACCAGCTCCTCATCTGCACCATCATCATGATATTCTGTTAAATCTGCAATGTTGAAAATGGGAGAAATGTGAATACCATCTAGTAGCTCCACCTCATATGCATTTCCTGAGTCATGTTTCTTCAGAATTTTACAGGGGCCAAATTTCTTCATTTTCAGCTTGTTGTATGTACCGGTTGGAAATCTTTCTTTTTGTAAGTGCACCATGACTAAATCTCCTACTTGGAATTCCTTATGTCTTCTCCTTTGCTCAGCCCTAGCTTTATGCTCTTGATTCATCTTGGTAATGCGTGCTTGAATTTCCTCATGTAGATGCCTGATATGTTCAACAAATTCCTCAGCTTTAGCACTTGTCCTCTCCCCTTGTTCTATCTTCCTCAGCTCTGGTGCAGTCCTTGGGCTACTCCCATATACAATTTGGAATGGTGATTTTCTAGTACTCCTATTTATAGAGTTATTATAAGAAAACTCTACCTGTGGTAGAATCAAATCGCATCCCTTGGGCTTATCCCCAACTAAACATCTCAGCAAATTGCCTAGACTTCTGTTTACCACTTCTATTTGGCCATCAGTCTACGGGTGATGCGTGGAACTGAATTTTAGTTCTTTTCTCAACTTCTTCCACAACATCCTCAAGAAATACCCCACAAATTTAGTATCTCTATCAGAAACTATACTCCTTGGGAGACCATGTAGTCTCACCACCTCTCTGAAGAACAAGTCTGCAATATGGACAACATCATGATTTTTGTGGCATGGAATGAAATGTCCCATTTTGGAGAACCTATCAACTACCACAAATACTGAGTCATTACCCCTTTGTGTCTTCGACAATCCAAGAACAAAATCCATACTTATGTCCTCCCATAGCTTTGATGGAACAAGAAATGGCTGATATAGGCTAGTATTATGACTAAACCCCTTGGCAACTTGACAAACTTGGCAACTCTATACAAACTTCTTCACATCCTATGAAATTTGAGGCCAAAAATAATGTTCTCTAAGAATGGCAATGGTCTTATCTCTACCAAAATGTCTTGCCATCCCTCCACTGTGTTTCTCCTTGATCATATTTTCCCTCATGGAACTCCTTGGAATGCACAATTGACTACCCTTGAACAACATGCCATCCTGAATCAAATAGTCTAACCACTTGGTTCTATCTACAGCAACAGGCTCTTTACAAGCTTTCCATGCTTCAACAAAATTAGGATCCTTAGGTTACAATTTCTTGAGTTCATCAAATCCAACTACTTCAACCTACATTACTGTAAGCAACAACTGTCTCCTACTTAGTGCATTTGCAACTTGTTAGATTTTCCACTTCTATGCTTCAAAACAAATGTATAGCTCTGCAAGAACCCTACCCACTTCATATGCCTCTGATTCAATTTACCTTGGCTATTTAGGTACTGTAATGCCTAATGATCAGTATACAAATCAAATTCCTTGGGAAATAAATAATGCCTCCATTTCTTTAAGGCCTGAACTATTGCATAGAACTCTTGATCATAAACATAATACTTCTTCTTTGCATCATTCAATTTTTCACTAAAATATGAAATAGGCTTACCTTCTTGGCTTAATACAGCCCCAACAGCGTTTCCACTGGCATCACAATCCACCTGGAAAACCTTTCTAAAATTTAGAAGCGCCAAAAAAGGCTATTCTGTCACCTTCTTCTTCAGCAATTCAAAACTTCTTGCAGCTGCTGCAGTCCATTTGAACTCTTTTCTATCCCCTCTTATTGTATCAGTTAGGTGTGCACATATGCCACTGAAATTCTTCATAAACTTCCTGTAGAAACTAACCAGACCATGAAATGATCTTACCTCAGTAGCAGACCTCGAAGTAGGCCATTCCAAGATGGCTTTTACCTTCTTTGGATCCATTTTTAGACCTTCAGGTGATATAACAAACCCCAAATAGACTAACTCCCTTTTTGCAAAGTTACACTTCTTCAGATTAATTATAAATTTCTCTTCCCTTAGACTTTCAAGGACACTACGAATATGCAATAAATGTTCTTCCAAAGTCTTGCTGAAAATTAAAATATCATCCAAATAAACAATAACAAATTTTCCCAAGAACTTCTTAAGTACCTCATTCATGAGCCGCATGAAGGTGCTTGGGGCATTCATCAATCCAAAGGGCATGACTAACCACTCATAAAGACCCTCCTTGGTCTTGAAGGCTATTTTCCACTCATCTCCTTCTCAAACCCATATCTGATGATAGCCACTCTTGAGATCTATCTTTGTGAAGTACTGAGCTCCACCCAAGCAGTCCATAAGATCATCCATCCTTAGTAAAGGAAACTGGTACTTGATGGTTATCCTATTTATAGCTCGAGAATCTGTACACATCCTCCACTCTCCATCCTTCTTTAATGCGAGTACTGCAGGTACTACACATGAACTCGGGCTCTCTCGAATCAAGCCCTTCCTGAATAGCTCCTGAACCTATCTATTTAGCTCCTCTGTTTCAGTAGGAGTCATCCTGTGAGCAGCCTTGTTAGGAAAACTAGCTCCTAGAATCAGATCTATCTAATGACTGATTTTCCTTACTGGTGGCAATCCATCTAGAACATTATCAGAAATAATATCTCCAAACTCCCCAAGTAAATCTGAAACTTCAAGTGGCATTTCACTACTACCTTCTTTATCTTTCCTAGGAATCAAAGCATAACACATATGCTGATGTTTCATGCCATCTAAAAAATTCCTTTCATCAACAAGACAAATCCTAGCACTGCTATATACCTTTTCACCTTCCTTTTTCATGGGCTTCAATTTGTGGCAAACTCCATCCTTTGTCAGTGAGTATGTGTTTGCATGTCCATCATGTACTCCATGTCTATCAAACTGCCATGGTCTACCCAATAATAGATGGCAAACATCCATCGAAATAACATCACAGAGAACTTCATCATGGTAACTCCCAATTTTGAATTTCATTAAACATTGTTCACTTACCAGGACCTTATGATCATCTTTTATCCAAGCAATCCGATAGGGTTGGGGATGTTTCTCCCTCTTGAGCTTCAACTTAGAGACCATCTCTTCTGATACCAAGTTATCAGTGCTACCGCCATCAATGATCACATCACAACATTTATCCTCACACTTGCATCTGGTACGGAACAAACTCCTCCGTTGTCCTGATTCAATCTCACCACTTAGCAGGACTCTTTCATTTACCAAGGTCTCTCCTCTTTTTGCATCCTCTGAATGTGATGATTGTGCATCCTCATCCACATGAACTACCCTAGCTTGTCCCTCAGCTCTCCTATATGTCCTTCCTTGTTGTTGAGGGCATTCAAAGGCACGATGACCTTCTTCATTATAGTGGAAATAGGTACCATGGAAGCCTCCTCTTCCTTGTCCATGTCCTCTACCTCTTCCTCTTTGATTTCCAAAGTCTTGATCATGGTAGCGGTTGAAACCCTCATTCCTCTGGTTCCTACTAGTACCCACATCTTCATTTTTCTTTTGGGTTTCATTGCGGCCTCCAAATGATCTACCGCTTCCCCTTCCTCCTTGACCACACCCTCTTTGTCTTCCTTCAAACCTTTTATTCAACTTCTCTTCAACACATAGGGAAAACTGGTATGCCTCTTCAATGCTGGTCATTCTTACCAGACTAATTCCTCCTAGATGCTAGGTCACAGCCCACTGATATAACGAGCAACCTTCTCCTTATTTGCTTCTGCATGCCCCACTCTAATCAAGACTCAGTAAAATTCCTCTGTATATTCTTGGATTGATCTTCCTACTTGCTTTAACCCATGCATCTTCTTAAACAAATCAAGTTCATAGTCCACAAGAATGAACTGCTTCTTCAATTTGTCCACCATGCAATCCCATCTTGTGATCTTCTCCTTTCCTCTTCTGTTTCTTTCCAATTGGACCTCTTGCCACCAGATTTTGGCATGGCCTTTTAGTTTGGCCTTTGCAAACTTAACCCTATCTAGGTCCTTGATATCCTCATACTCAAATTATTCTTCCAGTTCATTGATCCAATCAATCAACTCATCTGGTTTCAAATTTCCTGAAAATACACCCACTTCAATTGTGGGTCTTTTCCCAAACTTAGTAATGGCCCTAAAAAGCCTTTCCTCTACATGATTAAGAACTTCCCCATCAAATTCCCCTTTTTGTCCCATTACTTCTTCTTCATTGTCATCCTCACTGTTGTCATCTGCGACAACATTTGCTCCTCTACGGAGCTCCTCTTGCAATGCCTGTACCTGCCTTTGGAGGGCTCTAACTTCCTCAGGATTAATAGCTCTAGCCCTTTTGCCATGCTCTATTCATGGAGGCATCTTCTAACTAGAACCCACAACCACATAGTCCTGGTGCAAACTGCCTCATAGTCTGTGCTCTGTCTATACACTCAGGAAAACCAGCTCTGATACCACTTGATGGGGACACAACCCAAGAACAGAATGGACACAACAGAAAAGGGAAATTTTATTAACTAAAAAATAAGCTAGCACATTCAGTACAAAGAAAATAAACTTCAAAACATGCCCTAAGGGCTTACAATAGCATAAATCTAGAGATAATTTCTCCTTTCAGTACCTCCTCTCAAACTCTACTCCGAACTGCCTTTTACAATGCCAGAAAAATCCTTAAATAGACCCCGAAGGGTTAAGGACTAGGAGTACATTCTAGAAAGTGCTAGTAGGCATCCAACGACCAAATAGAAGGTTCCAGAAGCTGTGTTAGAAGCCGGCGCAAATCTAGAAGAATCTAGAAATGGTAATCGAACTTTCGGGAGGCATAACTTTTGAACCGTAGCTCTGATTGACGAACCATTTACATTTTTGGAAAGCTCTCAAAGCACTCTATAGCCCTATGGACAAGCTTAGCTCGTCCCCCACTTTTTGGCCCTTTTTGTGGTCATTTAATTCCCCTAACCTAACTTTGAAGCATTTTTAGGAGGTCTCCAAAACTTGAAAAACTGCAATAACTTTCAAACCATGGGGCCTTTTGACCTGATTCTTTTTTTGGAATGCTCTAAATCACAATTACATTCATCTAGCCAATTCACACCTTCTAGTTTACCAAAATGATGACCCAATTACATGCTCCTATTTTTTTAGGATTTTCTAACATACTGATAGTGGAACTGTGAGAGTTGGAACCTTTATTTGACCCAAATGGGTATCCAAAAATGAAAACACATGAAATAGAAACTAAGTCTAAGTACACTTTTTTGGGAAACACAAGATTGCCCTTATAGCTCTGGATGCTCCTGCATCATTTTGCTGCTCCTGATTTGACCTTGTTGTATACCTTTCTTTGTTGTTGATTCACATTCACTCTTCTCAAAACAATATTTCTATATCATCCATCCATACTCACATGTATACATTACTTTCTATGATATAATGCATTACATATATACCATCCCAATTCTTATAATTACAAGGTTGTTCAAAACACAAGATAACACAAATATTACTAAGTTGGCCCAATAGTAGAAACTCAGGTTTTGAAGGCTGACTTAGTGAACTTCTGATACTTAATGTTCACTACATTACTTGGCATCGTCATGCATCAATAGAAGTAGAGGCTCAATCAATACTAATCACACAACATAGCTTTGAACTTGACCACCATTGGAGACTTGGTAGGTATGGTCTCACTTGGTAGAAAATGAATATTATGTTTACCTTTCTTGCACTCAATAAACACTACTCATCCCATCGCTCCATTTACATTGCCTACATATCATAGGAACTAATGACTCGGTAGACATTGTGAAGCTCGATAACCACTAATTGCTTGGTGTGAATACGAGAGCTTGGTAACCATACAAAATCTGAATAAGTGTTGTCACTAATAACAAACAAGACTTAATGCCAACAGTCTCCCACTTTGGCATTAGTGACAAAAAAACTTATTATCCAAAACTTATGTACATTGACTTATTGATTTTAATTTTTGATTTTTCAAAATTTATCTTTGTAAATCTATTGTATGTACATTTGCAAATATCTCCCCCATACAATAAAAATATCATACAAGACATAATATCATTCTGAGTGTATATACGAATATCTCTCTCTGCCTTTTATTCTATATATATATATATATATATATATATATATATATATATATATATATATATATATATATATATGTCTCTCTCAAGTCTCTCCATTCTTACATATGTCTCTCACCCTTTTTGATACTAATGCCAAATATTTTATACATGAAATACTTATACAAAGACATTAAAGTGTGAGAGAAACTTAGAATGTACCTTAAGAATAAAAGCTAATGTCTTATCCCAATTTTCTTACAAAATTTTGTAGGTATTAAGTGTAACTTGTACTTCTGTTGAGAGTTTAATAATATCATCTGCAATTCAAAAATTGTTATCATGGATCAATGTTTTAGAATAAGCAATATGCTTCTGCATTGTGTCTATGATAGGAAGGATCTTGCTTTGGATGTCCATTAGAGTAGACCAAATCCTTGCTTCCTCTCTCAGTAATTCTGCCTACATGTCTAATAGGAATCTTACCCTCATGTGATGTGTAGAGCTTGAATTGGGGTCAAGCTACAACATTTGAGCACTGACCTTCAAATCCTCATCAATCTTATTCAATTTTTCTTTTATCTCCATTGTATACTCAATAACATCACATAGCTTGGCAAAAAGAGATGTTACATTTGTGAAAGAATTTTCAAGATTACCCAAAATTGAGGAGACTTGTACCTGATGTATGGCAATATACCGAGCAATGTGTTCAAGCACATTATTATCAAACTTTTTCTCTACCTTCTCTAACAACTTATCCTAGCTAGTAGAATCCTCATTTAATTTATTTATTACTTCTTCTAACTATAACAAAATATGTTGAGACGTATCAACATCAACACCTATAGATTCTGTTAAGATATTCTTGGCACTTTCAATGATTTAGAATTCTTTGTCCCTTTCTTCTCTAAGCTGCTTCTGTTTGGCTTTCTATTCAAGAAGCTGGTTGGTGAATCTCATTTCTTCCACAGTAGCATTATTAAGATCTAGCTTTGGAATTTTAATTTCCTCATCCAAATCTATATCTTCCTCAATTTCTTTTCTAGTAATCATAAGTTTAAGTGGTGCATTTGGTTCTACTTCTGATATTATTGTTTTGGACTAGAAAGAGAAACAATGGTATAAATAGTAGGGCTTGCAGTAAAAACATGAATGATGCCTACTGATGGAATTCTTATTGCGGCACTAGAAGAATCTAAAACTGATGTACTACAAAAAATTGATGTAATCATAGGTGGAATGTTGATAGAAGTATTTACAATAGGAGAACTTATTGGAACAATCAAATTTGATGTAGATAAAATTGTAGAACTTGATGTTGCACTTACTGAAGATGTCCCTGACTCAAGAGTTGAAGAAGAGGAGGGTTGTAGCTCAGTAGATGAAGTTGTAGTAACTTCCATTTAAGATACTTGGAGCTGAAATGGAGTAAATAGTGATTGGGTAGATGATGTATCTGTTGTGGTCATAATCACACTTGTTGAAGCTATCTCCATGATTGATGATACTATAGATTTTGGTGGAGAGTGAGGAAGGGAGGCAATGACTTGTGCAACAATCCTTACTGGATTACTTTCTTCATCTTCTTCTTCTTTCCTATCTTTCTCCTCAACTTCATCCTCTTTTTCTTCTTTCCCATCATGATAATCTTCAACATTTATAGTGACACAAGGAGTATTATCTTCTTCATTATCCTCATCTTTGTCCCTATCATCGCCATTGATTTGCACTGGATCCTCATTTGGATTATGAAAATGGAATACATTATTGCATAACTTTGTGGTATTCTTCACAACATATTCAATATTTTTCATTAAGACAAGACAAGTATTGAAATTCAAAATCATTTTGTTTTCATTTTCTTTTAATGCTTTCTTTATCTCTACATCTATCAAGTTGGGCACCAACTGCTTTAGAGTTTGAGAAAAAATATACTTGACAGTTTGAATGGTGTTATCCCATCTAACTTTGATCTTATACAATAAAACTATTGGCACTTGTGAAGTGAACTAATCAGGAGAGAATCTCCATTTGCCTAACTTTTCCATCATCAGATCTTCAATCTCTTTATGTTCTACATGATTCCTAGTTTCATATTTGAGTGTCTTGAAGTTGTTTATTCCAGCACCTTCTCTTAGTTGTTTTAATTGTATCCTTTTCCTCATCAATGTTAACCTCATAAGGAAGAGGTTTTACCCATACTATTCTAGGCCTAACTACCTGTATATATACTCTATCACAGTAAACCATAACGTACACATCATCCTTACAGTCTTCAACCAATTATGGAAGAATCTAGAATGTGTTGTTCATCTTTTCCTTAAAAATGTCAAAATAGTTGTCCAAGATACTATCAAAATTCTCACCCATTTCTACAATAAACTCATTAATCTAATACAAAATATGTGTTTCTTTTCTCCATACCACTAATTCTTTGGAGGGTAAAAAAATTTGAACATAAAATAACAAACAAGTTAAAAAAGAACCAAATTTACAAGGTTTATTCTTCGAGGTTCTGATGCTATCCATATTCTTATTCAACTATTTCAACATTAAGTCTGCCAAATCAAATTCCAAATTCTTCTTAAGAACTTTATATGCTAAGTCCACAGCCTTACACGACACACTATTCAGTCAAGTAGAGCTATATATCTTATATGCAATAATATGGCTACCAAATATGAGTTCCACATTAGATACATTATTAATTTTCAGTCCTCTACCATCCTAGTCAACTAGGGTTTTCTTTTGAAGCTCATCTCGACCTAGGGTTTTTGTAGCTTTAACCTTGCTGAGCATAGGGAGACAAATAACTTTATGAATCATCTTCTTTGTAATTAGAATTGGTTGCTCTAACCACAACTGACCATTATGGACTCGGCTCAAAATATATGTAATCCATTTTATCTAAAAGTTTCTTGGTACGTATGGGATGTGGGTTAAATCTTTCTCCTATAAATGCTTATGAATGGGCTTAAGAGTCTCATCAACACACATTTCACCTAGGGAATTGTCCATTTCTAGGGTTTTGGTTTCTTGTGCAACACATTGTAAATGAGTACGAATATTGTTAATAAGGAGTACCTTTGGTGGAATTTTTGATTGAGCTCCATTAGGGTCGAGTGATTCTACAATCGCTGGCACTAATTTGAAATTTGGGGCTTTCCATTCAATGCCTCACACCAACATCTCTGAACCTTTCCTTGTCTTTCTTTCACTATTGCTAGATGCCATGATTTCTCGATAAACCAAGAAAATTCATCAAAAATCCTCACTACAAATTTTGCTCAAAATTGCTTGAAAGCTTTGTGAATCACTCTAATCTAGATATATTGAATTTTCAGTGGAAATAAAGTCAAAAAATTTCTCTTTTGATGAAAAGTTTCCATTAATGCTTAGTACCATGAGAGCCATAATGACATAGTGCATGGCAGACTGTCATCCACTATCTGTGAAAATTACTCGATAGAAGTTTGTAACTCAATGATCAAAGAAAATTTTGTTACTCTCGACCTTGCTTGGTAGAGTTTATGACCCAACCTTTCTTGGTGATAATTGATGTTGAATCCTTGTGATCCCTTTGTATCTGGAATACTGACTTGGATCTTTTCTTCCTTTCATTGCAACTGCTTGAGATATGACCTTGGAGATACAATTCTAGTTCTTCTTTAAGAACTTGATTGGAAATGATGGAGTCACCCACTTCTTGAGTGACTTCACTACCATGACTTGAACTGGTTTCCTTAGTAGATTTAGGAATCCACTTCTATCTTGTTTTTCTCCTAATGTTATCTACTTTTTCTTTCTTTTCATCTTTAACTCTACCTATATTCATGCAATTCTTAGCCATATGACCATGTTCAGTAAATGAGTAACATCTTATGGTAGTATCCTTCTTTGTCAAGTGATGCCTTGCACAGTTTATGCCAATGTGTCCATATTCTCCACAATAATGACAACTACACCAAGTATTGTAGTCCCAAATAAATATTTCTTTTACAAATTGTTCAAATTAGATTGGACGGTTTTGATCTGCATTCAGATGCCTTGTAACCTTATTTCTTGCATGTGTGACATTTGCATTCAAATTTTGGTTTCTCCTTGCATTCATTAGCCTTATGATCATGCTGACTACAATTGTAGCATTTTCCATTGAATTTTGTCTTTCCATTGCTCCAACATTTGTTTGGTGTGTGACCTATCTTACCATAGTAATTGCAAGTAGGTTTTTGATTCCTTTAAGCACCTTGTTTGGAGGATTCACCTTCATCTTTGTATCCAAGTCCTGCTTTTCTCTTTTTCCTATAAAGATTCTTCTCATTTTGGTGATTCAATTGATTTATTTCTACTTGGGATTTCATCTTTCTCTCATTGAATTTTTTTTCAGTATTTAGGTCATTTTTCAATCTTTCACTAATTTTCTTTTTAGATCTTAGCTTAATCCTTGTTCTTTCATTGATTTGTTTTTCAAAATTTAGATCATTTTCTCTTCTAAGAGTTATGATTTCTTCATTTGCATTGGAGATCTGATCAATAAGGTCTTCATGCTGAAGGGATTGATTTTGATCTTCATTGTTTCTTTCATCCAAGTCTTCTTTTGTCTTATTTCTCTATTCCAAAATTTCACATAATCTTATTGATTGAATTTCTTGTTCTCGTTTGAGTTTCCTTACTTTTTCTTGTAGAGATCCATTCTTTTCTAGGCATTCTTTGATTGCATTATTTGTTTCATCTAAATTGCTTGAAGGGAAAAAGTCTTCAATCTTCTCTTCAACATACTTATGGTCATTTATTTGATTTGCAAGTTGCTTTCTTCTTTTTAGGGATTGAGAAAGATGCTCTTTTGCTTCTTTAAGTTGAGATATGGCCATCTCCAGATCTAGTTTTTCATTTTCAATAGCTTTTTAGGTCTGAATATCTCCATTGTCCTTTGATCTTTGCTAAAGCTATCAAACTTTATCCCAAGTACCACAAATCTTGAATACCAATTGTTGGAAATAATCAAGACTTGATAGGTTACTAAGAGAGGAGGAGTGAGTTAGTAACCTCAAAATTTTTGACAAATTCAGCACTTAATAAAAAAAATCATTCACCATTAATTGATCTAATGTACTGCATGCATGAGAAATTGAAAGGTAAATATTCATGGCACATGAACACAATATTTTTGTGACCCAGAAACCTTCCAAATAGAAATTAAAACTAGGGAGGGGATGATACCCATAAAACTTCAGTACTGCAGTATAAAGTTGGCCCATTAAGGCTTATAGTGATCACTTCTAATGATCTTCTCTATTAGGAGAAAATAGGACTGCTAGGTCCACCTTGTTAGAGTTTACAAACATACAATGAAGTATGCACTTGGTAAAGAGATTTAAACAAAAGACTGTTAAGTGTATCGTGTTAAATGATTTAAGTCTGATTCACCTATTAGGATAAAACAATAGATTTGACTTACAACTTAATTGCTAATTAGATACTTCAAGTATTGATCACTATTTGTGATAGATAAGATTTTACTGCTCTTGATTTGACCTTGTTGTATACCTTTCTTTTTTGTTGAGTCACATTCACTCTTCTCAAAACATTATTTCTATATCATTCATTCATACTCACATGCATACATACTTTGGTATGATATAATACATTACATATATACCATCCCAATTGCTATAATTACAATGTCGATTGAAAGACAAGATAACACAAATATTACTAAGTTAGTCAAATAGTAGAAACTTGAGTTCTAAAGGCTAACTTGGTGAACTTCTAATACTTGACATCCACTGCATTACTCGACATCATCATGCATTTAGTAGAAGTAGAGGCTTGGTCCATATTAATCACACAACATAGCTTCAAACTCAGTGACCATTGGAGGCTCAGTAGATATGGTGTCGCTTGATAGAAACTAAATACTATGTTTACCTTGCTTGCACTTGGAAAACACTACTCATCCCATCACTTGGTTAACACTTCCTTCACATCACAAGAACTAATGACTTGGTAGAAATTATGAATCTTAGTAACCACCGATTGCTTAGTCTAAACTGTTGATCTTCACATTGTCTTGAATTCATTCAAAACCTCTAGAATGCTTGGTGTGAATAGGAGAGCTCGATAACCATACAAAATCTAAATAAGTGTTGTCACTAATAACAAACAAGACTTAATGCCAACAGAAGTGATCCCATTTGTACTTGATGTGCTACAATCCTTCTTTCTCTTCCATGTCTTGTTCATCTCATTTCTTACATTTTTTATTTTTTCCTTGTCTTTTCCTTTGTTGAAATCACAACTTGCTACCTTTGACCTTGTTGGACAATATTGACTGATGTGACCAGTCTTCAAACAACTAAAACATGTGGTTTGACTCAACCACCTTCTGTAGTCACTCGTGAAGTGTGTCCTAATACAATTTTTAGGAACATTTTCATACTCTTGACAGTGGTGACAACTATACCTTGTGTTATAATCCCAATTATAAGAGTTTTCATTGTACTTTACCTTTGTCTACTTGTTTGATGACCATATGGGTTTGGATCTGCACTCAAAAGCTCTATGTCCACACTTCTATTAGTAATAACAATATCTTTCAAATCTTTGAGTGTGCATGGTCTTAGTTCTACATTCATGTGAATTATGACCTTTTTTTTTGTACTTATGTGACCCATGCTCTTTTTCTTAACATTTTGATTTAGAGTGTTGCTCCTACACACATTAGCAGTGCATCCTTTATTACCACAAGTATGGCAAGTACATTTTGAGTTCTTACCTATTTTTACTTCTTTCTTCAACACTACTAGATGTTTCTCCTTCTTCAATATATGTGTATCCCAATCCACATGTATCATTGGTACATCTAGGAGATCTCATCAATCGTTCAAATTACTTGATAGCTTCATTTGGTTTATTGAAACTTTCAGCAAACTCCTTTCCCTTTTCAAATAATTGCTCAACTGTTCATTCTGCAACTTTAGTGTTGTTATCTCAATATCCTTGGCATTCAGTTCATGGTTTATATTCATCATTTGACCCAATGTTTCTATTTACATGTTAGCAATCCTAGTTACCTCTGATGATTTCTTTTCCAATCTTCTAGTCAAAAATATTTTCTCATCTCCACTCATGACTTTGTCTTCCATAGCTTTCTTTTTCTATTATGTCACCTCACGTAGTAGTATGGCTTGTGATTCTTGCTCTGTTTTAAGATTTTGGTCTCTTTATCTAGGGTTCTATTATTTTCCATTAGATCTATAACTACTGCATCAAATTCATTGGAGTCTCCATTTGTAAATAGATTACTAGTTTCCATTTCTTGGTATTGTGTGTCATTCTTCTCAATATAAATTTCCTTCCTTCTCTTCAATGATTTCTTTAGATCATCTCTTGCTTTATTCAACTAATGTAGAATGAGTTGTATTTCAATTCCCTAATTCTCAATAATTTTTTCCAACTTGTAAACTTCCATTTCCAAGATCTTTCCACAAAGATGAAAACCTTCACGTTTACAAAATTATGTTATGATACCAATTGTTAGAATTACAATAGGAAAGGTAAAATTCTAAAGGGGGTTGTGGGGGGGGGGGAATAGAGTAGGGGTGGCGAATCAGTGCTTTAAACTTTGATCCATAAAATATTCACCACACATCCATCTCACATATTCAATGATTAAACTAAAATACCATGTAAAGAATATACATCTAAATCATGTAAATAAGTAAGCATTCAGACATATATTAAAAAAGATATTATTACCTAGAAACTTTCTAATGAGAAGGTAAAAATGGGGTGAGGATGACACCCATAAATATTCACTACTATAGTAATAAAGTGTATCTAATGAAGGTCACAATGTTTGATCATGAACCATGATCTACCTTTTGAGAGGTCTACCCTTTCAAAGGCTTACAAAGACTATTAGATCTCACCCTACTAGAGGATTTCAATACCCTATTAGAAGTGTGTCTAGTAAAAGGACTTCAACTCATAATTAAGAATGCACCTTGTTAGAGGATTTCAATATAGCCTGTTGGCAATGATCTTGTGACTAGCACTCTAATGGTTGATCTGTTGTGCACTATTTCCTTCCTTTGTTCTCCTTCAACTGATTCTATGCTTTAGATCATAATACCTTGATCGCCATGAATGTCTTGGTTTGCACATGCAAAACTCTCCTTGATCATTCATTCATTCCTTTTCACCTTCATATGGAGTTTAGGGTTTTTTCTCCTTAAGAAACTATAGGTGACTTAGGGTTAGGTAGAAATCAATGATTTTGATTCATCCATATTGCCACTTAAACCTTCCATTTTCCTAATTGGGTGCATGTTTTACATAGGGATTCCAATTTAAGATTCGTCCTTATCACCAAAATATTGTAATTCAATCTCTAAGTTGGCTTTAAATGGTTTACATAATAGTTTGTGCCAATTCAAACAACTAGGATAAAAGTATGTTACTCGACATCTATAGGCCTTGGTGCTCAACACATACTATGACTTCAATGTTGTCACTCAACATCTAAATGACTTGGCATGCATTGCTTTCTTGTCTCCTATATCATTCAGCATATACTGTCTACTCAACACTTGAGTGACTCGGTATATGAGTGACTCAACACTCACTATTTACTTGACGTGCTCTAAATTTACATGTTATGCTCAACATATGTTACTTGTTTGACATAAACTAAGTAAACAAATTAAGTATATAGACACTCACTTGTCAAAACTAATATGAGATTAACATGATAGAGATGAACTATCAATGATACAAGGTAATATAACATATCCACTAAACATCCTCCATTGTGTAACAAATTAGGTTCAACAATGAGATGATAATAATGTGATAAAAATACAAAGATGGACCTCTCAAACAATGAGGTGTAAGATAACAATTCAGTGTAATTATATTTCTCTTACACCATGCACCATAATAAAATACAAATTCCTAAGTGTTGACATGACAACTAATATGCAAATGAACAATACTAAATAGACTTAAATAAAAATTATTAGTAAATATTTAATTCACCAACAATTTATAGATTGTTTTTTTATTAGCAATAAAAATCTAAAACCTTGATTATATTAATAATAATAAAAATAAAATAAAGTAACTCTGTTCAAATGAGCACTCGTAGGAAAGAATGGAGAAGAAAACCTTTAGTCTTTCTTGCGACCATAGTCCTATATTATTACATAATTAAAAGGGTCATACCCTACTTGACTATTTCAATCTTTTATTTTTTGTACAAGAAGATACATAATATAAAATTGATCAATCAAACTTCTTTGATCAAAATGAAAACTAAAAAATTCAACTAAATCTAGTATCTTGGGTAGGATCCACTTGTAAAGAAATGATTTCCTCTTCTTCACCTGTTGATCAGTAATAATACTTAACAAACACTTTAGTTTAGTTAATGATAATTTAATAAAAATATCCTCAAATTTCTGGGCTGAAGATAATAAAATTCTAAGTTTAACCAAATTGTACAAGATTGCTTGAATCTAGTGTTCTTGTTAATTGTTTCTTTCTATCTTCTCTACAAGATCAATATGACACATATATATATTCGAAAAGACATATAAAGTCTAGTAATAATTATTGTAAAATTCCAATATAATGTTAAGTACATTTACTAATACTATAGATGTTATATTATTGAATTGTTAATTTTTGAGTTATCTTAGGGGTCAAAGCGCAAACCTATATTGCCCTTTTGTAAAGGAAAAGGCTAACAAAACTATAATTGTTCACCTCCAAAGATATAAAACTAGTATTATTATTTAGAATTTGAAAATGAAGTAAACTAATGAAACATGCAAAAATTGATAATGTTTAGGAATTTATTTTTTAACAATTATTTGGAATAAGAATTGATATATTTTCATAATTTTTATAGATAATATTTTAGTTGTTGAAAAACACTGAAAATTAGGGGTCTAGTTCCCACCACAAAACTAAATGGAAATAAACTTATCTCCCTTTGATCTTAGAGTATGTTATAGATAACATATATATCTAGAACATTCAAAAAGAGTAATTGGCTCTTGACTTATATTTTCACCTCTATAATCATTCAAATTTCAAATTACCTGAAATTGGTAGTTTTCATCTCCAACCACATTTTTCAAAAAAAAACCTATTCTAACTAGAATAAAAATTATACATTCTAGAAGAGGACTCTCTTCTCTAGAACATCATATAAGTTTTAAATTTTTTTCATGATTTTATATTTTTTTCTTTTTCAAATTTGACATCTTTTCAATAGTTAAAATGTATACTTGTATAATTTTTTAATTATAATATACCATGTCTAATTAATTCTCTATAAATTCTATATGAAAATATTATTCACATTGAGCTCTATAAAATGGTGTTTATAAGTTATTTAAAATATATCATTAAAATAGTAAGATTTATTAAAATGTCAAATTTTTGAAATAATTATATTTCTTTTGTAATTGGATACAAATTAGTATAAAACATACATTTAATAGACATTTCTAATTAGAAAACTATGATACCATATATAAGTTTACTAGAATAATTTATCTAGATCATATATTTGAAAAACAATGATTTTTAGATAGAAATACTCAAATTCAGTCATTCTGATAAGTCAGCCTGAAAGGTGACACAACTATCTACTTTTACACTAGGCCTCATTTGGAAGATTTATTTAGTCATAATTAGAACAATAACTTGGATATGAAATTTTTTTATCTAACATTATGTAGGACTACTTATTGGATCATTATATATATTAAAATATTTTCACCATCCACACCCTTATTTGCTAACTGATCTCCCTTTTTGTTGCCTTCTCTAAAAATGTGGAGGATTTGAAAATCTATAAAATGATCTAGAATATAAACACTTCTTCCAGTTTCAAGTTTAAAACCCAATTAGGCATCTTTCTCTTGCTAATGACATTTAGGAAAATCTAAGAATCTCCTTCAGTAATAATATTAGGTAAACCTATATTTGAACACATCTGAAGACCTTCTTGCATGGCTTCTAATTCTGCTAAATTACTAGAAGTGGGTTATATAGATTTATCCCTATTATCAATCCACTTGCCTAACTCATTATTAATGATACATCCAATTCCTACAAAGCCAAGATTACCTCTTTAGGATACACCAAAGTTTAACTTGACCTCAGTCGGTGGAGGGGTCCATCTACAATTTTGTCTAGCCTCTTTATTCTTCTTTTTATATACAAGTGAAGAATTAATTATATTTACTTACTTATTTTTCAATAATCCATCCTAGCTTGAAAAATGATCCTTCCTCTATCTAGGATTTCCTACGATGAGAATTTAAAGTCTCAACTATACAATCCTAAATTTTTTTAATAATATCTTTTGGCTGCATATCTTGATCATGGAAAATTATTGTATTCCTTTCTTTCCACACTTTCCTAAGGATAAATGGGAAAATATTTCATAATTTACTATAAATACCACTACTACACTCTGTTGGCCATCCCTTAAGGAAATCCACTAAGGATTTTGGTGTGAGATTAGTCCATCCCATCATATGTCTGAGCCAATCCCGGCAATATTGTGAATATGTGCAACTATATAAAATGTGATCAGAATCTTCACTATCTCACTTATGCAATATACATTTTGATGGAACCTCAATACCCAACATACAATGTCTGTTAATAGTTAGCATCCTTTTCTGAAATGCTAGCCATAAAAAGAATCTTGCCTTTGGCAGATAGGATGAATCCCAACAAAGTTTATGTGGAATATTCACTTCATCCCATCTTTGGGAATTAGTGATAGCTCTATATCCTTTTTGACACTATACTTTCCATCCCTCTATGTTGTCCAAATTAGATTGTCTTTTCTATCTGTACTTGCTTTACTTTTCTTTTTAGAATTATCTCTTTAAATATCTTTTTTTTACTGCTAGATCCATATCCAAATTTTTCACTAATTTGAATTCCCAATTAGAGACTCCATTAATAGTTTTTTCTTATTTTATAATCACACACCTTGCTCCCCCAAAGTTTGATTAATTTCTCATTAATACTCTTTGGGAATCCCATACTATCTATTGAGGGGTAACAAACCCATGAATCTTCCCAAAATAAAGCTTCATCACCCTTACTCACACCCCATGTGACAAATTTACTAATAAGGGCTTGACTTTTAGCTATAAAGTTTCAGCTTTTGGATCCTTTTGGAAAGGACCTCATTCTAAAGATTGAGAATAGATCATCAACATTAAGTTATTTGTTATACATGATTTTAGTCCATTTATGATCCCTTTTTTCAAAAAGGCACCATGTTAGTTTAGCCCCTAATGCTTCATTCTGCTAGCTAAAGTTTTTTTATCCCTAGGCCTCCTAGCTTCTTTGGCTTACATATATTATCCCATTTTATGAGAGCTAATATTTTTGAATCATCAAAATCATTCTAGAGAAAATTTCTAAGCTTTTCCTTGAACTTCTTACTGATGTGTTTAGATAGAGGAAGATAGGATAAAGGATATGTTTCAAGTGCAGACAAAATTACTCTGATCTTAGTGACTTTCCCAACTTTTTTCAGCCATTTGTCTTTCTAGCTTCCTATCCTTGCATCCAATTTTTCAAGAATCATGTTCCAATCCTTTTTATATTTACTTCCTTTCTCTAACTCTATTCCTAAATATTTGCATAGAAATGTGTCTCTTTTATACCCGATAATGTTACAAATATGTTTTTCAATATCAAGTTTGGTGTTAATACAATAAATTTCAGATTTGGTTGCATTAAATTTTTGATGAGATTCTTCCATATACAGTTGGATGATAGACTTGATATTTAGGGGCTCTTTTATGGTGCTTTCTCTTGGCAAAATAATATCATCTACATATTGCTGGTGGGTAACATTGGGAAAAAATTTAGTTACAGTGATACCATTTATTTTCCCCTTAGTATGAGATTTAGTTATTTCTCTACCAAATGCTTCTACCATAATAATGTATAAAAAATGGAGATAAGGGATCTCCTTGTCTTAAACCTCTTGATGTTTCAAAAAAGCCTTCAAGAGTTCAATTAATGAGGACTAAAATTTTAGTTGTAGAAATGCACTGGTAGATAAGGCTAATCCATTGATGTGAGAATCCAAAAGCTTCCAAGGTTTTATATAAAAACCTCCAATCAACCATGTTGTATACTTTCTAAATATTTAGTTTCATGAACATGCTTGCCACTTTATTCTTATTGGTTGAATGAATTGTTTCTTAAATAATTAGTAATCCAGCTCGGATTGATTTGCCTTAGACAAAACCTATTTGTTCTTCAAATATAAGCTTAGAAAGAATCAGTTTAAGTGAATTAGCTAAGATCTTAAATAAGATTTTGAATATAGTATTACATAAAGGAATAGGTCTGAAGTCCACTAGATTTTCAGGATCCCCTTTTTTATGTATTAGGGTAAAAAAAGTAAAATTGATTTCAGAAAATATATTGATCCACGATTTCTTGAAGCTTCAATGATTTTTCAGAGATTTAGACCCACTATATCCCAACATTTTTTATAGAAGAAAGCCTGGAATCCATCAGGTCCTAGGGATTTGTTAGGATTCATGTTGAATGACACTGATCTAACTTCTTCCATAGTGATGGTTTGTTTAACATTCTGTTTTCTTTTGGCGAGACCACTTTAGATATAACTTCAAGAATTTTTCCTTAAGCTACCATATTCAAGCTATCAAAGTCATTTAAAATGTTTTGAAAGTAACTCATGAAAATCTTGGCTATTTTATTAGGATTTTCTATGGTTATTCCCATTTTTCATTTAATATTTTTTTTAATTGCTCTATTATGAAGTGTCCTATTATGAAGAAAATTATGATTCAATCTCCTTCTTCTAACCATTTCTCTCTTGACCTTTTTCTCCAAAAGATTTTTTCTTTTGCCAATATATTTTCCTGCTTACCAAGTAATTCTTTTTTCTAAATAAAAGCTATTATTATTCATCCCCTTTTTAATTACTTTGATGTTTAGTTCTTTTAATCTTTCCTCAATATCTAATTTTTGACTAAATATGTTATTGAAATATTCTTTATTCCATTTAAGTATATTTTCTTTCATCATTTTCATCTTGGAAACAAAGATATACATTTTAGAACCTTTTAAATTACCTTGCTTCCACCAATCTCTAATAAGTTTCATAATGTGTTTATCTAAAACCATTATTTTTTTGCACTTAAAAGGTTTCATAATAGGTTTAGTTCATTTAGATAAAACCATCCAAACAAGATAGTGATCTGATCTTGCTATTGGTAGAATTGAGGATTGAATGCTGAAATTAAAATCATTGAGTTCTCATTTGATAAAATATCTATCCAATTTCTCAGGTATATAGGAGAAATCTTTCCTTTTACTTTTCCAAGTGTATTTCCCATTATTTATAGGAAAATCAGTTAGATTATTACCTTGAACCCAATTTTTGAAACAATTATTGGCTTAGGTGGTGTACTGTAAGCCTCCAAATTTTTCTTCTATTTTTAAGATAGTACTGAAATCACCACTTAAAAGAATGATTTCATTACTGTGTTCATTAATAAATGTACTAATTTCTTCCCATAGGATTTTTGTATCTATGTTGTAGATTGGACCACATATATTTATTAAGATGAACTATATGCTATTTTTTAAGCTTTTAACTCTGGTGCTCATCAAGGAATTATTTAAATTTAATATATTAAGGGTAACTTTCCTAGGATTCCATATCATTCCTAAACCTCTTGAAGCTCCTCTCAATTCTTGTAGGTCAACATTCTAGCTACCTAATTTCTTATCTAGCTTGACTCCTTCCTTATTCAATTCAGTTTCTTGTAACATAATAATTTCATATTCAAATTGTTTTAGGTTTTGTATTAGTAGTCATTTCTTGCTAGGGGCATTTAAACCCCTACCATTCCAAGTAGAGATCTTCATGCTAACTTGGGAAGGATCTTCCCCTTCCCCAACTGAATAATCTTTCACTGCTATTTTTCCTGGCCATACGCTTCTCTAAGTTCCTTAAAATATTTCCTACCTACTTTAGCTTTCAATTTACCACATCTAGGGACATTTATCCCTTCTTGGTTCTTTAAAATACCCAACTTCTCTATGTTCTCCTATGCATTTAAGATGATTTAAGATTATTTTCCTTTTATCTCATTTTTTTCTTCATTTTCTATCTCTTGCAATAATTGTTTTGCAATGGTCATCTTGTCATCTTGGCCTTCCTTGGTCTTATTACCTTGTTCTATCATTGAATTATACTTGGAATATTGTATGTATTTATTGTTCTTGTCTTCCTCTACTATGCTTAATATATCTCTTTTTAAGTCTTCAAAAGTATAATCATCTCTACCAAGTTTTAAAACTCTCTGCAATAATCTCTCTTTTTTGACTCACTGCTCTTGTCTATATTCTCAAAGCAAAATACTTGGACTAGTTCATCAGTTAATAGTTCCAAGTTTTCTTTCTCAATCTCATATGAGATTTCCTTTTCCAAGTCTTCATCCTTGATCATACCATTGTTTAAAAAATTATGAAATTCTTGTGTTATAGTTTCGGTAATCTTGTTGTGGATGCTTTCCTTTACCTTTTTCTCACTAGTGTCATGCTAAGGGGATTCTTTACTAGTAGGTGGAGTTTACCAAAATTTTGTGAATCTATTTATCTCCTTTTTATATTTGATTTTGTTCTCCCACAAAGGTTCTTCCTTCTATTGTTGCAAAGTCTCCAATTTTCCTTCTGTATATATGGGCTTTACCAATTCGGAGCCTTCATCATAGAACATCAAGTTATTTTCTAATTCTTCAATACTACTACTCGAGTTATCCAAGGCCTTTGACTTTTACCTAATAAGTTACCTTACTCATTGATTAATTTGATGCTTTTTCCCTTCTTTACTTTCTTTTTTCTTTTTTAACCTCTTTATTGTTGATCCATGTACTCTACTACCTTATGTTATCCATATCTTGTATAAGAATTTCTTTAATTTTGGAGTGATCTTTGGGTCTGTGTTCCTCACTAGTACTCTATTCATTAGGGTTGATCCATTTACTAACTACTACACTTAACATTTTATTAAATCATTTTCTATTTTGTGAACTTTCTGATTTCTAAGTTTCTATCTTCTATAGACCCTCATGTGTTAGCTCTACCACTTTTTCTAGATTTTTCTTGGGAATACAATGTAAGCTGTTATTAGTATTAGTTGGAGGGCTTGACCGAGAAGACTTATCTTTTCTTGATGTACCATCTTCAATATCTAGTTCTTCTATCCTTACTAAATCCAGAGTTGTCTTCAAAAGTATTTTCTCATTAATCACATTCCTCTGGTGCTCTCTATGATTTCTAATATTTATCATAGGAAAGGTGTCTACAAGATTTGTAGTAAGTTGAATATTTTTTAAAATGATTTTCCTCTCAACATTCAATCTAATTATTTCTAAAATTTTACACTGGTTCTCAGGCAATTTAAGTTATAGATTGTTGTATTTGTTATTACTTTAATAAGTTTTAATTCCATGATATTTACTTTATAGTTTATTAAGAGATTGACATTATTTCAATATTTAAAATCTAGAAAAACCTATCTTCTTGATAATTTCTATATGCATTAATTCTGAAGGAAGAGATTGAAGGATTATCCAAGTTGGAATAAAAAAGTGTAGCTATCATGTCCCCTTTTTAGTGACATGTTATTTTTCAGTGAATTTACCTATCATGGACTCTCGTAGGATAAAGATTTTGGTGAGAGAGTCATTCTGATGATTATTTGGGAATTGGATGGTCTTATTTGCTCTTGAAGAGATGGTTTTTATTATATTTTTATCTAATGTGTTATGTAGGCCCATAATATTATAATTTTAAGTTGAGTTGTACTTTTTATTTTATAAAGTTACTTTTTTATAAAAGTGCATTATAAAGGGATTTCATAAGAATATTTTATGGATACTTCTAGAAGTTCCTAGTGGCTTCTAGGAAAGTGAATAAATAGAGTGCTTGGCCTCTCATTTGGACATCCCCGTGATTTGATTTTACACTACTTTTCTCTTGAGCATTTTTGGTGCCATCTTGGTTTGCAAATTGTCATTTGATCATTAGGAACATAGTCTCCTAAGGATTGGCATACATGAGGAGGTGAAATATCCTTTGAAGGGTTGCACTTTGGAAGTGGTATTCAGCTACTTCAAGTTGGACTTATTTTGTATTTAGACATTTCTAGGAGGGTTTAATTTTCAGCCTAGACACACACTTTTGCTCATATCTCACTGTTGGTTGGGAGTTTGATTTTAATTTTTTGGGATAATTTTCCTTGGAGCCTAGTGATTATTTCTATGCCATTTTGGGACCTTTCAGCCCAACAATTATTTTTTCTAGGTCTTGTACCAGTCTGTACATGTACGGATGTACCTATAGGTCATACAAACAAAAAATCAGAGGGTAGGTTGGAGTTGCATTTTCATTATTTCATCTTTAGCACTCAGTCTCTAGCATTCATTCAATCTAGGTTCTTTCATTTTAGTTTGTGGTTTTGAGAAAGTCTCAGTTGTATTTAGCCAATTAGGGTTTGTTTGTAATGTGCCATGTTCTAATACATTGAATTGAAAATTGCATATCATATGTTAAAACATTAGGTTATCGTTGAATGAATATATTGGCACTATTTTACATTAGTTATTTGAGTAGATCTATGGCACAACAATTTCCTTTGTTCAGCATTATACTCTCAGTAGTGTATTTAGTTAGCATGTCAAGTTTAGTGTTAGTGGTTTTTTAGTGGGCTATTGGCAAGGGTCATTATAGTGGTATCAAAGCTAAATCTTTCCATCCTGAGGGTTTAGCAATCACAATAGCCAAACACCATGGGTGATAGGCATGAGCGTAGCCCATCAAGAGACTATAGGGATGAAAATTAAAGGGAATTTTATAGAGAAATAGTTATAGGACAAGAGAGAATGGCATGAACTTTTCAGACACTCACCACCATGGTAGAGCGCATGAATCAATAGGATAGACAAAATCCAGAACAAGAGGATAATAGATGTATAGTAGGTTCACAAGGTCCTCCTAGGCATAGGTCATGGACTGTAGATAGGCCTGCATGTCCTACATTCCTTAGAGAGGAGACCTAGGAGGTAGTAGAGGATGATATGCTAGAGGACTTTCAAGATGATCTTCTAGCTGTAGATGTAGAATGGTAGCCACTACCTCCACATATTCATGACATGCTAAAATTTGATCACTGCTTGAGTTAGAGAAGAGAGCACATGAGGGGTAGCAAGAAAAATAGGAGGCCCACATGAGGTCAAGATAATGAGTTGCAACAAGCTGCTAGTAAGCTCACCTTACCATCTTTCAATGACAGTGGACAGATGATAGCACAAGCCTGGATCCATAAGTTAGATACATTCCTAGCATTGAGGCCCATGTTAGAGATAGATTCTATTAGGTATGCCACTTTTCATTTGGAGGGTGTAGCACATGATTGGTGGTCACATGTTATGGTTCCATTGTAGCATAATTAGGTGACATCCTATGAAGATTTCATGGATACATTGGTAGAACACTTTGATAAGAAAGACCTAGAGGTCTTCTTCCATGATCTTGCATAGCTGAGACACATAGATACTTTGGAGGGCTACATCAGTGAGTTTCAGAGATTATAAATGATGGTGCAAGATGTGTCCAAGAGGAGGTAGGTTATACTATTCACATATGGGTTGTATGAACCTCTAAAGTGGTTGATCAAGGCATTCAACCCCCCTTCATTATAGGAGGCTATGAGGAAGGCACGAAGCATGGAGCTCACAACACCCTCTAGCAAGTTCACCTCTAGGAGCACTTCTTCATTCAAGGACAATAAGAAGTTTGATAAAAAAAAATGGCAAAAAAGGTGACACCAAGGGGAAGTCTACTGTACCTTTGGATATGGAGATACTGAATGACTTGCATAGGAAGAAGCTATGTTTCTACTACAAGGATCCCTATGACATAGATCATGATTTTCCTATAAGGCTTAAGGGGAAGGCCAATAGGGTAATGTGGGCTTACTATAAGGGTTTAAATTTTGATAGTTCTAGACATGAGGATGATCATAGTGATGCAGAGCTCGAGGCATAAGTAGAAGCTCTAGAGACTAAGGAAGAGCCCAAGTTGCACTTAAAAGAGGCATGCTTGTCTAGCATTAGGAAGGATCTCTTAGACTATGTGGTGTTCTAGCAGGGAAGAGAGTTATTACTTTGGTTGATATAGGTGCTACGCTCAATTTTGTTGGACATCATGGCATTATGATCGAGGAGTTTGAGGGACTATGAGTATAGGTTGTTGATGGTTACACTCTTTAAGTGTAACAAGATGGTTATAAATTTTCCCTTATACCTAAACAACTATGAGTTCAAGGCGAACTACCATGTTGTCTACATGGGTGATCTGGATATTATTCTTGGGATGAAGTGGTTGCACTCATTGGGAGAGGTCACCTTTAAATTGAAGGAGATGGAGATTAAGTTTTAGGTGGATGGGAAGCAACACGTTTTGAGAGCCATCAAGAATGGAGACATGAGAACTATTTCCTTCAAATGACTAGAGAGGTTAGCCAGACATGATGACATTGATTGCGCAGTCGTATGTACTCTCATACCTACACAAAAGGACAAAAATAGATAGAGTATCATCCCAACATATAGAGATTGAGAGTGAAGTATGATAGAGTCTTCAGTGACATCCCACCAGGTAGTAGAGATATTGAGCACATCATTGAGTTGGAGGAGGGTGCTAAACCCATGATGGTTACACCATAGGAATCCTAAGAGGCTCAAGGATGAGATCAAGAAAACCATCAAGGATCTTCTTATGATGGGTCACACTAGGCCTAGCAAGTCTCCTTTTGCTTCTTCAGTTGTTTTGGTGAAGAAGAAGAATGGTACATTGAGGATGTGCATTGATTACAAGGTGCTGAATAAAAGGAAAATCAAAAATAGGTATCCCATCCCAGGGATTGATGAGTTGATTAATGAGCTTCATGGTGCATGTTACTTCATGAAGATTGTTTTGAGATATAGCTACCATCATATAAGAGTTAGAGAGCAGGATACTGAGAAGATTGCCTTTAGATGTCATTGTGGGCAGTTTGAGTTTGCGATCATGCCATTTGGGCTGACCAATTCATTGGCTACTTTTCAATCCACCATTAACAAGTTCTTCCATAACTAGTTGAGGAAGTATGTGTTAGTCTTCTTTGATGATATTTTGATTTACAATCGGACATGGCAAGAGCACTTGGATCACTTGGAGATAGTTTTGGAGAACATGCAGTCAAAGTCCTTGTATGCGAAGGAGTCCAAATGTGATTTGTGCATGATAGATCTATTGTATTTGGGTCACATCATTAGTTCAAAAGGAGTAAGGGTTGATCCTAATAAGATCTGTGCTATTGTAGATTGGCCTACTCTAGAGAACCTGACATAGTTGAGAAGGTTTCTTGGGTTGTGTGGTTTCTACCACAGATTTGTTAGTGGATATTCACATCATGTAGCTCCTATGATAGATTTCCTAAAGAAGGGAGAACTTTTTTGGACACATGAGGCATAGGCTTGCTTTGAGAGATTCAAGCAGATCATGACCACATGCCTTGTGTTAGCTTTGCCTGACTTCTTGAAGCCATTTGAACTTCAGTGTGATGCATTTGGAGAGGGTATTGGTGTTGTTTTGATGTAGGAAAAGCACCCCATTACATTTAAGAGAAGGAAGCTCTATGGGCTAGAGAGATCATTTAGTATATATGACAAGGAGATGTTAGCTATTATGCATGCATTGGCTAAGTTCAGGCAGTATCTGGTGGGTGGTAAGTTTTTCATTAAAATTGACAACAATAGTTTTAGATATTTCCTTGGATAGAGAGATCTCAATGACAGGTAGAAAAAGTGGGTTAGTAAACTACAAGCTTATGATTTTGACATCTCCTATGTGAAAGGGGCTCAGAACATGGTAGCAGATGCATTGTCATGTAGACCACATCTCAGTGCTATGATTCAAATATCAAAGGATTGGAGGTTGTTGATCATTTCTAAGTATGCTACAGATTCATGGGCACCTGAGATTGTTGATGGGATAGTTGTTGATACCAAGTATACACTTGTAGATGATTTGATTATCTACAAGAATAGGATATTCTTAGTCCCAAGATTGAAGATAAAGTGTATTGTTATGAGAGCAATTCATGATTCACCTATAGCTGGACATCCTAGATACTTCAAAACATACAAGCAGGTAAGGGAGTGGTTCACATTGAAGGGGATCAAGGTAAATGTGTTGCAGTATGTTAGAGAGTGCCATGTTTGTTAGCAGAACAAACAAGAACACACCTTTCTAGCAGGGCTCCTATAACCACTTCTCATTCCTAATAGGAAGTGGGAGTGTATATAAATGGATTTCATTATGGGCTTGCCTAAGGGCCAAGTGTGAGATTGCATCTATGTGGTGGTGGACAAGTTGATGAAGTATGCATCCTTCTTTCCCATCACTACTACTTACACCCTAGTGTAGGTGGCTAAAGTATTTTTCAGGGAGATTTTTAGACTACATGGGATACCCTAGAGCATAGTGAGTGACAGGGATAGCAGGTTCTTGAGTCATTTTTGGCAGGAGGTGTTCCATTTATGTGGCACTAAGATCACATCTAGCACTAGTTACCACCCATAGACTGATGTGAAGATAGAGATAGTAAATAAGTAGGTGGAGGGATATTTGAGGAACTGCGCAGCTAATCAGCAAAAGGCATGAGGTAGATGGATTTATTTATGTGAGTATTGCTACAATACTACCTATCACATGTCTATTTAGATGACTCCTTTCAGAGCACTATATGGCTATAATGCATTGAGCTTCATTGATTTTCTTATGAGTGATGTTAGAGTTTCTCGTGCTAGGGGTTTGCTTCAAGAGAGCAAGGACATTGTTGATGCTCTTAGAGATAATATTGCCAAAGCACAAAATCAGCATAAGCAATATGCAAATCAAAAAAGGACAAAGAGGAGTTTTGAGGTTGGTGACATGGTTTACCTCATGTTGTAGCCTTACTAGCAACCTACTCTCAGGAAGAGAGGGTCACAAAGGCTTAAGCCTAGATACTATGGCCCTTTCAAGATTATTAGGCAAACAGGTGAGATGACTTATGAGCTTGAGCTTCCAATAGATAGTAGGGTGCACAATATTTTCCATGTGTCATGGCTTAAGAAGGCATTGGGTCAGAATGTTAAGCCTTTAGTAGTTCTCCCTCCATTGGATGGTGAAGGAAAATTGGTTCTTGTTCCTGAGTACAACATTGATAGAAGAGAAAGGTAGCTCCATAGGAGGACTATCAGAGAATACTTGGTGAAGTGGAGAGATTTACTCGAGAAGGATGCTATATGGGAGGGAGAAGATATTTCACAACATCTAGCTTTGAGATTGCTTGAGGGCAAGCAATGTCAGGAGGGGCAAACTATCATGTCCCCTTTTTAGTGACATGTTATTTTTCAATGAATTTTCCTATCATGGAATCTTGTAGGTAGATGATTTTAGTGAGAGATTAATTCTGATGATTATTTAGAAATTGGATGGTCATATTTTCTCTTGGAGAGATGGTGTTTATTAAATTTTTATTTAATGTTTTATGTAGGGTCAAAATATTATAATTTTAAGTTGAGTTGCACTTTTTATTTTATAAAGTTACTTTTTATAAAAGTGCATTATAGAGGGATTTCATAAGAATATTTTATAGATACTTCTAGAAGTTGCTAGTGGCTTCTTAGGAAAGTGAATAAATAGAGTGCTTGGCCTCTCATTTGGACATCCCCATTATTTGAGTTTACACTGCTTTTCTCTTGAGCATTTGTGGTGCTATCTTAGTCTGGAAATTGTCATTTGATCATTAGGAATGGAGTCTCCTAAGGATTGGCATAATTGAGGAGGTGAAACATCCTTTGAAGGGTTGCACTTTGGAAGTAGTATTTAGCTACTTCAAGTTGGGCTTATTTTGTATTTAGACATTTTTAGCAGGGTTCGATTTTTAGCCTTGACACACATTTTTGCTCATATCTCACTATTGGCTAGGAATCTGATTTTAAGTTTTTGGGAGAATTTTTCTTGGAGCTTGATGATTATTTCTATGCCATTTTTGGCACTTTTCAGCCCAACAATTATTTTTTCCAGGTGTCATACTAGTTTGTACATGTACTGTTGTACCTGAAGGCCATATAGACAACAAATTTGAGAGCAAGTTGGAGTTGCATTTTCATTATTTCATCTTCAGCACTCAGTCTCTAGCATTCACTCAATCCAGGTTCTTTCATTTTAGTTTGTGGTTGTAAGAAATTCTCGATTGTATTTAGCTAGTTAGGGTTTGTTTTTAATGTGTCGTTTTGTAATACTTTGAGCTAAAAATTGCATACCATATGTTAAAACATTAGGTTATCATTGAATGAATATATTGGCACCATTTTATATTAGTTATTTGAGTAGATCTATAGCACAATAATTTCCTTTGTTTAGCATTATACTTTCAGCAGCATATTCAGTTAGCATGTCAAATTCAGTATTAGTGGCCTATTGGCAAGGGTCATTAGAGTAGCCTTTCTTCCTTACAATCTGGAATCCACGCAAAGAATTTAACAAAAAATTCTTTGAAGTAACAATTAGAAACATAAAGAAAATATTTTTTAACATATACATTAAGAATGGTGAGAGATACTTACTTGGTTTTGGAAGAATTCCTCTAACCAATTTACGAGATTGAGCACTTGTTGTTTAGGCCTATTCCAGAATGCAAAGATACCAACATTTTGGCATTCCTACCATCAATCTTCACTATTTTGATTACTAATAATAATGATTTTTTCTTCAGATTTTGGTGAGATGTGTTTAGGAACCATGGGTGGTTGTTTCTCAGGTAGAACATGGTGTTTTGAGGTAGGACTCATGTGATGGGGTAGGATATAGATTTTAAGACAAGGCAAGGGAGGGAGATTTTTAAGTAGATTGAGGGGCTCTGAGAAGGAATCTGATAGAAATCCTATCTGTTGGGAGAACGAAGTCTTTTTATTTTAATCTACATATTTGGTAAGGTTAAAGAAACGGATTTGTTTGTCAAGAATCAAAGTAGAGAAAATGATCGGCACGAGAGCTAAAAAAAACCCTAATTCAACTTCGAAATTAATATGACATTAAATGACCCCTTATTTTTAGAACATTTAATCGCCTCTCGACGAACTTAGTTAGGCTATTTGTCTTATCTAAGACAGAAGGAATTCGCTGTTTTGATAGCATTAATGAATGTTTCGGGATTAGAGTATTTGCGGCAAGGAGGATCACTGCATGTTCCGGCCTGTTTCCCCTTTTAGGCTTTTGGTATGGCTACGGAGCCGTATGCAGGTTAGGTTTTATCCGAGCCCTTGTATTTAATTGATTTTTTTTGGTGGTTATAATATTTCACATATTTAGCACCTTTAGTTTCTGCTCTGAATGCCATCTAATTATTAATAATTTATAAATTACTATTTTACTTATCTGAACAATAATATTTGAATTTTTATTAGTATGTACATATATATAAACTAATCTTAGTCATGTATTATTGATTTTTGTCTTTTGGTAAATATGACTATGCGAAAAAAATTATAGACGAATAAATCATAATTTAATCCATTTTTGACGAAATTGAAATGATGAATTTGTTTCACTACATGGATTTGTTCATTCGATTTTCGTTTAAGTAATAAGGAGTAATCTGAGTCTATCTAAATCGACACCAAAAAAATTGTTAATTCATCTACCGATCTCTGAGTACATTTCTTGACTCGAATTTTTCTGTGCTTCCTAGGTCTAAAAAATCAGGCAAACAACACAACTGGTGAGTTAACGAAGATTCGTTGTGATCTATTTGAAATTATAAGCTTAGCATTCAATTTTACGTCTAGTCTTTGGATATTTAGCTGGCGATTCTGGAACTTCAAATGTATCCAATGAAGGTGGAGAAGGCCAAGAACAGCAAGTCGTGAACATTGAACAGCCAAGTAAATAATTAATCAATGACATTTGTGGTTTTGAAATATTTATGTTTAGTTGTAATATACAGTCCTCAACATTTACATTTTACATTGGTGTGTTTTGCTTTCTAAATCATTTTAGAAACCACTTTAATCAATCACTCTAATGAACTTAATTCCTTTGACCATATTTAGCTGCCAATACTGGTTAGTCAAAAATATCCGAGGGCGATGGAAATGACCAAGGTCAACAACCCAAGGATGTTAGAAAACCAGGTCAATAATCAATCAATAATCTGTTTGTTATTTTCAATTATTTCCCTTAAGATAATGCTTGATGTGTATGTTCTTTGATACGTTCTAATATGATCTTACTGAAGTACACAACATTTGCATTGCTGTGAATCACTTTCTAAATTAGCTTATATAAATCACTTTAATTAATCACTGCAAAGAACTTATTTCCTTTCACAATATTTAGCTGCATAGAACTAAATTCCTTTGACAATATTTAGGTGCAAATATTAGAAATCCAAATATATCCGAGGGCAATGGAAATGACCAATCCAAGGACGTTAGACTGATGAAAATGACCATGGTCAACAATCCAAGGACGTTAGACTGCAGGAATACGAATAGGAATAGGGATAAATATTCTAGATTTGTTAACCTCAGAATAGAAAGTGAACATACGTATTCCTATTTTCCATTTGACTCACTGGGATTTTGATGGGAATGTATTTATTTCATGTTTGGTTGTGTAAAACTGGAAGAGGAATAAGATTATCTCTTATTTTATTTATTTTATTCAATATTATTTACCAAGTTAAATTATTGAGAATTTTTTGTTTATTAAAAAATTACAAACAATCATGAACCATAGTAAGATAGTCATCAAACTAGAATATTTTTTTTTAATATATCTGATTTAAGTGTATGTTTAATTCCAAAAAGAAAAACATTATTTTATCAATTTTTATGACATTACAAAAACTTTGCCAAATATTTGTATAGAAAATACATAAAACTTGTAGCAAGGTTCTATCTTTAATAATTATCACATAAGATTTCAACATACAAGACCAATAATTGTACAAAGAAGAAAAATAATTACTCATAGTAGGCAACGTAAAAAGATTATTTCTTTCTTTGGTGCCTTACACATTTTTCACTTATTTACTTCATAATGTATTTCAACTTTGGCTGAGGCAATGACAACCCTAGCTAGCTCTCTTGCTTTGCACATTTTGCCCTCATTTTGATGCAGAGCTTGGCAGAAATCAACTTCTAAAGCCTTTCAAAGGCTTCTCCAGTCCAAGTTAAGATCCAAGGAACAATTTTTTTTTTGTTCCTTCACACACACCGGTCCACCTATTTGCTGAACCCTATGAAAATCTTCCTTAAGAAGCTTCACCCACTGATTCCAATACTTCTTAATCCTTCATCTTGGCCCCTGATTATTCACCTTTCATAGTTAGTGGGCTCTGTCAAGCTCACTCTACCAATTCCTTGTATTTTTCTTACCAACACTAGTAGCCCACATAACTGTCAAGCTCACTCTACCAATTCCTTGTATTTTGCTTACCAACACTAGTAGCCCACATAACCTCAATTTTTGGTTTGTCATAGATCTTCTACAAACACCAAGGGTTCTTCTACACAGTGTTAGACGCCCTTTACAACATGCTACAGGATCCCAACAACTTTTGGGAGGACTTGGTCCTGCACCTCCAAACCCCACTATGTCACCTAGGCTTAGTTGGCTTGATTAGTCTAGGCTGTGATGGAATGGCTAAGATGGGTTCCCAAGGCCCCAAAACCTCTTGGCTATCCTATACAACTCCTGAACAGTCTAAATCGACCTTTTAACTCATCAGCAAAGTCAAAACTCCCAACTGTCTATGCCTGGTCTGTTCATCCTAATCAAGCACATAACCATTGCTTGAACTAGGGCCTGCTTGAAAGTCTTTTTCCCTTCACCAAAACTCCTCCAACTCCTGGAATCATCAAGATTGGAATCCTAACTTGCATTTCTCCAAGTTTGAGTGAATTCCACCAGAGAAATTGCAAGTTAGGAAGACATAGGTGCAATGCCCTCGAAAACTGGACTAACCCAAACCTTTGAGAATGAAATTGAAGTAACTTTTCAACCAATCAAATAACTTGCTTCAAAGAAAAATGAAACTATTTTGCATTCATGCCTCCAATGAAATCACTCACTTTGCAATCATAATCTACCCACACGGCTGTACAGGTCACTGCAGTACAAGAATTTCAGAAAAATAAAGGATTTTTGTTTTTATTGTTCAACTTCAAGCCTCTGTTTATACACACCTCCCCTCTGAGAGGAAACATTCACAATTTAAATGTCTCATGACCGTTGGGAACCCCTCAAGGTCATTGATAACTGATTTCTAACTTCTTCTATAAACTGGAGCAAACAAAACTGAACTTTCACAAAAGTTGTCAAACAAAACTAAAACACCTTTAAACTCAAAGTCACACCTATTATGACTCTCGGGTTACAAATGTTCACATGGTTTATAACCACACCAAAGTTCCATTGTACCTTACAATTGAGTCCTTAAAATAAATATGGACAAAACCTCTTTTCTATCAATTCTAACCTACAGCCTTCGGTGCCCTACACCATACTCCTCAGGCCAAAAGAAACTCAAGTCTCTTGAGTTGGCAGGCTGGAAACATCATATCCCATCCTCTTTATATCTGTTTCAGACATCCAAATTGCATCTTCAATTGGTCTACCAGTCCATTTGATGAGGTAATCCATATACACCTACCTCCTAGACCTTTTACGTTCCCTTTTGTTCAAAACATATTTGATGGTGTGTGGCCTTGCTTTGGGGAGATAGTCTAAGATCTCTTTATCCACCTTGGTTAATTCAATGCTACTGTCTTCAGTCAGAGAACCTTTGTAAGGATATAAATCAGAGACATTGAATGTGTTGGAGAGTTCTATGTCTGGTGGTAACTCTACTTTATAAGTGTTGTGTCCACATTTTTTCAAGATCCTAAAAGGGCCTATTTTCTTCATCATTAACTTAGTAAATTTGGCCTTACGGAGCCTCTCCTTTTTGAGGTTTACCATCACTAGGTCCCTTATTTCAAACTGAAGGTCTCTCCTCTTGGTATCTACTACTTCCTTATAATTCTTTGTCACCTTTTCTAACCTGTCCTTGACTTCTTGATGAATTTCTTTCATAACCTTAGCAAAATCACTTGCTTGAGCACTTTTCCTCTCCATTGTTTTGATATCCTTGACCTCCATCACCCCTCTTGGATGAGTGCCATAAACAATTTGGAAAGGACTTAGTCCAGTTGTTCTATTTACTGAATCATTGTAAGCAAATTCAGCTTGTGCTATCACTATGTCCCAAGATGAACCATGCTCCTGAGTAGGGCATCTTAATGGGTTGCCCAATGACCTATTAACCACCTCCATTTGACCATCTGATTGTGGATGGTATGCTGATGAAAATAAGAGGTCTGTACCAAGCCTTCTCCATAAAGTCCTCCAAAAATACCCAATGAACTTTGAATCTCTATCAGAGACTATGGATAATGGTAATCCATGTAGTCTAACTATTTCTTTGAAAAATATCCCTACAATATGAGAGGCATCATGACTAGTTTTACATCGCAGAAAGTGTGCCATCTTGGAAAATCTATGTACTACAACACACACACTATCACAACCCATCTTTGTCCTTGGCAATCCAAGTATAAAATCCAAACTTACAACATCCTAGGGCCTATTTGGTATTGGTAATGGGGTATACAGCCCTACATTGGAAGTCTTCCCCTTTTCCTTTTGACAAATCACACAAGCTTCTACAAATTTCCTTTCTTCAATAGGCATCCTAGGCCAGTAATAAAATCTTCTTACCAGGTCAAGTGTCTTGTCCATTCTGAAATGACTAGCTAGGGCCCCACAGTGCTTCTCCTTTATGATGTTCTCCCTCATGGATCCTCTAGAGATACATACCCGACTCCCTTTGAAAAGTAACCCTTCCTGCAACATAAAATCAGCATAAGTATTATGGTATTGTCTTGTCATATCCCTGCAAACTTGGTAGGCTTCTTTGAAGTCTTCATCACTTTGGTACATGTCTTTGATGGAGTGAAACCCCATATTCTCCAACCTTATCTCTTGAATGGTCAAGTTTCTTCTACTAAGGGAATCACCAACCTTATTTTCCACCCCTTTTTTATGCTTAATTATGAAAGTATATGATTGGAGGTACTCCATCCATTTCATATGTCTATGGCTTAACTTTTCCTATCTATTCAAGAAACTTAATGCCTGATTGTCAGTATAAACAATGAACTCTTTGGGCAATAAATAATGTCTCCATTTTCTCAGAGATTGAACCATGGCATATATTTCTAAGTCATAGGTTGAGTACCTTTGTTTGGCTTCATTTAATTTTTCACTGAAAAAAGCAACTGGTCTACCCTCTTGTCTTAGGACTCCTCCTATAGCCCTATTGCTTGCATCACATTCTATTGTGAAAACCTTATTAAAATTAGGCAACACTAAGATTGGCTGTTCTGCCACCTTCTTCTTTAGGGTCTCAAAAGCTTGGTCACCCTCTTGGGTCCACCTAAACTAACACTTTCTTCCACCCTTAATGGTGTCTATCATGGGAGCACTCACATTACTAAAGCTTCTAATGAACTTCCTATAAAAGCTTGCTAGGCCATGAAATCCCTTGACCTCACTTGTTGTCTTGGGGGTGGGCCAATTCAATATGGCATCCACTTTAGTAGGATCCATTTTAAAATTTCCTTTTGAGATAAGAAAACCTAAGAAAACTAGCTCTTCTTGAATAAAGACACACTTCTCTAGGTTGATCTTAAGCTTTTCTTTCAACAACCTTTTCAATACTTGTTCTATGTGATCTAAGTGTTCTGATTTTCTTTTACTAAAAATGAGAATATCATCTAAATATGCAACCATAAAGTAATTAATAAAGGGTTTCAGTACCTCATTCATGAGTCTCATGAAGGTGCTAGGAGCATTAGAGAGACCAAAGGGCATAACCATCCATTCAAAAAGGCCTTCATTAGTTTTGAATGTTGTCTTCCATTCATCTCCCTCTCTCACCCTGATCTGGTGATAACCACTTTTCAAGTCTATTTTGGAGTAGTATTTAGCCCCTCCTAGGCAGTCCATTAAGTCCTCCATCCTTGGAATTGGGAACCTGTATCTAATTGTAATCTTGTTGATAGCTCTAGAGTCTATACACAATCTCCATGTACCATTTCATTGGGGCCAACAGGGTTGGTACCGCACAAGGACTAATGCTTCTTCTTATGAACCCCTTGCTTAAGAGTTCTTCCACTTGTCTAGCCAGCTCTTTATTTTGGCTTGGTGTGAGTTTGTAAGCAGCCTTGTTTGGGAGTACGGAGCCTGGTATGAAGTCAATACAATGACTCACTTCCCTAATCAATGGAAGAGTCTCTGTCTTTCCATCAGCAATCACTTCTCTGTACTGGCTCAGTAATTCTTGAACCTCCTTGGGTCCCACTGTCCTCCATGGTTCTCTTTTATCTTCTTTGTACACTTTCTTCTCTACTTGTGTCCTAACCACAATGGCATAGTAGGTGGTGTTCTTCTCTTTAATAGTCCTTAAAAACTCCTTTTCTTCTACCGCTAGCATGCTACTAGCTTGAGGAGTCTCTTGTCCTTCTTTTGGCAGAGGCCTCATTCTATATTTCCTTTCATCCTTTGTGATTTCATACACATTGGTCCTCCCTTGATGGTGTGACTCCACATCATATTTCTAGGGCCTCCCCAACAATAAATGGCATGAATCCATGTTTGTTACATCACATAAGATCTTGAAATGGTAGTCCCCGATCCTAAACTCAACATATACCTGCTCATTCACCAAAGCTTGTTGTTTTTTGTTCAACCAAGACACTTTATAAGGGTTAGGATGAGGCATCTTTTTCAATCCAAGCTTTTCAACCATAGCAATAGATGCTAGGTTATCAATAGAAACAGAATCAACTATAACCTTACACACTTTACCTTTCACTTTGCAGGTGGTTTTGAACAAGGTTTTCCTTTGTGATGGCTCCTTGACTTGAGGATTCTTTAACAAGGTCCTTTGAACATGAGGGACTCTCCATGCTCTGGTTTTGCAACTCCTTTTCCTTCATGACAGCTTCGGGTATCCTCTTCATGAGCCAAACTGACTCTTCTTTCACTCCCATGCTAGTTGTTCCCTTTTTCAGGGCATCTGGAGGCCTGGTGTCCCACTTGGCTGCAGTTGAAACACCTTCAAGTGAACACCCCTGGATTTCTACCTCCTAATCTACCTCTTCCATTGCCTCTCCTTCCTCTAAAACCTCCCCTTGAACTTGATTCACCTTCTACATTCTCCTTATTGCTCGACTCCTCTAAAGATTTGAAAGATCCTCTTCCACTAAACCTTCCTCTACCTCTACTGTTGTTGGCTCCCCTTGATCTATTTTGGGAGTCTCCTTTCCTTCTCTATTTTTCATCTATCTTTAGTGCCATTTGAAAACAACAATGCACTGATTTTGGGTTAAAGAGGGCCAATTCATCTTGAATTGAATACTTAAGGCCACTTAAATACCTTGTCAATTTTTGCTTCTCTATTTCAGTCACCTTGGCCCTCAACGTGAGTTTATGAAACTCCTCGGTATAAGTGCTTACATCCATTTCCTTTTGTCTCAAACTCTACAACTTTTGGTGTACTAGAACTTCATAGTCCTTAGGGATAAATTGCCTCTTCACCTCCATCTTCGTTCTCTTCCAAGTTGTGATGACTTCCTTCCCTGTATCAAGCCTTTCTGTTTGAAGGAAGTTCTGCCAACTCAAGGTAGACTCTTTCATCTTTGCATTGGCTATTTTCACCTTCTGAGACTCTGGGACATTATCACATTCAAAGTGATTGTCCAAGGCTTCAATCCAATCCATACACTCCTCAGGATTAAGCTTTCCACAAAACATAGGAATCTCAGTCTTGATGTCCCTTCTTCCTACCGTTTCAAGGGCTTCCAACATGACTCTCTGGTCCTCTAGTAGGCTTTGTCTAACTGTATCAAGCTCTGGTCTATTACAATCTTCTTTTTCATCCTCAGATTCTTCTAGAGACCCTCTATTCATCTTGCCCCTCAACTTTTCTATCTCCCTTCTCATCATCCTATTTTCTTCTCTTATGGCTCTACTTTCAGCCATCTACTCTTTGACCAACTTGGTCAATTCAGAATTAGTCACTCTTAGAGGGATCTCCCTCTCTTCTTCATTTTTAGACATTTTTTCCTTCTACCTTGATCTCCAACCAAGATCTTAGTGGCTCTAGTACCACCTGATGCAGAGCTTGGTAGCAATCAACTTCTAAAGCCTTTCAAATGCTTCTCCAGTCCAAGTTAAGATCCAAGGAACAATTTTTTTTTGTTCCTTCACACACACCGGTCCACCTATTCGCTGAACCCTATGAAAATCATCCTTAAGAAGCTTCACCCACTGATTCCAATACTTCTTAATCCTTCAGCTTGGCCCCTGATTGTTCACCTTTCACAGTTAGTGGGCTCTATCAAGCTCACTTTGCCAATTCCTTGTATTTTACTTACCAACACTTGCAGCCCACATAACCTCAATTTTTGGTTTGTCACGGATCTTCTGCAAACACCAAGGGTTCTTTTACACATTGTTAGATGACCTTTATATCATGCTATAGGATCCCAACAACTTTTGGAAGGACTCGGTCCTGCACCTCCAAACCCCACTATGTCACCTAGGCGTAATTGGCCTAATTAGTCTAGGCTGTGATGGAATGACTAAGATGGGTTTCCAAGGCCCCAAAACCTCTTGGCTATCCTATACAACTCTTGAACACTCCAAATTGACCTTTTAACTCATCAACAAAGTCAAAACTCCCTGTCGTCTATGCCTGGTCTGTTCATCCTAATCAAGCACATAACCATTTCTTGAACTAGGGTCTGCTTGAAAGTCTTTTTCCCTTCACCAAAACTCCTCCAACTCTTGGAACCATCGATATTGAAATCCTAACTTGCATTTCTCCAAGTTTGAGTGAATTCCACTATAGAAATTGCAAGTTAGGAAGACATAGGTGTAATGCCCTCCAAAACTGAACTAACCCAGACCTTTGAGAATGAAATTGAAATAACTTTTCAACCAATGAACTAACTTGCTTCAAACAAAAATGAAACTATTTTTCATTCAAACCTCCATTAAAATCACTCACTTTGCAGTCATAATCTACCTACACGGCTCTACAGGTCATTGCAGTACAAGAATTTCCAGAAAAATAAAGGATTTTTGTTTTTATTGTTCAACTTTGAGCCTCTATTTATACACACCTCCCCTTTGAGAGGAAACATTCACAATTTAAATGTCTCATGACCATTGGGAACCCCTCAAGGTCATTCTTAACTAATTTCTAACTTCTTCTATAAACCGAAGAAAACCAAACTGAACTTTCACAAAAGTTGTCAAACAAAACTAAAACACCTTAAAACTCAGAATCACACCTATTCTGACTCTCGGGTTACAAATGGTCACATGGTTTATAACCACACCAAAGTGCCATTGTACCTTACAATTGATTCCTTAAAATAAATATGGACAAAACCTCTTTTCTATCAATTCTAACCTACAACCTTCGGTGCCCTGCACCACATTTCCTACATCATGTATTTCAATTTTGGGTATTGAAGCAATGTCATTCCTAGCCACATCTTGTTCCTTCCTCATTTTTTAGTTATTTCCTTCATCATGCTCAATTGTAGAGTGGATAACATCAAACCAATTGAAATGTCTGAAACCATGGTTCTCCTGAAATATAAGATCTACATTATTTCATACTGAAGGCATTATATGTCATTAATTTGAAACATACTATATATAACAAATCATTAATAACCTTATGATACAAAACCAAAGCTAACACATGATTTTTCATTGTGTGCAACACTTTTAAATGTCGTGACTTAACACCACATGAGAAAATATGAATTCAGTCATCTCTTATGACCATGGATCATGTGTCAATAAACAATGCCCCATGAAAACTTATCAAAATGATATGCAATAATATTATCTAATATTCATTTAATTGTTGGAATGAGTAATTTCTACCTCAAATGAATTGTAAAAGAGTAATAGAGAGGATTCTGGAAATTCTAAGAGGATTACCGAATAGGGTTAGGTAAAGTTCTAGAAGATGTTTATGTTTAGTTAGTTCTAGAGAAGTCTATTTTTCCTATGTCGGCCAATGTAGATTTTTCCAAAGATAATCTAAGACCTCCATAAATAGAGGCATCATGTAATGTAATTGATATGGGAAAAAAGTTGAATGAAATATAACATATTTTATTGTGTGGCAGCACATTGTGTGTTCTGTGTTACATCTATCAGATTGGTATGAGAGCTATCCTAGGTTTTATCATTTGGTATCATAGCTATCTTTGGTTTCATCAAAGTGGTATCAAAGTTATCCTCTATTTCATCAAATTGGTATCAGAGCAAAGTGTTGAGAAGAAAAGAGATAAATTTGGCAAAAAAGAAGAAGAAGAAGAAGGTATGGTTAGAATTCTTAAAATTATTTAATGGCATTTGATAAATTATCCTATTGTCTTTAAAAGAAAAGAAGATCATGGTATTTAGAATTTTCTAAAAGATAGAGCAAAGTGTGTTAAATTCTTGTGTTTCAATGGGGAAAGCTAGAAACAGAGAAAGATGGAAAAATATAGTTTGAAAGAACAATTGATGAATGTTAAAGAGTCAAATTCAAATTTGATAAAAGGGTTCAAAGAAGTTGGAAAACAAGATTATGAGTATTTGTGTCAAACGAAAGATTTAGAAAATGAATTGATGAAAGCTAACTAGAAAAATGAGAAATTAGAAGAAATGTTAAAACTATATGATGATGACTAAAAGAGAAATAAATATTTAGAAGAAAAGTTAAAGGTGTTTGATGATGTTGAGAAAAAGAACAAAGTTTTAGAAGAAATGATGAAGAAATTAGAAGAAAAATTAAAGATGTTTGATGATATTAATAAAAGAAATTATGAGATGGAGAAAGAAATGAAGAAATTAAAAGAAGAAAGTTACTTGTTAAAGGATGAACTAAATCAATCCATCACTGAAAGAAATGCATGTGTCAAAGAAAAATTAGTATGTGATGTTTCATGTAGTACAGATGATTTGAATTCACCACTAGAAAAGTGTGACTCTATTGAAGTTGTTTGTGGTAAAGAATATGAAAATGTGGCATCAAATACTATTAGTTGTGATAATAGAAATGTTGGATGGAATATAATGAAGAAAATGGGTTACAAAGGTAAAGGATTGGAAAAACATCAACAAGGAATCATAGAGCCTGTTCGGCCAATCATGAGACCAAAGTATGAAGCAATAAGATATATGAAAGATGAAAGAAATGATTATATGGATTCAAACAAATTTGTTCAAAGTAAAAAATACATGCAATGTTCACATTGTAATAGGAAAGGGCATACAAAAGAAAGATGTTGGGATTTAAATCCATGAAATATTTGTGTCTTAAAGAGTCATAGTGAAAAGACATGTTAGAATAGAGATTGCAAAAATGATTCTATGGCAGGTTGTATAAAAATGAATTGTGCATGGAGCTACGAATTGAGTTGGCAGAAGATTATAGGTGTGATCAAAATTTTGTTTAAGTATAAATGTTCAAGAGTAAGAAGAAATAAAACATTGAAGAGCAGACTAGAGCAAGGCATCAAAGAAGAAAAAGGTTATCGGCATTTGGATGAAAGACTACATGGCTCATATTTCCTCAATAGCATTATTATGTGACAATTTACTCACAATATAACATGTTCCAAACTAAAATTTACATCTGAGAAAAAATGCATGGAAACTCAAATAAATATAACGAGTCTGATAAAATTGTTCATAAAATTTTTAAAAAAAATATGTTCAAATCATTTTATCATTAAACAAATAAATTTCCAAGTTTCTCATGATTACCTCTTCACTCATTCCTTATATATGAAAATTTGAACAAAAAGAATAGACTCAAAACATAAATAAGACAAACAAACATTTGACCAGATAACATGAAACTCGAAAGAGAATAATTCAAACAGATGGCCAAGAATAAAAACATAAAAATGTAAATGTGAGAAATATTGCTTGAATATGAAAAAGTATTACCAAAACATGTTAGCTAAATAAAATAACAAACTACTTCAACTGCATATGTTGTCAAACTTCAACCTCAGGTAAGAGAGAATGAACTTTTAAGAAAATTTGGATTTGTGTGCTAGGTAAAACAACATATAGAGAAATAGTTATGTTTAATATAGTTGTTACACCAATTGGCATGATCCTTGAATTGCAGACAAAAAAATATATAATCTACACATAGATAACATTGAAGAAAAAAAATGACTTGTGAGAGAAATATGAAAGAATGCTAAGAGCTTAATCAGATATGCAAGAATAGATCTAGATAAAGATTTACTTGTAGACCACATTATTGAAAGCATATAGACAATGGATTTTCCAAATATAGTCATGGTTGTAACATCCCCAAAGAATGTGAAAGTGAACATATAAAATGAAAGAGCAAAAATATAAAATGTTGAAACTATTCATTCAGATTTTCTGAATACATTGGAAACATACATAAGTGATACTAAAAATGATATTGAAATGATACTAAATATGATATTGGAATGATATGAATAATATTTACATTGATGTCTAAGCATCTTTATATAGTATTATTTTTCCTTACAACAACTACTTACAGGAATAACTTCCCATCAACTATATATTGAACTAATTTCATTTATCTAATCCAAACATAAAAAATAACCTAATTAATGTAATAAACCTAACATTCCCCCCTTATTACATTAATTCAACAGTCATTCTTGCTTATTATAAATTAATACAATTATTGAATAATTCCAACATTCCTAACCTAATTAATTTAATAAGTCCAACATTCGCCCCCTTATTACATTAATCCAATAAAATTGAAAAGCCTTCAACAATATTATAAACTTTGATGAAGCTCCTTCAACAATCTTTGAAAGTAGTTTGCAACTTTAGATTGCAAATCCTAATCCTAAAGTTGAGCTCCTTCACCAATCTTTCAAAGTAGTTTGCAACTTCAAATTGCAAATCCTAATCCTGAAGTTAAGCTCCTTCACCAATCTTTGAAATTAGTCTCCCTCTCCGCAACTTCAAATTGCAAATCCTAATCCTGAAGTTTCCCTCCTGTCCTAATATCCCAACTTTAGAGTATAAATCCTGAAGTTGACCTCACAATAACATTTTTTTCACCTCACTTACACAATGAGACATAGTTCCTCCACAATTTCACATCTACGTGAAGTCTGCCTAATGCCTCCTTTGGTTTTGCACATGATACACCTTTCCTTTGAAAGTCCACATCTCCTTTAAGTGTGTCTAACACCTCCTCAAGTGTTATAGAAATAATCAATGCTAACATATGGACATCTTTCCTCTGAAAGTTGATATCTCTTCCGACTGTCTCTAACACCATTTTTGAAGTCTTGCACCCCCCCCCCCCCTCCTCTGCTCAATAGAAGGACAATCACATAGCCAAGCCCCCTCTTTTCTTTAGGGACACAAATCCATCACATCCCCTCTTATCCTCAGGGATGAATTTTCCAAGCCCCAACTTTATAGGGACACAAATAGGTGCTTCCCATACAATAAGCATCTCTAAACAAGAAGCTAGCTAGAGATGATAAAAATCCTCCAACCTCCATTTCTTCTTGCATCCTATTTTATTCACAACAAATCGGGTCTGATCATCCAAAACCTATTAAAAGAACTTTTCTCCCCATTGATTGACCCACTCTAATACCACTATAATAGGCCCAAAGAATGTGAAATAGAACATATAAAATGAAAGAGAAAAAATATAAAATGCTGAAACTATTCATTCAGATTTTCTAAATACATTGGAAACATACATAAGTGATATTGAAAATGATATTGAAACAATACTGAATATGATACTAGAATGATGTGAATAATATTTACATTGATGTCTAAGCATCTTTATATAGTATTATTTTCCCTTACAACAACTACTTACAGGAATAACTTCCTAGCAACTATATATTGAATTAATTTCATTTATCTAATCTAAACACAAAAACTAACCTAATTAATATAATAAACCTAATATTCTCCCATTATTAAATTAATTCAATAATCATTCTTGCTGATTAGAAACTAACCTAATTATTTTAATAGGTCCAACATTCCTAACCTAATTAATGTAATAAGTCCAACATTCGCCCCCTTATTACATTAATCCAATAAAATTGAAAAGCCTTCACCAATATTATTAACTTTGATGAAGCCCCTTCACCAATCTTTGAAAGTAGTTTGAAACTTTAGATTCCAAATCCTAATTCTGAAGTTGAGCTCCTTCATCAATCATTGAAAGTAGTTTGCACCTTGAAATTACAAATCCTAATCCTAAAGTTGAGCTTCTTCACCAATCTTTGAAAGTAGTCTCCCTCTCTACAACTTTAGATTGCAAATCCTAATCCTGAAGTTGCCCTCCTATCCCAATATCCTAACTTTAGACTATAAATCCTAAAGTTAACCTCACAATAACATTGTTTCCACCTCCCTTACACAATGAGACAAAGTTCCTAAAAAAATTCACATCTCCATGGAGTGTGTCTAATGCCTCCTTTAGTGCTGCACATGATACACCTTTCCTCTGAAAGTCCATATCTCCTCCAAGTGTGTCTAACACCTCCTCAAGTTTTGTAGAAACAATCACCACTAACATATGGATGTCTTTCCTTCAAAATTTGACATCTCCTCTGAGTGTCTCTAATTCCATTTTTGAAATCTTACCCCCCCTCACTCAATAGAAGGACAATCACGTAGCCAAGCCCCCTCTTTTCTTCAGGGATGAATTTTCCAATCCCCAACTTTATAGGGACACAAATAGTTGTTTCCCATGCAATAATCATCTGAGCGAGAAGCTAGCTAGAGATGATAAAATTCCTCCAACCTCCATTTCCTCCTACCTACTATTTTATTCACATCAAATAGGTTTTGGTCTACCAAAATATATTAAAAGAACTCTTCTCCCCATTGATTAACCCACTCTTATACCACTATAACAGGCCCAAAGAATGTGAAACTTAACATATAAAATGAAATAGCAAAAATATAAAATGCTGAAACTATTCATTTAGATTTTTTGAATACACTAGAAAGATACAAAAGTGATACTGAATATGATACTAGAATGATATGAATAATATTTACATTAATTTCTAAGCATATCTATATAGTATTATTTTCCCTTACAACAACTACTTATGAGAATAACTTCCCAACAACTATGTATTGAACTAATTTCATTTATCTAATCTAAACACAAAAACTAACCTAATTAATGTAATAAACGTAACATTTCCCCCCTTATTACATTAATTCAATAATCATTCTTGCTTATTAGAAACTAACCTAATTATTTTAATAAGTCCAACATTCCTAACCTAATTAATGAAATAAGTCAAACATTCCCCCCATTATTACATTAATCCAATAAAATTGAAAAGCCTTCACCAATATTATAAACTTTGATGAAGCTCCTTCACCAATCTTTGAAAGTAGTCTGCAACTTTAGATTGCAAATCCTAATGCTAAAGTTGAGCTCCTTCAATAATCTTTGAAAGTAGTTTGCAACTTCAGATTGCAAATCCTAATGCTGAAGTTCAGCTCCATAACCAATCTTTGAAAGTAGTCTCCCTCTCTGCAACTTCAGATTGCAAATCCTAATCTTGAAGTTGCCCTCCTATCCCAATATCCCAACTTTAGACTATAAATCCTAAAGTTGACATCACAATAACATTGTTTCCACCTCTCTTACAAAATGAAACATAGTTCCTCCATAATTTCACATTTCCATGGAGTGTGCTTGATGCCTCCTTTGGTGTTGCACATAAGCCACCTTTCCTCTAAAAGTTCACATCTCCTCCAAGAGTGTCTAACACCTCCTCAAGTGCCATAGAAACAATCACCACTAACATATGGACACCTTTCCTCCAAAAGTCAACATCTCCTCTAAGTGTCTCTAACACCATTTTTGAAATCCTGTCCCCCCCTCACTCAATAGAAGGAAAATCACATAGCCAAGCCCCCTTTTTTCTTTACGGACACAAATCCATCAACTCCCCTCTTATATTCAGGGATGAATTTGCCTAGCCCCAACTTTATAGGGACACAAATAAGTTCTTCGAATGCAATAATCATCTCTGAGTGAGAAGCTAGCTAGAGATGATAAAAATCCTCCAACCTTCATTTCCTCCTGCCTCTTATTTTATTCACAACAAATGGGCTCAGGTCATCCAAAATCTATTAAGAGAACTCTTCTCCCCATTGATTAACCCACTCTTATACCACAATAATAGGCCCAAAGAATGTGAAACTGACCATATAAAATGAAAGAGCAAAACTATAAAATGCTGAAACTATTCATTCAAATTTTTTGAATACATTCGAAACATATAGAAGTGATACTGAAAATGATATTCAAACAATACTAAATATCATACTGGAATGATATGAATAATATTTGTACATTTATGTCTAAGCATCTTTATATAGTATTATTTTCCCTTACAACAACTACTTACATGAATAACTTCCCAACAACTATATATTAAACTAATTTCATTTATCTAATCTAAACACAAAAATTAACCTAATTAATGTAATAAACCTAACAATTGTGAATCATTCAAGAAAATGTGTTTCCAGAAACAACATTGACAGTTTTTTATTATTAGCATTGATATTGAGGATTTAGTAAAAGGAAAAAAGAAAGATCATTTGATCCTTGTACATATTTCCACAAGAAAATTTGGGGAAAACTTTGTGTATTATTTTTGTTTGCACAATTACAGCTACATCATCTTTCTCAAATAGGCATGTACCCTCTAAAAAAGATATGTGAAATAGAAAAAAAGACATGAAATATAAATATATATCAAGAAGAAATTACAATATCATATCTTGAACAATGGTTCAATAGAAATGTATGACACTGTACTTCAGCTTGAAAGAGTTTTTGTACAAAATGAAGCTATAATAACTAGTGGCTACAGGGTAGTGTTATTGCCATATCTTTGAACAATGCCATACATATGTTCAACATCTAGAAAAAATGAATAAATATATCTACTACTAGTACTAGTGCTTTTAAAGAGTTTGACCCAAGGGTATTTTGAACTATTATGCTGAGAATATGAGTATTTAGCAAGTGTTGTTTCTATTAATGGTCTTTTCAAAGGTTAAATATATGAAGCCATTCCATTTCGTAGTTTGTCACAACAGTCAAATGACATAATTATTACTATATCAAAATGACATGAAACATAAATTAATTTCAAAAAGCAGTTACGACATCCTATTTGGATCAGTGGCTCAATAGAAAAGTATGAGATCATCCTTCATCTTGAAAGAAAAATAAATACTAACATTTAAATGTTTGTTTCAAACAAAACCATTACAATCCTCCAAACTTATATCTAATATAGTATTCCCTTGCTAAGTCACCAATCTCTAAGAACCAAATAGCTCTTTTTGGTTTGTGCATAAAATTATTAGATGTCATAGCCATAGTAACCTGACTAAGTCCAAGGATGAATTTCAAGGCAACAAACACATTTGAAACATCTTTCTCAATATCCTCTTTATCAAATTTGATGGCGTGTGACTTATTTATTCTCTCCTATATCACATGGATGATGTTTGATATTACATCCAAAGAAGTGACCATGCTTGCCTTCCTCCTCTTTGGCCTCCTTATCCTTTATGTAGACAGATTGCTTCTAGTACATGTAGTGGACTGATTTGACTGAAGGAAATCTTCATCTAAATCATCAACAACATTTAGATGTGTATTAAAATCTCCATCATCACCTATATCAACAACCTCATAAAAAGGTTAGGTACATCTTTAGCATCTTGCACCATTGGAGCTACATTTCCTTCCACCATGTCATTCCCCACAATGACTGATAGATCATTAAAATAGGTGAATTCCTACCTCCTATACACTTTTGCAATCCTAAATTCATTACTCTACACATTCTAAAAATTAAATAATTAGATATTTGTTTAAAATTAAAATTGGAAATGACTTTGAAGAGGAAAATACCTTCAAAATTTTATCCCATATGCTTTCCCCAGCATCCATGCATTGAATTATCTCATTCCAAGAAAACCCACCTATATTTCACAACTCTTTTATTATTCTATATACCAACTTCCATGTTTTCAACATTTCTTTAAAGTTACCTCCTCCAAGATGCAACTTTAACTCTTCATTGAATCTCCTCTCTATAGATGTCCATGCTTCTTTCCAGAAACCTCCTTCACCTTTCCTTCTTAGAGTAACTTTTTTTGAGGAGAAAATCTAGAAGTTTCCACTCTATCTCTCTATTCCATACCACTTTTGGACTTCTAGAAGTAATACCAATGGGCTAGCAATGGGGGGCATACAAATAGCCTCGTGTATTCTCATCAATAGATTAGTGAAAGACATTTTCACCTTTGAGATAAGAAGCTATTATATTATTGAAAAACTTGCGATAAATAATGAGATGTTAGTAATAATGACTTGTTAGAGTGTGTGGAGACCCATTGACATAATATAAAGATGGACCATGAAAAATGTACAAATTTAACATTTCAATAGATGTAGAGAATAATTATAAAATAATATATGTACAAGCCATGCATTTAGTTTACTAGGAGTTTGTATCGGAAATAAAATGTCACAATCAGTTCAAAGTTTCAAATCTTGCTTTGAGTCAATTAATAAAGTTCAACTAATAGCTTCAAGTTTGGGCTGCTATAATCATTATCATTATCTTATTTTATATAGGTTCTAAAGACTTCTAAAACAAAGAATAACAATCATTTTGATTTGAAATTCATAAATCATAGTTTTAGAGCATAACAATAATTCTCATTTTGCAATTCAGTATTCATAATATCAGTGTTAATGAATCAACAATTTATATGAAGTGTCAATTCAAGAATTGTAGTTGTTCAAAAGTGAGGGAAAAAAAGGTGTAAATGCAAGTAAAAGGAACAACTAATATTGAGATATATAGTCCTCCACATCCTTCATGCTATTTTATCTAAAAAAATTCCCCAATCATCTCTATCTCATTGAGTCATCCCATAAGTTTAAAGAATTAGCATATTTATCCCATCAAGATAATCATGCTCTTCAATTTCCATATTGGGTGGGAAACCATGTTATATCATAATAAAATTGTGTAGTATGCAACATGCTAACATGATCTTTATTTGAGTCATGATATTGTAGGATGTCGCATGCCTGAAGATAGGAAAGTATTGCTTCAAAATACCAAATGTGTGCTCAATCATATACCTAAGAGAGGAGTATTAGTGGTTAAATAACTCATCTGTAATAATGATTGGGTTTTCCTTGTAAAACACTTTTAGTTGGTACTCTGTACATCGATAAGGGATAAGAAATCTAAGATCATTTGGATAGCTAACATTAAGTAGATAAAATTTTCCTATACAAAGGAAAAATAATATTGTAGATTGGAAATGGCATACAAACTATAATTGACAATAATAACTATATAATCATAAATATTATTATTTAATATACTGGGGGCAACTAGTAGTGGATCTACTTTTGACAAAGCTAAAGAAAGAGCATGACTATATACAACAAAACCCTCCCAACTAGCAAGAATATGTTGGAACTTGTAGTCAAATGAATAGACATCCATTACATTTTGTGATAGGTGGCCTTTTCTATCAGAATATTTTTCTTGGTTGTCAACATAAATGGTAACTGGTATATGGGTTCAATCAATTTCTTGAATATAATCCTAGTGTAAGAAATATTATTGTCAAATATGTACCAATAGACTCAAGAAACAAAATACATGATAGTATGAGAGTTACCTTTAAATACAGATCAAAATGGTCCTTCCCAATAATTTCTAGAGTACTTAGAGGAGGCAAAAAGTAATTTCTATGGAGTGATGTGATAGCATTCAAGACCTTGTGGAATTACTGACTCACTATCTCTCCCAAGTGACCAAGCTAATGGCCAATCTTATAATTCCTTAGATTGTGGAAAAGAGTATGTAAGAAGATTACTAGTTGTTCCTCCAATTTCATGTTTATCATATCTTTGATTCTCTCTCCCTCCCTTAGAATATTGGCAAGTTTGAAGAATGCTTCTGTACTCATGCATATTTGGTTGTGGAAATCTATCTCGTTGGAATATATAATATGTCTATAAAAAGGAAAAGACACTCTTCTTCACTTGCTCCTATTTCTTCTATCATCTTCTAATATTGCTACTATGAATACTACTTGGGCTACAAGGAAAATAAAAAGTATGCACAAGAGCATGATCTTCCTAACAATGCATTTGTAAACTTGTATATCATTAGGAGGATCCATCAAATGTCCTATAACATTTTCTTAGAGTTATTATGCGATTCCCATATAATTTGCACATGGTATTACAAATATTACTACAAAGTTATTGCAAGGAAAAGAACAAATAAACTTTCAATAATGTCCAAATAGAAACAATCATATGATTTTTATAACAATATAAGTATTTGTTGCTTCTAATTGCTTCACATTTCATCAACATAGTTGTAGGTCATTCCTTTTCACATCAATTTGCACTAGGTTTCATTTAGGATACATACAAGGAAGGAACCAAACAAGCACATAAAGTCCTGAATTAGACATTGCAATTGTCAATTTAATGAATTTTCCATATGATGTTATAATTAGACCTAAAAATTGTTGTATTCAGTTATTATTTATGTATAATGAGATATCATTTCAATGAGTTTGTCTTGTCAAAGTTTAGTGCAATCAATATAATGCATTTTCCATATGATGTTTACTCTTAGTTGTCAATATAATGCATTTTCTAAATGTGTCTCTCTAGGAAATTTTTGAGAAGTTTACTTTTAGCTATACATATTTGGGGAAAAAAATGACATTAATTAGTAATATATCAATGGAATGTAGTAGGTCACTTTGGGTTAGGGTGATCTAGTGGAATGTAGTGTTGGGTGATGCGATGCGCTCCCCTGCCCACAAGTGGTTAATTATGTGGTGTTCCATGTTCACTAATAGTCATGGTTTTTGGTGCAATGGAAAATGGGCCCTACAATTGGTATCAGAGCCTGGTTTTGGCCTGGTCATGGGTTCAAATCTCCTCGGTGCCTTCTTGACCCATGTAAGCACCTGGTATGTGCGTCGAGGGGGAGATTGATGGATGATGCAATGCCCTCCCCTGCCCATAGGTGGTTAATTATGTGGTGTTCCATGTTCACTAACAGTCATGGTTTTTGGTGCAACGACAAATTGGCCCTACATGTAACAAGTCAGTCATTGACACATCAAATAAAATACTGCATGGTACTTTATGAGAATTAGAATTAGCATACCAACCTTTATTATCTTTGTACTTTGAACCATCATTATTTATGGACATTGCTATATTTAGTAGCTATATTAATACAATGCATCTTTCATTAACAAAGGGATATTTTAGAACCTCTAAACTATAGTGGGAGTTGGAAATATGCTAGTAAAGTCTATAGGGATACAAAATGGGATAGGGATAACTATCTTAGGAAGTGGTAGAGAGAAAAATGAACCATCCCTAGGGGGTCTACATCAAAAAAATTCCCAAATCTTGGCATGGGCACAAGTATTACTGGATGAATTTTGGATTAGAGAATGTTAAGAACATAGTTTTAAAAAGAAAAAAATAGTATTGTGAAGAGCATGCTTCTAAAGTTTTGTAAGTTTGGGCCTCCATTTGAGAACCCTTTAATAATTTAGTATATAGGTTAAGGTGTCAACTAAAAGAAAGTGATAGCACTAGATATGACACCTATACCTAAAGGAAAAGAAACATACATTGTTATTGTAATGATAAGTGTAGCAATGAAATGGGCCAATGAATTAAAGAAGGCAAATTCCCAACATGTAATAAGAAATATTAATTGGATGGGTGTGACAAATAGAATTGTCTAAAATTATGATAGAAACAAGTTTCCAAGAGTTTTTAGTTTGAATTCAATAAACAAAAATATTATGATAAAGCAATCTTGACCAGATATATGAAGACCTTCTAAGCAATTTATAAGGAGATCATAGTCACTATTAAGACATGATTTTTTTTAGAGCTGATTGGAGAAGAAAATATAAGTATATTACATGTACACATGATATTCAAATATATGAAGATAAAACACAAACATAGATGACTCTATAATAGTCCCATTAATATTGATAGTGTAGGAGTATTAAATCAAAATTATAGAACTAATTGTAGAAGGGTGACATTTGGAAGTTTATGTTACAAATGTAAATGGCAGAATACTTGATTAAATAGAGATCAAATGATATATATATATCATTTGATCTCTATTTAATCAAGTATTCTGCCATTTACATTTGTAACATAAACTTCCAAATGTCACCCTTCTACAATTAGTTCTATAATTTTGATTTAATACTCCTACACTATCAATATTAATGGTACTATTATAGAGTCACTTGATTAAATAGAGATCAAATGATATATATATATATATATATATATATATGTATGTATGTATGTATGTATGTATGTATGTATGTATGTATGTATGTATGTATGTATGTATGTATGTATGTATGTATGTATATATATGTATGTATATATATATATGTATGTATATATATATACATATGTATATATATATATACATACACATATATATATACATACATATGTATATATACACATATATATCCATATATATATACATATATATGTATATATATACATATGTATGTATATATATGTATGTATATATACATATGTATATATATATGTATGTATGTATATATATGTATATATATGTATATATATATATATGTATATATATGTATATATATGTATATATATATATATATATATGTATATATGTATATATATATATGTATATGTATATATATGTATATGTATATATATGTATATATATGTAGGTATATATATGTATATATATATGTATGTATATTTATGTATATATATATGTATATGTATATATAATTCTAATATTTACAAAGATACAATAAGATACAATAGTGAGCATTGAAAATATAAAGATTATTCTAATACCCCCATTTAATGCTCAATTTATTTACTATGTCAATAGACCCCTTAAATTTAACAAATTTGTTAGGACCAAGGGGTTTTGTAAAAGTATATATTGGTTTCTCTGAGGTAGGGACATAGTGTCACTAAATAGATCCATCTTCTACTAACTGTCAGATGTAATGGCAATAAAGCTCTATGTGCTTGGTTCATTCATCAAACACTGGGTTCTTGGCAACTTTGAGGACTCCCTAATTGTTTGAAAACAAAGAAGTTGGACCTGCTTGAGGAATATGCATATCTGTAGGCATCTAATGGAGCCAAACTACTTCACAAGCTACCTTGATAGCTCCTTAATATTCTACTTCTATAGATGAGAGAGCCCATGATTGTTGCTTCTTACTAGCCTAGGTAACTGCTATTGATCTGATATTGAACACATATCTAGAGGTAGATTTCTTGTCATCAATTGAGCCAGCCCAATCAAAATCGATGAATCCACTAAGCTAAGGAGTAGCACTCCTTGTGCAAAGAAGAACATAATCTAAAGTACCATGGACATAGTGCAACACACATTTCACTACAATCTAATGATTAGTCTTGGGTTTCATAATGAACCATGAGATGTAGCTAACTATAAAACTAAGACCAGGTCTAGCAGTAGTAAGGTAGATGAGACTAGCTACTAGTTGCTTGAAGAGTGTTTCATCTACAGAAGGAGAATTAGATTATGTGGGCAATTTTAGACTAGTTTCCATAGGAGTGGAGGCAGGTTTGTAATCTTGCATTTGAAAGCTATCAAGAAATTTTTTGGTATACTTGGACTAAGACAAAAAAAAAATACTATTGTTAATCTACCAAACCTCAATACCTAAACAATAATGAAGCAGTCTAAGATTTATCATATCAAAAGTTCTACATAGATCCTATTTGATTTCTAAAATCAAATGTTCTAAACTTCGAGTGATGATCAAATCATCTGTATAGACAACAAGAAAAAGAATATCATTACCAAAGTGTTTAATATATAGACTACTATCTGACAGACTATGCTAAAATACCTGAGCAAGCAAGTACTGATCAGTCTTTACGTAGCGATATTGAGGGGCCTATTTATGACCATAAAGGGCCTTCTAGAGTCTACATAATTTTGGTTCTACACTAGGAACCTTGAAAACCTAGGGGCTTCATTATATAGACTTCTTCCTATAATCCACCATTGAGAAAAGCACTCTTCACATCCATCTAATGAACTTTCCAACCATGCTTAGTGGCAACGAAAAGAAGTTAACGAATAGTGCTCATCTTGGTTGTCGGGGCAAAGGTCTCCTCATAGTCAATTCCTTTGCACTGGGTGAATCCTCAAGAAACAAGTTTTGCTTTGTATTTTTCCAAGGTACCATTTGCATGGAACTTGACCTTATAGACCCATTTACAACTAATGGGTTTCTTCCTAGGAGAGTGATATGAAAGAACACAGGTGTGATTCTTTTGAAGACTCTAAAACTTAGCTTCCCTTGCCTATTCCCATTTTGGAATTCCTTTGGCATTTGCATATGTTTGGGGCTCAAGGATACTATGGATGTTGGCCATAAGAGAAACATTAATTATGTTGTTCTGAATGCTCTTATTTCTAAAGGTTCTACCCTCAATGAGTTCATCAGGATGAAGATCACTAATCCTTTGAGTCCACCATTTTGGCTAAAAAGTTGAGGAGCCAATATCAAATAATGTTAGAATAGCTAGATGAGGAGTAGGAGTAGGAGGCATCTAGAAGTGGCTGAGGTGGTGTATCAGTAGCATCAGATGACTAGTATAAAATAGAAGAACCCAAGTCGAAGATTGCTGAAGACTGAATCTTGGAATGTGTCAGGGAGGCAGAGAGCGAAAATGGTTTGAGTTCCTCATCAAACACAACATCATGATTGACAATTAAATTATTAGTATTTACATCGATCAGTTTGTAGGCCTTATGTATGTGACTATATCCTATAAACATGATTTTATGGCTTTTAGAATCCAACTTAGTGCGTTTGGCATCAGGAATCCATACATATACTAGAGAGCCAAAAACTTTCAAATGGTTGATCCTAGGTTTGCAACCAGACCAGACTACCTCAAGAGTCTTATGGTGAACTAGAAGGGTGTGTGACTGGTTAAGAAGGTAGAAAACTATGGATATTTCTTCTGCCAAATATTTTCTAGGAATATTTCTATGTTCTAGCATAGCCCTAGCCATTTCGGTGATGGTATAGTTTTGATGCTCTACAAAACTATTTTACTAAGGTGTGTAAGGTGTGGTGAACTGACGTCTAATGCCATGAGTAGTACAAAAGGCAAAGAGAGCAGAAGAAAAAAATTTCCCTCCATTATTGGCCCTAAGAGTATGGATGGGGGAACTAGACTCTTTTTCTACTAGGCCTTTAAACTACTAAAATATAGGAAAAGGGTATGTGGAGGATCATGGTCAACCAAACTATGCTCTTAAGAGGCAATAAAAAATTAGATAAATCAGGGTTATGTCAACTTGACGTGCAATTTTCTACTTGTTATTAACTTTATATCAAAAATTTGAAAGAAAAGAATCTTTAACAAATTGAATCTAGTTTATAAACTACTAGGACTTATCTCAAAAAAATAAAATTGTTTGGTTCAAATTTTGAATTCTAATGCAATATTACAAAAATTTGAGAACAAAAATAAGAAGTAGACATATGTCTGACAACCTTAATCAAAATCAAATGATCATATTTTTTAATAATATTCTAGATATAATTAGTAGACACATGCTTGATGTGACACATATTTTTGGGTATTTTTATTGTAAATCAATAATAAATAATTATTTTTTGACTTTAGTATTTTTGGAATAAAAAAATTCTCATGTCTGAAAACCTTATCTTATTCAAAACTCTTCAAAATTTAATTTTTCATTTCTTTTCCTTATAGTAGAAGAAACATAGAATTTGATGCATCCTTTGGATTTAATAAATGTTGTACCATTTGAAAGTTATAGTTGTTTTTTGAAGTAGTGTGTTAGTAAGAACTTTATACGTAACTCCATTAGAAAATAAGTAATAATTACGTACTAAAATCATAATTTTACAAAACTTACATTTATGGAAAGATAAGAACATTCTTAAGAAATCCTTTTCATTTCATCAAATTTTGGTGAAAAAAAAGTTGTCAACTACATGTTTGAAGTAAAAATCACATAAAAATAGGCCGAAAGCACATTTTTAGGATGTTTTTAAAGTTGACCATATAGGTTTCGTATCAAAAGATATAGTAGGCCTTATAATGATATTAATTGTTTTCATTTACTATCAGGGTGGGTGGAAAACAAGTTGGAATAGATTTTGAAATGGTTTGAGATATTTCAAAACTACAGATTTTTAAGATCACCACTTTTTGGCACACCATGATCCTGCACATACCCAAAAGAATCTGATTTTTGCTTATGAAAATATGCCCACATTTTGTGACTGAAATCATCCATTAAGAGTAAGAAGTACCTATTCCCAGTAATAGAAAGAGTATTCATAGGATGACATACATTAGCTTGGACCAGCTAGAGTACTTTAGATGTCTGCCATGATTCACCATCCTTAAATGGTGTCCTATGTTGCTTCCATTCTTGCAAATCTCCACAAACGTGATGGTTTTGGGTTTGGATATCAGGTAGGCCATGGAATAAATTATCTCAAGAAAGTTGTGCTAGATATTAAATGTTTAGGTGACCATATCGCTAATGCTAGAGGCTGCTAAGAGTGGATGATTTGGTGATGAAGGCACGCTCAAAGGAATCACCTGAATCTACAAGCCTATAAATACCATGATCCTTAAGACTGACATCAAGTGTAGTGCAAGAAGCACGATCAGTAATCGAACACTTATTTCCATTGAAAATAACATCCAACTACAAGGAGTGCTTTATAATATGACTAACAGATAGAAGATTATGTTTCATGCTAGGAACATAAAATACATGCAGGAATATCAGTCTTCTTCCTCTAAACTGAATCTGAACATTGCCCTTGCTGACAATATCATTCTCTTCACTGCCTCCAAATAATACTGAGTTAGAATAGGGAGTGAATTCAACAAACCAATCATGCCTATGAGTGAAATGTTGATAGGCACTGGAATCTATATACCGAGAAAAAGATTTCACATGATCTGCAAATGTGTTGGCCATAAAGGCATGGTAGATAGATTCCTTCTGCTCTGAGTGTTGGGCAACATTGGCTTGCTTTTTAACTGACTCTAACTTCTAATTTTGTTGATACAAATGCTCATAATACATGAATATCTCAAATGGAACAAACTTCAAGGCGATTAATGAAAGACCCAAAAAAATTAGAGTACATGGATGAGAGCTAGAAAAACCCAAAAATAATAAACTATCAGAATTTGGATCTACTGGCTCAGAAAAATCAAGGCACCCACAAAAATCTAATGAGGACCCATTTGAGACCTCAAAAACCCCACCAAGAATCTACACTTTAAAAAAAATTGACCCAAAAAATTAGGGTTTCAAAGCCAAAAGTTAGTCAGTGGCCAATCAAGGTTTTATGTGTAGAAAAATGGCAATTTTGAGGATAATTATGGTTGGATTTTGTACAAATCTTTATTTTCAAGTAGAGGTGAGGTTGGAGAGTTGATTTTGGCCTCTGAATAATGGAAAATTTGACCCAAGAATCCTCCAAAATGGACATTCAAATGGGGATAGGATGACTGCAATAAAACTCTATTTGTAGACACAATTTGCCCAGGTCCAAACTTGAGTTGCAAACAATATGAAACATAGTTGCAGGGTAAAAATTGGACTAGTCATGAGCAAGTAAACTTGGACCAATCGCGCACACAGAACCTCATTTTTAGATTAAAATGATCACTATTTTCATATGTGAGTTGCAGGCAAAAATCATGATTTGGAGAGGACAAACCCTAGCTCCAAATTTTAAATTTCTCCAAGTAGAAAACCCTAGGTAGGTTTTAGAGAAAATTGGCTTAAATAATTTAATCAAATAATTTCAAAAGAAATAATATTTTTTTTCCAAAAAAAATTAAGTATTGGCTCTAATACCATGTTAAAAATGTCAATGGTAGAATACTTGATTAAGCAGAGATCAAAATGATCTACATATACAAAGTGGAGACTCAAATACAATACAAACATTATATTCTAGACTACATGTAAATATTAGAAACATTTCAATATTTATAGAGATACAATAAGATACAATAGTGAGCATTAAAAATATAAAGATTATTCTAATAGTTTATTTTCATAAATATTAATAACTATTTAATCACCCAACATGCTTAGAACATAAAGAATTCAAACATGATTAATTATGTTGGATTCAAGGGAACTATATACAAAAATTATTCTTTAGAAATAAGATGGTAGTGGTTAACTCTCATACAACTATTCTAGTATAGAACCAAACAAGAGAAAAATTTATATGTTATAAAGTATTAGTTTTTTCGAAGGAAGTCATAAAGAAGTTTCACAATTCAAAGTAGATAATGTATCCAATATTATTTTTATAAAGAAACAAAACTATATTACATAGATTGTGAAAAACATATATGTTTTCCATGAACAAAGGAGGAACTTTTATGTTTTTCATGAATAAATTCATCAATAAACTTATCAGCAAAACAAGGAGGAATTATCAGTAGAACGAGGATGAACATTTATGTTGGAATTCTACATAATAACTAAGAGAGGGTTGGGAGTGTGAATCAATTGTCCAAGCTCCAGATGGATAAATAAAACTTTTCATTGGTTAACAGATCCATATCCATTAAACCATAACATGCATGCATCCATCAGACCATACAATATCTTAACATAGTAGGCCACTACCCTAGGTCAAAATAGATTTGTAAAAATGTAAACATAAAACAATACAAACTCATTCACACAATTTGACACAAGGATTATACATTAAAACCTAATTTGGGAAAAAAAACCAGTAACATGCCACCCAATTTCACTCTTCTAAAGTGATGCCCTGTGAAAAGCTAACCCTTTTAAAGGTTACAATACACACAATTAAATTTGACCTAGTTAAAGGATTTCAATCACTGTGTTAGGAGTGATTCTTGATAGAGAACTCTAGAAAATGCTATTAGAACGTCACCTGCTTAAATGATTTGCTAATGATTGTTATGTCAGACTTAATCCAAAGGATTTATCTACACTAGTACAGTTGTTAGAAAGTAACAATAGGACTTGATCTGATAAAACTTACAACCCACTTGCAGATTACAAATCTCTAGTTCAGTCCTCCATTCTTCTTGGCATTCATACTCTTCAACTTTGACAACTTGTTCACCCTTCAAGCATTCAACCTCTTAAGCCTTTGATGCAGAGCCCTCTGTATTTATCTTCAAGGAATCTTAGTTCAACTCAAGGGATTCACAATAGGCTGGTACACCCTCAAGGAACCAAGAACATCTCAAAGATTACAACAAAGAACTCTGACATTATACACCAATAAAGACAACATCTTCACTCACACAATCAGATTGCTATGTCTGATTGAATTGTTCATAACGTCAGTTCTAAATATCTCCTTGAAAAAATCTTTAGAGGAGTTGTTCCAAATTAGTAATTTTAAAACATATCCAAATCTGAGACCAATCCAATAAGCACATTATAAATTACATACTCTAAACCAAGACCCATTTTCTCTGTCATAAACCAGAAACAAAATTGGTAACCCTTCCTAGGGCATCACATAACGTTCACAAAACACATTCAAATAACCCCAAACAAATTCCACATCATCCATTTGTGAGTCTATTTTCCAAATCTGTAAGCCATTAATTTATCCAATACATAAATCAATGTATAAACACAAATCTTTGCCTGCAACACCATTGAAGGCATTTAAAAACTAGTTTTCACTCAAATCTTCATAACTTTCACAAATCTATATAAACACAACCCAAACAAAAAGGAAATGAAATATAATTCATGTATCTTTCCAATGAATATTTTTAGAGGTCTTTATTTTCCAAAATATTCCTATACCAAACGTTTCAATCTGACTGTAGTTGGGCATTCTCAAATCTGCAATTTACAAGCTTTGCCAAAACCTGCATAACTTCTTCATTTCTAAATGAAAAAAATCCAAACCAAAGCCAAAAGAAATTTTATTCACTTCTCTATCCAAATAATCAAAATTTATATAGTTTCTAGGCTGTACATGGTCGTACAAGACCTGGAACCAACACTAAAATAGAAAACCAATCAAAATAACAACTTAGGATATTACCAAATTTCTTTCAAAATGTATCTCTTCCTTTCCTTAATGCTTTGGTTCGACCTTAAATACAGTTTTATAGATTTTTTGGTTGGTTATAACTTCCAAACCACCCTTTAAAACAACCCATTACATTCCTTTAACCCTTTTGCATTTTTGACAACATTTTATGCACTTTATGCATTTTTACATTACAACTTTCATACAAACCCAACCTAGACCAACATTATGACTCAAATGAATTTAGATGGATTTCAATAGATCCATTCACCAATTAAATAAAAAATTTTACATTATTTATCATATTAAGACCTCCTTTGACAACTTATTACAAATGACTTCTCTAGCTTTTATATCTTTGTCTTCTTGAAATTTAGGTGCCTCTGCACCAGCCTTATTGCTTTGTATGCAAATTGTAGTCTCTTCTATTTGGCCACTAGATGAAGCAACACTCTAGACTTCTTATCCTCCTTAGGTTATCACATATAAAAAGAAAATTCTTTCATCCTTCTACCTCTATAAATAGAAAATTTAGGTCTTTTTTCATTTAACCACAATCATGGATTTTAGGATTAGGTAAGATTCAATGAATCTACCCTTTTTCCCATTTTAGTTCCTCTAGAAACTTCTTCTACAATATTCTTTTAATTTTCCTTGAAATGGTTTTCTTGAATTATGTGCTTCCATCTCATTATATTTATCTTCCACACACTTCACATAATTTGAGAAATCAAATTAGTCACCTCAGAATCATCAAATATTTAATTTCTCACTTTTTGTTGTCACTCAGCCAATACTAGTTCACTTGGAACATACAAAGGTTTAATAATACTTGGCATCAACTAAAATTTACTCGACATATACTAACTTTCACTTGACTTTTTATTTTCACTACGCTTCTACTATTTTTTTGTAGCTTAATTGTTTGCATAGCCAAGCTTGGTAGACATTTTTCTTTACTTGATCTTCTTCTAGTCTTTTCTTGAGTAGTATTTCATAGTATCAATGTCTTACTTGGTCTTAGTTCTCCTTATATGCCCCAAATAACTCAATGTTTCTCTAGGTTCTCTTTGGTGGACAAACTGCCAATGTTCCTCTTCAAGATTCGTCACATGGCTTAACTGCATCCTATGTTCTATAAGTTTAGTGGTTGTATTAGGCATTAATAAGTCAATCTTTTGGTGCAATGATAACTTTATCTTGTAAAAAGTGGTATTGGAGTTTGGTCATAGGTTTGAATCTCTCCTCAGGTAATGCTGACGGGGGATTGTTGGACTAACTGCCAAAATTTGCCTTTAAGATTCATTGCATGGCTTAACCACCTCATGTGTTCTAAAATTCTAATAGTTGTATTGGGCATTAATAGGTTGATCTTTTGGTGCAACAAAAACTCTAGCTCGTAACACTCTTATTATCCTCTCTTTTCAAATTCTCTTCATCAATCAACCAAATGATAGCATTCATACCAAAATCCAATTGTCTCACCAACAAGTAGCATGTTTGACATCATTTACAAAATAATAATTGTTCCATCATAAGTTCTATACTTCAAAAAATCACTTTTCAACAATCTCCCTCTTTGTCATTAAGGAGTGTAAGAATTTTCCTAAGGGAAAAATTCACCCAGGAACTAAGAACTCAAACACAAGCACAACTGTAGACCAAAAATGAAGAGAGTATGATCAGAATAACAATGTATTCAATAACTTGGTTCTCAAAGTACACTAGGAGTGCCTAAATATAAAAGCCTCAAGAGAGCTTCTAGAATGCATAGAAGTTAGCACCATGAAGTTTCATAAAACCAATCACATGTCCACCAGATATGGGATATGCTCCATTAAGCACAGAAGTACGTGCAGTGATGAGAGGATAAGTCTACAAGGGTGGGACACGCAAATCAGTGTTGTAGACACTATGTGTTTAAATAGAGTTGCGTACTCCTGTGTTGTCAACATGACAACTCAAAATGTGTGCAAACTCCTAAGTGCCTCACAAATAAAAATAATTAAATAATGCAAAATAATTAAATAATGCATTAACCTAAGTAAACTTAAGTAAGTGTAAATAGTAAAGTATGTATTTACACCAACACCCCCCCTTAAGTGCAACTAAGGGGAATGCCCTTAAGCTTACAAAATAGGATGAAGATGCATAATCGGTCCTGGCTACTAGGCCATGTAAGGTACCCATGTACATAATGATATGCAATCTCCCATAAAGCAGGGAAAGAGGGAAAACCTCATGGGAAAAACCCTCCCCCAAAAAGTGAGATGAAAGAGGATGCATCGATGTATGAAGGAACCAGGACCCCCTCATTACGAAATACATATATTATATACATAAGAGAATAAGTGAAGGAAGAGAGACAGAATAGGCTCCCCCCCCAAAAGAAGAATGCCAACAAGTGAAAACTCCTCAGAGGAAGAAGCTAGTCCAAGAATGCAGAATGGTGTTCCTCCCCTTAGGAAGAAAAAAATGCAAAGGTAGACTCCTGAAGATTTGTGCTAGCCCTAAAACTTGCTCAAGTATCCCTATACTGATGATAAAGTTCACCCCTTCCAACTGTACTAAAAAGAACGAATGCAGATCTGGCAAGGATGTCTGTTAAACTTGTTCCACTGAACCATTTGTCTCCTCTACTGACAAAGAGACCTCAACTAATTGTTGTTTATAAGGATCCACAATCATGCCAACTTGCTCAGATTGATCATGTAGAGAATGGACTTGAGGGTCAGAGTGAGCCCTCGCAACAACTGTAGAAGAATCATCATCAATGAGAAGATGTAAGTCCTCAAGTCTGTCTCCCAAGTCAAATGAAGTTGGAACTAGAGGACAAGATGTACCATGTTGTGTTGAACCTTTCACTGTGGCAATATAAGCACGTGGACTAGACTAATGTGACCTCTCACTACAACTGTCGATAGAACCCCATGTGTCTGAACCTATTGAAGCACTATTGTTGATGTCACTATCAGTTTCCATTGTGTATGAAGTGCAGAGAGGATTAGAGGATAAGTTTGGTGAACTTTCCTCAAAGTGAACATCCTTCTCCAAAAAAATCTCATGTGTCTCTGGATCCATAAGTCTGTAAGCCTTTGCATTGTCTTCATAACCAATAAAGGTACAAGGCCTAGGTGTTGGTTCCTTGCAACTCCTGGAAGAAAGGTTTTCCCATTCTGGACAACTGAAGACTCTAATGTGACTCACAACTGGTTTTTTGCCACACCATGCCTCAAAAGGAGTCATGCCATCTAAGGCTGGATGAGGAGACCTATTAAGTATGTGAGTAGCACTACTAATGGCTTCAAATTCTAATGTAGGATCAAGAGACTTGGCATTTATCATGCAACTTGCCATGGTCTTGAGAGTCCTAATCCTCATAGTTGCAACATCTATCTTGTTTGGATTGAATGCTGGTGAGTTCTAAAGATCAATCCCCTCAATTTTGCAAAAGTTCTTAAGCCTTCTGTCAACATATCTATTCTCATTGTCCACTCTTAATACTTTGATGGCTTTCCTTGACTTATGTTCAACATGAGTCTTGAAGTCTTTAATCTTGTGAACTACTTCATTCTTGTTATGAAGGAAGAAGACCCAAGTGAATCTGGAAAAGTCATCAACAAATGTGAGTATGTAGCAGCCTTTGCTGACAAAAGTCACTGCAAATGGTCCTACTAATACCATGTGAACAAGTTGAAGAACAAATGGAGCTTGAGAAGACTTCCCTTTATCATACTTCTCCTTGAGATGCATATCCACAGAACAAGATGAAAACTCCCCCTTAGAAAAGTTGATTTTGGGTAGACCTTTGACCATGTGTTTTGAGAAAAGTTGCTAAAGGGAGCGGAAGTCAAGGTGACCAAACTGCTCATGCCATAAGTTGTTGTTTTAATTAGAGTGAGTTAACAAGGCTTGAGAAGAACTCTTAGGCACAAAGTGGGTGAAGGAATAAAGCCTCCTGTCATCATTGACTTTTCCAACTGCTACATCATCTTTGAGACTATGCACCATCACTGAATCGGGAAGGAACTCAACCTTATGACCATCTCCAAGGTGAGTGATTTGGTAAACTAATAGTAGATTAGAGCTTAGATTTGGAACATAGAGAACATCTTTTAATTCCTCATCTTCCATTTCTACATGTCCTTTCCCTTCAACTTCCATTTTAGCATCATCTCCCATGAAGATGTGTGGTACCTTTGACTGGTTCAATGAAGAAAAGTCTTGCTTTGAAGAACCCATGTGGTAGGAGGCACTTGAGTCAAGTATCCATTCTGAAGAAGAACTTGTGTTGGCCATAAGTGCTTGACCTTTACCCTTTGAAGAGTTAGGATTAGAATCCTTGAAAGTACCTGGCACTTGAATCTTCTTCTTCTTCAGTAGATTTTCTAACTCATCGATTCTTTTTGTTTTGAAATGATGCTCATCATGATTTGGCTTTTTACAGAATGCACAAAAGAGTTTTTCCTTCTTGTAATTACTTTGTTTCTTGTTTGAAGAAGAACCACCTTGTTGAGAGGAGTCATGATGTGTCTCAAATTGTGTTTTCCACTTCCACTGCTTCTTCTTGTTGTTGCTTTTTCCCCCTTGACTAGATTTGTGATCATCACTAGCCACTAAAGCTTTGGTCTTAGATGACTTGAGAAGGCCAAAATCCATCCAAGGAAGGTTTCTGGTAAGCAAATCCCATGGTTAACCTGTGAGTATTAAAACTTGAAATAAAGTTGGCATACTCAGAAGGTAGCTTCTTCAAGATGTGATGAATTAACCTATCATCCTTAATGGGATTTCCACAATCTTTAAGAAGTGTACTATACTCATTGACTTTGATGATGTAATCCTGAATTGTGTCATAATTTTTAGGATCTAAGAGAAGTAGATCATCTAAGCAATCTGAAATCCGTTTTCTTCATCCACATACAACTGTTCAAGTTTATCCCAAGCTTTATTAGATTCTGAACAATTTTTAATGTGAAAAAGAAGATCCCCATGTACACAACTTATGATAACACCTATAGCCTATTGGTCTTGTCTTTTCCATTCAATGAGTTCTTTAGCATCAGTAGGTTGGGTAATTATACCATCAACATATAAATTATATCCTTTTTCCATTAATCTACTCCATGCAATATCTTTCCATATAGAATAGTTGTGTGAAGTTAGAGGAGGACATTTAAAACCCATGATGCAAAAATGAAAAGAGCACAAAATAGAGACACAAAAACACAGTACACACCCCCCCCTTTTCACTCAATCAAAAGAACCCCCCAAAAAAAGATGCTTTGGCACTTTATAAGTGGTGCATTTACAATGAGCCACTTGTCAAAATGAACAAAGTGGACTTTTTGATTTGGCTTTTACAACTACCTTATGAGGCTAAAATCTGTCACTTAAGCACTGTAGCTTAGATTTACAACAATTTTTAAAAAAATCAAAGCATTACAATGCCAAAGAAGGCCTAATTCTGAAAGTGAGAAATTGGTCCACACAACCGTAGAATCTGACTTCATATCTGGAAAGTAGACAAAAAAAATGGAACCTGAAAAAGTGACCAGATGTGCTGGTACAAAGCTTCTTAAGTTGTAAAAATGCAGGATTATGTAGGTACAGTAGCCAAAAAATGAAAATTCTATAAAATCTATGCACCAAAGCTAGAAAACAACACCACCAATGGAAATTTTAGGAAATTTTACCTAATTTCAAAAACAAGTTGCACCTGAATTGGAGTTTGAATGTCCAAGTTACGAGCTCACAAAGTCAGGCTGCCAAACTGAAAAGTAATCTAGAGAGGGCTTTGGAGGAGAAACTACGAGTCTCAATTTGACGATCAAATGGTCATCAGTGCAGTTATAAAATGCCCTAGAATGACGTTTAGATGGGTGTCAATTTTAACATAGTAAAATGATGATGTCAGCAAAAAAACATGCCCCAGCTGATGTGGCAAGCTGACTAGAAATTTTGTACTATACAAAAAATGCACGTGGCAAAATCTATACTAATGATGTGGCACTGCCGGTTCCACAGGTTACATGGCAGTCCTGTCAGAGATTCATCTCAAATGATGTGTTTGAGGGCCTGCGTGGCAATCTTTCACTGGGCCGCGTGTCCAACGCTGACAGGTCTGCAGAATGTCATGTTGGGAAATTACGACGCTGAAAAACCCTTCAAAAATGCCAGAGATTAAAAAAGTGCCAAAAACCACTGCAACGCTAGCAAAAACCAGGCACGTCGAGAGGAAATGCTTTCAAAGAACACATCCAAAAGTACCAGAATGTCGTGAATATGTTGGTATACCAACTTTGTGGGAAAGCAGAAAAGATAGTGGCCATGAAGGATAGGGTGAAGCCAAAAAAATCTCTGTAGCGTTCTGGAGTGTGCTCCTCGATTTTGAACACCCTTGTCGGATTTGGACTGCACTACCTACGATGCAAGGAAATCATGCAATGAGGGTTGATGCCAGATTCTTCAATGCTATGGACACCAAAAAAACTCTGTGCGGGAGGAGTTTTCGAAAAATCTTTGATAGTAGGATGCAGGTGGCAGGAAATGGCCGAGAAACACAGAGTCGCTTGTCGCTGAATTTTCAATTAAAATCCCAAATTGGTACCACTGGGGAAGTCTGCGGACTTTAAAAAGAAGGAACTATAGACTGTGAAGTGAATATGAATGGCCGTTAGGGTTGAGGTTGGGTCGAGCCGTTGGGGGAATATTGCGCTTAGAAATTTGTAGTATGCTGCCAATTGAAACTGCTAGAATTTGTATAGTACAGCTTGCTTAAGAGAAACCTTGCACAAAATAATAAAAATCCTCCAAATTGGCAGATCCAGGGTGTCACTGCCCAGGTCTGCTAAAAAAATTTTCTTTGAATGTTTCCAAAAATTTGATGAAAATGTGATGGAAAAATAATAGAGTAAATGCAGATCTTAAAAAATGAAATTACAGATTTGAAAATAAGATCATATCCATACCGCAAATTGGGCTTCTGGGTTCCGATTTGCAAAAAAAAAATTCCTCAGGATTGACTTTGAGCCAAGGTAGGCATGCTTATAGTCAATTTTCACTAATTCAGCATTCTAGATGCAATGGAGAGGTCAGATCTGGCGCTGGACGCTCCCAATTTTTGTAGCACTCCAGATTCAACTGAGGTGATGAAGCAAGCAAGAGGTCTCGAATGACTCGTGATGAGAAAATCTCTATGCTCTGATACCATGTAAGAATTTGCCTAAGGGAAAAATTCACCGAGGAACTAAGAACTCAAACAGAAGCACAACTGTAGACCAAAAATGAAGAGAGTGTGATCAGAATAACGATGTATTCAATAACTTGGTTCTTAGAGTACACTAGGAGTGCCTGAATATAAAGGCCTCCAGAGAGCTTCTAGAATGCATAGAAGTTAGCACCATGAAGTGTCATACAACCAAGCACATGTCCACCAGATATGGCTTATCCTCCATTAAGCATGGAAGTAAGTGCAATGATGAGAGGATAAGTCTACAAGGGTGGGACACACAAATTAGTGTTGTAGACAGCATGTGCTTAAATAGAGTTGTGTACTCCTGTGTTGTCAACATGACAACTCAAAAGGTTTGCAAACTCCTAAGTGTCTAACAAATAAAAATAATAAAATAATGCAAAATAATTAAATAATGCATTAACCTAAGTAAACATAAGTAAGTGTAAATAGTAAAGTATGTATTTACACCAACAAGGAGAAACCAATACCAAAAATAAAATTAATACCTTTGAATATTTTCCCTCTATCAATATATTTCCTTCTACTATATAGGGAAATTTAGGCTTTGTCAATCTCCTTGAATGTATCTTCTCCTTCTAACTTATATTTTCTTCACTAGGAATTTCTCCTTCTTTCCCATTTCTCCCTCTTTAGAGTATCTCTCCCTCTTTCTTTCTTATATCTCCCTCTTTGGCAATAATGCCAAAGACTTTTCATCTCTATATGTAGATATAATTAATTTAGTTTCTCCCTTTTTCATCTCTCATGTGACTATAAATCTGTTGATTAAGCTCCTTCATTCATTTAGGTAGCTTGTAAAGTAAGATCCACTACATCAAACTCTAAAATATGACATTCAACTTAGCTAATGTAATTCACTTCTCTTTCTTTTTAAGTAGCTCTAGGTAGGGGTATCACCCCTAGTTTACCACTAAGATATTCATGGTCATCCTTAGGTAAATATTTTGTGAGTTTATCAACTATCTATTCTTTTATATTCACATATTTCATTCTCACTTCTTTATCTTTAATCAACTCTCTCAAGTAATGAGACTTGATTGCAATGTGCTTTGTCTTTGTGTACATCAAAGGATTATTTGATATGTTTATAGAACTTGTGTTATCACAATAAAGTACCAAACGTTCAATAATTTCTTCCTTCATTCCTTTGAGTAGCTATTTGATCCATACAACCTTTATATAATTTACTACGACAATCATATATTCAGCTTTAGTAGTAGATTGAGATATACAATTTTGTGACTTAGTAGTCTTGGTGAATGCTTGTAGCATAAATGACAATCTTCCTTTTAGATATCTCATAATTCTCTCAACTACCATCAAATGATTCTCCTTAGGATTGGTAGAAAACCTTGCAATAATCCCAATAGCTAATGCAATGTCAGGTATTCTATGTACTACATATTTGAACTTGTATTATGTAGAATTATTAGTTTTGGATAGTTTATGTCCTGTGACCATAGGAGTGTTGAAAGGTTATAAATTCTCCATACAATTTTTTTCCAATATTTCCTTTACATACTTAGATTGAGTGATGCAAATACCATATTAAATCTAATATACTTGCAAACCAAAAAAGAACATTATCTCTCTGAATATAGACATCTCAAATTCTTTCTTCATTTCATTTGAAAATGTCTTACATAATGCATTTTTTTCCTCCATATATGATATCATCAACAAATATTTTAGCTAGTAAAATACCTTTACCTCCTTTTGTATTCAAATACAAATTGTTATTATCATCACTCTTCTCAAAACTAATATTCACAAGATAACTCAGAAGCCTTTCATACCATGCTCTCAGGGCTTGCTTGAAACCATATAAATATTTGTGTAGTCTACATACCATGTTCTTATTGTTTGTATCAACAAATTCTTTTAGTTTTTTCAATGTAAACCTCTTCTTCTAGTATACCATCCAGAAATGTTGACTTCACATCCATTTGATAAACTTTGAAACATTTGTATGCAGAGTAGGCAAGAAAAGTTCTTACTCCTTCTAATCTTGTGACTAGATAAATGTCTCTCCATAATCAATTCCTTCTTGTTGTTCATACCCCTTGAAAATTAATCTTTCCTTATTCCATGTGACTTTGAACCATTCTCATCTAGTTTATTTATGTACACCCACTTGGTTCCAATTAAACTCTTGTTCTCTACTCTAGATACTAGAGTCCATGTTTTGTTCTTCTTAGCCTGATCAATCTCTTCTTTCATGGCTTTACTCTAGTCTTCATTATCTAATGCATCTATCACTGAATCAAGATCATGCATTCTCAACCAATATTTATCACTTCTCAACCTATTCCTTGTCATTAGTCTAGCTTCATTATCTCCAATAATTTGTTCAGTGAGATGATGTCTTCTGACATACTTTGGCAATCTTTGTTCTAATCTTAATTCTTCAATGGATTTGTCAACTTTTGAATCACTATGCAATTCTCTATTAGCTAAATCAAGATTCCTTTGTGAATACTAATCCTAGAATCAAAATGTATCTCAACTTCTATTTGTAGCTCAACTCTTGAATATAACATCTCATCCATTGTATGTTACTTGACATTCACAAATACTTGTTGTTGTTGATTGACTAGTTGGTTCACAATAGATTCTTCAGGAGGCATATCTTCATAAAAGTACACAAAGCATTTGTACTTTTTAGGTTCCTTTTGAGGTTTAGCTTCATGTAACTCTATATATTCATCAAACTTCACATTTTTACTTTCCACAACTTTGTTAGTGTTAGTATTCAAACACTTAAAAGCTTTACTTCTTCTAGAATAGCCTAGGAAAATACTTTCTTTACTTTTATCATCAATTTTACCATTCTTGAAGTCCTTGAGAATGTAACACTTACTTTGAGATACCTAAAAATATTTTACTTTGGGTGAGTATCCATTCCATAGTTCAAAATGTGTGGACTATCTACCTTTCTTGAGTTTTCATCAGTTGAAGGTATAGATAGCTATACTTACAGCTTCTCTCCAATATTTCAAAGAAACATTCTTCTCCATCATCAATGTTCTAGCATAGTTCATCACTGATCTATTCCTCCTTTCAACAATCCTATTTTGTGGAGGGGTTCTAGGTGTAGAATTTTGTCTTTTGATTCATCTATCATTATAGAATATCACAAATGCATTTAATGTAAACTCTCCAACTCTACTAGATCTCAAACATTTCAAGCTTTTTCCAATCTCCTTGTCAATTCTTGCCAGATACCTCTTAAACATTTTAAATGCATCAGATTTCTATTTCAAAAAAAAAAAATTCATCGTCCTAGAATAATCTCCAACAAATAGAATAATTTACTTGTCACCTTTTTAGCTTTTCACATCCATTGGTCCACACAAATTGATATGAACTAATTCCATAATTTTGTTAGAGGAGTGAATCCTTCTTTTAAAACTAGATTTTTTCATCTTGCCTAACTAACATTGTTTGCATATTGCATTATCAGTTTCCTTTAGTTTTTGCATAACTCTCACTCTTTTCATGTTACTAATACTAATTAAGTTATCAAATTCAACATGACATAACCTCTTATGCCATAGCCACACATCATCGAATTCTACAACAAGACAAGTAGCATCATTCATGTCAAGATAAAATATATTACCTCTAGTCTAATTTCTATTTCCAATCAATTCTACATTAGTGTCATACATATTTACTTTGTTGTTCTCAATTCAAATTTTTAACATGAACTATTTAGTTGTGACATGCTCAACAAGTTATAGTTAAGTCCTTCTACATAGTTAGAATTGTCACTCATGATCTTTTCTATCATTTTGATTGATCCTTTACCTTTTATTAGATAGGGTGCATCATTATCAAACCTAACATTATTTCTATTATAGTAATCAAGGCTAGTGAACTTACTTTTATCTCCAGTCATGTGATTTTAACATCCACTATCAATGATCCATCTATCACTCTTGTTTACATAAGACACTACTGCAGTTTCCTCATCTAATATCTTTTACTTTTATATTGTCTCTACTTCTATTGTTCTTCTTATCTAGACATTTAGCAATAATATGATTAACCTCATTAAAATTGAAACACTTGATAGGTAGCTTAAGGTTTTGTATTTCCCTTTTCCTCTATGAAATCTTTGCACAAATAGTGCTTCAAACTCTTCTACATCATCTTCATCTATATCAATGTCACTAGAAAAATGCTTGACCTTTTTCTTTTTCTCTTTAGTTTCTTTTAGTGAGAGTTTAGTTTTAAAAAGAGATTCAACATTTTTTCAGTTTTGAAATTATCAAAATTAGAGAGTTCAAAAGTAGTGAGTCTACCCATTAATCCTTCAAGGGTCAGATTACTACCAGGAACACACCTTAGTTCCTGTATTGTAGAGAATATAATAGCATAGTTAGGTAATAGTTTTCTTATTACTTTTCTCATTACAATCTCATCCTCAATAACACCATTAGCTCCTCTGATAACATTCACAATATCTTTAATTCTTATGCAATACTGGACTATAGTTTCACATTCTTGCATTCTCACATCATCAAAATTTTCTCTTAGAATTTTAGCTAAGGCTCTCGGAACATTTTTATCTTCTCCATAAATTGATTGTATAGAATCTGACATCTTCTTGGTTGTATCACATACTTTGATATAATCAAACTTTAAGAAGCTTAGTGAAGATGCAAGCTCCAACATTGGCTAATTATGTTATTTCTTCCTTTTCAAGTCATCAGTAGTAAGGGCTCAAGTAGGATCAACATGCTCAGTGGTAATGGTAGATTGTGCATTGTTTCCATGACCTTCTAGATGTAGCTTCATCAAACTATACGATGCAAGAAAGTTTTCCTTGTTTAGTTTGGTTACCTTCTTTCTATGCATCTTTATCTTTAGCTATTAGTACCTTCAAAATATTTCCTTACAAGCACTAATTATTTGATACCAATAGTTGGAATTCTTTAGAATAACTCAAAGGGGGAGGGAATCAATTATCCAAGGTCCAAATGTACAAATAAAACTTTTTATTTCTTAACAGATCCATATCCATAAAATGTTGCCTTGGAATTTCACCTAGTTAAAGTATTTAAAAAATGATTGTTAGGTTAAACTTAATCCAAATAATTTATCCACATTGGTATAGTTATTAGAAAGTAACATAAGGTATTGATCTGATAAAACTTACAACTCACTTGGAGATTATAGATCTCTAGTTTAGTCTTAGATTCTACTTGACATTCATATTCTTCAATTCTGACATCTTTTTCTCTCTTCAAGAATTCAACCTCTTAATCCATCTTGCTTTGTATTCTAGCTACATTTTCTTCTGTTTGGCCATGATTTGAAGCAACAACCTAGATGTCTTGTCTTCCATAGGTACATGATAAACCTTTCTTCTACCATGCTATCTCTATACATAGAGAATTTAGACCTTTTTCCCCTTAACCACAGTCGTCCATTTTAGGGTTAGGTAAGATTAAATGAATTTTCCAGCTTTTCCATTTTAGTTCCTCTAAAAAAAATTTCTACAATCTCCTTTGAATTTTTCTCAAAATGGTTTATCTTGATTTTTGTACCTCCATCTCATCATATTTATCTTCCACACACTTCACATAATTAAGAAATCAAATTAGCTAGTTTAGATTCACCAAATCTATAATTTAACACTTTTTTGTTGTCACTCAAAACTTAATAGTATTATGTCACTCGGTTAATACTAGTTCATTGAATGCATAATAAAGTTTAATGATGCTCAAAATCAACTAAAATTTAATCAAAATATACATTTTCTCATTCAGGCTTCGTAGACAGTTTTGTTTACTTGATCTTCTTCTAGTCTTTGTTTGAGTGATCTTTCATTATAGGCTTTAAGCAAATAAATAATACAATATAGCATCAATTTCTTATTTGGTCTTAGTACTCCTTTTATACACCAAATAACTCAACCTTTCTCTAGGTTCTCTCGTAGGTATCTTTTTAGATCTTCTTCATCAATCAACCGATGATAACATTAAAAGTAAAAAGTTATTGTCTCACCAAAAAGTAGTAGGTTTGGCATAATTGACAAAATGATTATTGTTCCATGATAGGTTCTATACTTCAAACAATCTATTTTCAACACTTTTATGGGTGGAGGAGTGAGCTTTTGTAGGCAAGTTAAGAAAATTTCAAAACCCATGATGTCTGTGTGTGTGTGTGTGTGTGTGTGTGTGTGTGTGTGTGTGTGTGTGTGTGTGTGTGTGTGTGTGTGTGTGTGTGTGTGTGTGTGTGTGTGTGTCTGTGTGTGTGTGTGTGTGTGTGTGTGTGTGTGTGTGTGTGTGTGTGTGTGTGTGTGTGTGTGTGTGTGTGAGAGAGAGAGAGAGAGAGAGAGCGATCATCTTGCTTAGGGACTCTACAAATATATACAAAGTTTAAGACTTTGTTATTAATCATCTTTGAAAATATTGTCCTTGATTCTCATTGGAATCAATCATTTTCATGATAATTTTTAGAACCATGTTCAATATGAAAGAAATAATTGTCTATGGGCATGGGCGTCAGCATGTAGAAACAACCATTGAATCCCCAATAAGGGAGTATGATGGGCTAGGTGTAGAGATGTAGACAAAGGTGGAGACAAAAGAAGAAACCTAGTAACCAAAGGGGGGCATTCAGAAAAAGTTTGTCCCTCCTAGAAAAAGATTTGATTTAGGGAAAAAAATTCCAATTATATGGGTACTCTAGGGTTCAAAAAAAGTGGAAAATCAAGGTCCTATTTGGGCAAAAAACAACACAATGTGCTCAAAACTTATGGACCCTGATCTTAGCTTGAGAAGAGCCACAAAATGCATCTTGATATGAGTGTAGGAAACAATGAAGATATAAATATTTTAAGACACAAAATGTAAGGCTTTTGGAATGTACCTATGATAAGAGAATATCAATCAACACCTCCATAGCTCTTTGTAACACAATGATAGATGAAAAGAAAAAAAGATTTGGCAAATGAAGAGACCAATCACCTCCACAACTCTCTGCAATGCAATGACAAATGAAGAGAACAACTAGTGCTCTAAAACCCTTCTATACAATAGAATGTATGTAGACAATCAACAATTTTTGATTGCCAAAAATTGGCAAACCCGACCAAAATATACATTATAAAAAAGTAAATTTTAGCATAGGAATATCTATTCCTATTCCAGCCATTTTGGTGTAATACGATAAGCCCATTTTTGGGGTAAAAATGGGATACATAATCCTATTCCTAATATCCATTTTATGCACTCAAACATATCATTTTTATTTTTTTTTGAAATTTATTAATGCCAATTCTACTAGTATTCCACTTGCCAACAAACAATAATTAATCAATAATATGTTGGTGATTTTGAAAAATCATCTTGCTCTACACCACAAGAAACAAGAACATACAACTAATTAAATTATAGACCATTTTAAACTAGTCCTCTTTCGTGATTTGTGTTCCTTACCTTTTTTGTGGATGTTTGTTCAAGATAATAATTCATTTAAACATTTCTTATGTTGTGATTTTTATAGTTCTTTTTGCAACTAGCTTGTTTTAATATATGAAACGAGATTAATTAGACAAAGAAAAGATAGAATAGAGAACCCTAATTCCATGGAAGCAAAATTCTTGAAGATAATTAATCAAATAGCTTGAATAGAAATCCCTTCATCTTAATAGGTAACGTCAAAGATAACAACCATCAACATAAGAGAAGGTCTCTTGTGCAATAACTATATAGGAGACACATTAATGCACATCCATCTAAAATGAGAACCAAAATTTGCACCATTATTGATGAAAAAAAAGTGCTACCACCATGTAATCCAAAGACGAATGTCCGAATTTGAGAGGAGATAAAGAAATACATGAATACAATAAAGCACAATCCTTTAAGATCATCAATAGCCAACCTCATCTAGCAATCTTGCAACAAGTGTCCCCTAAATTTACATTAGTGAATAGAAAAATAAATGGGGGATCAAATTTCTTTTATAACAAAAGAAAAAAAAGTGCATCAAATCCTGACCTCTTAAAATTTTCAATGCTAATGACCTCTAAAACTACCTTCAAACCTAATCCCACCAGCCCTTGTAATGGAACATAAAAGGAATAATATCATAGACCATATCAAGAAGGTGAAGAGGGCCATAGGTACAAAAAAAACATCCCTCCTTCTATAAAATATAAATCTAACTTCCTATATCCACATAACACTAAGAGACCACCAACCATTAACATAAAGAGCTTTAACATTAGGAATAAAGGGAACCTTGAGGAAGATGGATGAAGAAGGGTTAAAATTATCACATAATCCTCTAAAAATAAAATCAACACTATTCACCATCATCATTTAACCTAGAAGGAAATTATTCACCATAGTTTAAAACCCTCAAAGATTCCTTAAAAAGGAACACATAATGGAGTAGGAGAGCACCAAGTTGAAAATTTTCTAATGTGGAGAAGAGAGGAAAAGGGGGTCAAGACCATCAAATATCCTTACCAAAAGAAAACCAACCACTTGACCTTAAACATTTCCATATTTATGAAATAAAAACTATAAAACCCATAGATATCTCTACAATATAACAAAAAAAAGATCCCACTATTCACAACAAGAAAAAAAATAGAATAGATTGGATGCCGTGTAGAACCTTAAAGTTCTAGATACCTCAACAATCTCTTCATGTAGATTATTCATGACAATTTCATTCCAGTCAGTATATTTACCATCGTAAAGACCATCCTAAATGAAGAAATTATTACATCTTTGACCTCTGGTATTATATGTTCTTTGATAAGAGGTCTCAAAAAGTGGGAACCACATTTCGCGGGCTCTTAAAGAAAATCATCTAACTAGGGAAACCTCCCACAATACTAATGTTGAAACAATAGTATTAAAATGAAAAAGAAACCTAAAATAGAAGGATACCCTATATTCTACTTCCATGGAATAGATATACCTCATGGCCTCTAACATGGTCAAAATTTCCTTTCTCGTTGGTTATGGACACGATGCTCTCATCCCTTGACGCTCTCCTAGCAGCACAATTTTGGCAATCAGTGTCATCGCTCAACTTATCTATGGTGGGGCTCTAGTAGGTCACTGATTTCTCCTCCTACTATACTCCTACTTCCTTTGGTTGAATCTAAGTAATCATTCACCTCGACTTGGGAATTTCACCTCCCAGTGTGGAGGAAGAAGAAGAAAATGAAAAAGATAGTATCACTAATGAATGGGCACCTTCTAAGTCACCTAGTAACCCCATCGATGTATGGGGTTTTCATGTCTATCATGATCCTCCCCCCCTTGGTTGGAAATGCATTAGCCACCTAAGGGTAGCTCATATTATTAAATGTGAATTTTTTTAGCTTTTTGGATTTCTTTTGTGAGCTCTCACAGAGTGGTTATTGTATCCACCAACCTTTCTTATGTGAATATGTAACTTTAATATTTTAATTAATTGAAAATAGGCTATTCATTATCAATCTTCTATTTTTTACTTCTCTCTCAATCTAAATATGCATGAAATAATCTCTTTTTTCTATTCTTTTTATTTGGGCACATTTTTTGCCATATTTTAAAGTCATTTTATATATTTTGATTAAAACTTGTAATATTTTTCTAAATATTAAATAAAAGATTTATAATAATAAATATAATCAAATAGGAGAATGAAAAAGAGTAAAAGTAGTAGTTATCAAAAAACTAGTGAATTAAATGAAGATGTGCTATTCAATTGAACATAATATCTCTTTGTCTTGGCTTTGACAAATAGATAAGTTGCATAAGAGGATAGCTAGCAATAAGTATAACCTACAAAAAAAAAAGAGAGTCACCAATAACCATTGAATATCAATAGAATATAGATTATACAATGAAAATCAAATATTGTTAGTTTGTGGTGACTGACCAAGGAATTATTGTACATACTCCATAATTCTTTGGCAGGGTTCAAGGTTGGGGAAGGCCCCAAGCGAAGGTTTGGGGATGGTAGCCTGCAACGCAACTAGGGTCAATAGGCTACAAGTGTCTAGGGTTTGGGGGCATAGCCCTCGAGATATTTTTTGGGGGCTATTTTATTATCATTTTTAAGGCCAAATTGTACTTGTAAGAAATTTTAACCCTAAAGTGTTAAAAATAAGAGTTTAGGGTTAGGGATTTTAATTAAGGTGTGATGTGAAAATTGCTTCTTACAACGATATTGAGCTATAAGGGATTACAAATTGTAATCAAGTTGTAATCACTGGATCATAATAATATTGGACTCGTTGTTTGGTGCACATAACCTAGGAATTGGTTGAACCACATTAAATCTTGGTGTCTTGTGTTCTCTTCTATATGATTCATTATTTTTTGATTTTGTTTATATTTGTATGTAATTATTGTTTTTGTCCATGGTTAATCCTAATAGTAATGAATGAGGTAAATTTAATACCCATGATACAAGAGAAATTTATGTGTCATAAGGCCAATTAAAATTTTATTGCTTTCTCTTGATTCATTACTAGTATAGAATAATTTTCACATTATTTTTATGAAAATAACAACCTAATGGTTATCTAAGGAAAGCATTGAAAAGTGGATTAAACAAAACTAGAGGGATGCTAAGTTAGCATTGCACCTCTTAGAAAGGATCTATTTTTAGTTTTGATTAAAGAGGAAAATGGGTTTTCAAGGGTTTAAGATTTATTTAAAAATAGATTTTGTGGGGCATTTGGAGCATTTAAGAAAACAATTGCAAAAGATATAACACTACATTACATCTAACAATCCAGAGTGAAAAGATGACCAAATAGAATGGCATATAAAGTATAGAAACAATAACAATGTCAGTGAAAAAAGTTTCCTTCAAAAATATTAACCAACTCTTGAAACTATTCCCAAATTTAGAAAAAAACCACAATACTAACAAATGAGTTACTTTTGATAGTAAAATCTCTATATTTAATAGGTACAATTTCCTAATTTGAAATGTTTTATGAATCGAATATTATTTTAAAATAATATTTGTGGAATTACTTTTAACCAAAAAGTATAAAGCATAATACTTAGTTCATAACAATGAAAATAATGTGCAAATTAAAGAGTAGTTCAAATTTGAAAATAATGATTAGCCATATAACTAATTATTGAAATGATTATGAAACAATAAAAGAAGAAATGAATGTCAATTTTTTTAAAATCTTGGATACAAGACTAACACAATGCAAGAAATGAACTAATTTCACATTACATTTATCCTCATACAACAATGAACAATATGCTTAAATTAACCATATGATATAACAACCAAGATTTATATATAAAACAATGAGATTCAAATAATTTTTTATTTAACATAAAGAATCACTAATAAAAAAGAGAATCAAAAGCAATCTTTAATATCCAGAGAGTTGACCCTCTCAAAATCATAGAAACATGCTTATGTAGGCACGCAGGGCTTTCAGATTCAATTTTAAAAAAGAACTTTCTCAGGGAGTTATAAACTAAAATACTTAATTAAAATCTTAAAAATAACTAATTAAAGAAAACTAAACCAATGCAAGTAATCCCTAAATCCTATCTAATCAACTTCCACTTGTAGTAATAGGGTTGGCTTGTTGTTTGATATTTTGAAGATGTTCACTGTTTGCGTCCTTGCACTTCTTATAAGAAGATACATATTTAATTAGTTCATTACATATATCCACCCCAATCAACTATAGCTTTAATTTCCATATATGCTCAATCTTATGGACATGATCCATATTATTTTTGTGTACATCTAGATGGTATAGACATATAATCATCATAAGTTTGTGTGGGTGATGGTGGGAAAGTCCTTGTTGGAATTCATTAGAATAACTTAGAGGGGGGTGAATCCATTATCCAAGGTCCAAATTTACAAATAAAAATTTGCATAGCTTAGTGAACCCATATCCATAAAACTTATTCATACATGCATCCATTAGATCTTACAATCACTTAAACATGTAGATTAATGTCCTAGGTCGAAACAACTTTGTAGAAATTTAAACATGAAACATTGTAGATTCAATAATACATTTGACATAAGGATTATATGTGGAAACCCAATTTGGGAAAAACCATTAGTAACATGCTACTCATTCTCACTCTTCTAAAGTGATGCCTTGTGAAAGGCCAACCCTATTAAAAGTTATAATACACACTGTTAAATGTGACCTAGTTAGAGGATTTCAATCACCCCATTAGGAGTGAGCCTTGTTATAGGACTTTAGATCATTCTCTTAGAATTTCACCTAGTTAAAGGATTTATAAATGACCATTAGGTCAACCTTAGTCCAAAGGATTTACCCTAGACTGGTACAATAATTAGAAAGTAATAGTAAGGCTTGATTTGATAAAAAAATTATAACTCACTTGCAAATTATAGATCTTTGTTTTAGTCATCCATTCTACTTGGATTTCACACACTTTGTCTCTAATAGCTTGTTCACTCTTCAAGCATTCATACTCTTAATCATTCTTTCTTTTCTTTCCAATATAAATCTCTTCTATATGGTCACTGAACGAAGTAATACCTTAGACCTCTTGTCTAAATTAGGATCTTGAACATTACCAACCTTTCTTCTCACCAACCATCTCAATAAATAGGAAATTAATATCTTTTTTCATTCAACCTTTATCATCCATTTTAGGGTTAGATAGAATTAGGTAGGATTCAATGAATCTACCCATATTTTCATTTGAGTCCCTTCTAAAAATTTCTTCTTCAATCCACTTTAAATTCACCTCAAAATGGTTTACCATGAGTTCTGTGCCACCACTCATCATATTTATCTTCTACACAGTTTACAAAACTCAAGAAAAAAAAAATTGGGTCAAATTCATCAAATTTATGATTTAACATAAATACTAGAACTCAATATCAATGTGTTTTCACTCAGCTTTTAAATTATTCTTCCACTCATCTTTAGATAGATCACTCGACAAATACTAAAGTTTAGTAGTGCTCAACATCAACTAAACTTATCTTACATGGTATCACTCGATATACACTAAACTTTCACTTTTCTTGGCTCAAACTAATTTTCTGCTCATCTTGCACTAACTTTTCTCGACACTTACTATCTACTCGATCAATCTTGGCAAACTCAATTTTTCTTACTTGTTCTTCAAGAATTACTTAGTGTATCTAATCTTTGCAAGCTTAAGTAGATAATCAATACACTATACATCATTATCTTAAATGACCTTTGTACTCCATTATCTTACCATAACTCAACCTTTCCTCTAGGACCTTTTGTTATCTCATTTGATCAAAACCTCCTCATCAATCAAACAAATGATAGTACTCAAATCAACTAAGTAGTTGTCTTACCAACAAGTAGTAAGTTTGACATTAGTGACAAAACAATGATTGAAACATATCATCATACTTGTATCAATATATTTTTAACAATCTCCCTCTTTAGAATTGATGGAAAACCATACCAACAACAATACCTAAAAAAAAAATCTTGTATTGAAATATGTCCCCCTCTGTTAGCAGTTTTGATCTTTCGTATAGGCTACAAAATTATATGTTATGATCAACAAACAATCAACTCATCTTGATGACTCCCTCTTAATGACTCCCTCTTTCTAATATTCATTTATCTCTATACTATTTTGTTCTTATATCTCCCTTAATACTTTCTCCCTCTTTAGTAAACATCAAGTGCACTATCACCTATCTCTCTCTGTGTAGATAGACTCACTGTTTGGTATTCTTCATCAAACTTCTCCCTTTTTGACAACAATGCCAGAGATTTGTCAGCTTAATATGAAAATATGAACATTTTTAGTTTCTCCCTCTATCACCTAGCTTGTGACTGATATACATCTCCAACTCTTTGATTACTCTAGGAAGCTTCTTAAGTAAGATCTGTTGCATCATTGTGTAACATATGTCAATCATTTGAGTTTATGTAGGGTACTAGTCATTCTTCTTAAATATCCTCGGATAGGGATAGCACACTAGTTTATCCCTTAGATACTCATGAGCATTCTTAGGTAATGCTTTTATGAAGATATCAACTATCTTCTCTTTTGTATTCACATGTTTCATCTTCACCTCTTTGTCTTGAGCTAACTCTCTCAATTAATTATACTTGATTGTAATGCGGTTAGTCTTTGTATGCATCACAAGGCTCTTTGATATGTTTATAGAACTTGTGATTTCCTCCTTCATACCTTTTAGTAGTTGTTTTATCCACACAATGTTTGTACAATTTACTATAGTAGTAACATATTTAGTTTTAGCAGTAGATTGAGATATGCAATTAATTTTCTTTCTATTCCATGTAACCAACCTCTTTCCTTAATAAAAATTCTCCTCCACTAGTGCTCTTTCAATCATCAATTTTTCTAGACCAATCAGTATCAATGTAGGCTCTTAACTCAAACTTCAAATTTTTCTTGTAGTGTAGACCATAGTTTTATGTTACTTTCAGATATCTCATTATTCTCTTAACAACCATCAAATGATTATCCCTAGGATTAGTAGAGAATCTCACAACTATCCAAACAGATAATGCAATGTCAAGTCTTTTATGCACTGTATATTGCAATTTGTCAATCATAGACCTATACAATGTTTGATTCACCTTAGTAGAATCATTATTCTTTGACAACTTGTGTCCTATCAATATAGGTGTTCTTACTAGCTTGAAATATTCCAATCCAAAAAAAATTATTATCTCCTTTACATACTTAGACCGAGTGATGTATATACCATATTTCATCTGACTGATGTATATACTTAAACATTTAAAAGTACAAAGTTGTGTCACCTTTGAGGCTGACTTATCAAAATGATTGAATTTGATTATTTGTAACTAAAAATCAATTTTTCTCAAACATATGATCTCGATAAATTCATTCTAGCTAAGTTATATATGGTCTCCCACTTTTTGAATTGCAAATGTCTATTAAATACATGTTATATAGTAGCTTGTATCCAATTACTAAAGAAATAAAATTATTTGAGAAAAATGAAATTCCAATAACTATTACTGTTCTTGATGATATATTTTTAGTAAAATATAAATCTCATTTTATTGAGTTCAAAATTGAATATTCTCATATAAAGTTTATAGTGTTTTCATTAGATATAGTATATTATAATTAAAAAATTCTACAAGCACACATTTTAACACCAAAAAAAATGTCAATTTTGAGAAAGAAAAAATATTAAATCATATGAATTTTTTTAAAAAATTATATGACATTCTAGAGGAGAGAGTCCTCTTTTAGAATGTATAATTTTTCTTTTGGTTGGAATAGATTTGTTGTGAAAAATATGGTTTGAGATGAAAAGAATTGATTTCAAGTGAGTTAAAATTTGACTCACTATAAAAGAGAAAATATAGGTATAAAGTCAATTTTTATTTTTGATTGTTCTAGCTATATGTGTTATCTATAGCATAGTCTAAGTTCAAATGGAAATAATTTTGTTTCCATATAGTTTTGTTGTGTGATCTAAACCCCTAATTTTCAACATTTTTCAAAAACTAAAAAATTATTTATAAAAATTACGAAAATATATCATCTCTTATTCCAAATAATTATTAAAAATTATAATCCTAAAATTCAACCATTTCTACACATCTCATTAGTCTACATCATTTTGAAATTGTACATAATAATACTAGTTTTATATCATTGAAGATTAATAGTAATACTTTTGTTAGTGTTTTCCTTTACAAAAGCGTGACATGGGTTTGTCCTTTTACCCAGTCGACGTCTCAAATTTTTTCTTCATTTCATTTGTAAAGGCTTTACGTAAGATATCTTGACCTCCATTTATCATATCATCAACATATATTTCAGATAATAGAATACCTTTACCTTTTTTCGATCTTTAAGTATAGATTGTTGTTATCATCAATCCTCTCAAATCCATTATTTCTAGAGTGCTTTCTTTAAACCATATAAATCTTTCTAGAGTCTACATACCATATCTTTTTTGTTAGCATCAACACATCCTTTTGGTTGTTCTATAGAGACCTCTTCTTCCAATATGCCATTTAAAAATGCATATTTAACATCCATGTGATAAACTTTGAAACCTTTGTATGTAGAGTAAGCAAGTAGAGCTCTTACTCCTTCCAATCTTACAATAGGGGTGAATATTTCTCCATAGTCTATCCCTTCTTGTGCATACCCCTTGCAAACTAATCTTTCCTTATTCCTTTTGACTTCACCATTTTCATCAACTTGTTTCTATACATCCACTTGGTTCCAATCACATTTTTATTTTCTGATCTAGGAACTAGAGACCATATCTTGTTCTTCTCAATCTTTTAAATCTCTTATTCCATGGCTTTACTCTAGTCCTTATCTTCTTAGACATATTTCACTATTTAAGGTTCATGCATGCAAAGAAAACATGTATCACCTCTCATGTTTTCTCTTGTCAATTTTCTTACATCTTTATCTCCAATAGTTTGTACAATAGGCTGATGTCTTTTGACATAGTTTGACAATCTTGGTTTGGCTATATTTTTCTCATTAGGTCTATCAAATTCTAAATCAATATGTACTTCTCTATCAACTAAGTCAAAATATCTTTCATGTACACTTGCAAACTTAGAATGTGCCTCAACTTCAGTTTGCAACTTAGCACCTAATTGTAGCTCATTTCCTAAGTGCAACTCAAAATTCATTTTATGTGACTCAAAAGTCACTAAAAATTGTTGTTGATTTGCAACTTAATTCACAAAATATTCATTAGTAGGCATACCTTCTTAAAAGTATACAAAAGATTAATATTCCTCTAGTTCCTTCATAGGTTCTTTCTGATGTACCACTATATATTAATCAAATTTTATATTTTCACTTTCCACAACTTTATTAGTGTCAGTATTTAAACACTTATAAGATTTACTTCTTGTGGAATAGTCATGAAATATGCCTTCTCCACTTTTTGCATCTTATTTACAATTCCTAAAATCTTTGGGAATATAACACGAGCTTCCAAATACCTTAAAATATTTTACATTGGATGAATATTCATACCATAGTTCAAAAGGTGTTGAATGAGTACCTTTCTTGACTTCCACATTGTCCAAGGTATAGACAATTGTACTTATAGCCTCTCTCTAGTATTTCAAAGCAACATTCTTCTCCATCATGAGTGTCCTAGCATAGTCCATTATAGATTTGTTCCTTTTTTCAATAATTCCATTTTGTGGAGGGGTCTTAGGGGTAGATGTTTGTCTTTTGATTCCTCTATCATTAAAAACCATCTGAAATGCATTTGATGTAAATTCTCCTCCTTTGTCAGATCTCAAACATTTCAGGCTTTTACCCATTTCCTTCTCAACTCTTGCTAAGTATCACTTAAACATTTGGAAATCATCAAATTTCTATTTCAAAAACATAACTATCATCATCCTAGAATAATCATCAACAAATAGCATAACATTATTGTTACCTTTGTACATTTGCACATCAATTGGTCCACACAATTCAGTATGAAAAATATCCAAAATTCCTTTAGAGGTCTAAATCTTACTCTTAAAATTGGACTTGGTCATTTTTCCTAATTAACATTGTTTGCAAATTATATTGTCAGGTTTCTTCAACTTAGGCAAACCTCTGACTCTTTTCATGTTGGTAATACTTACCAAGCTATCAAAATTAAAATGACATAACCTCTTGTGCTATAACCACACATGATCAAATTCTATGAGTAGATAAGTAGCATCATTCATATCAAGGTAGAATAGATTACCTCTAGTTTGATCACCTTTTCAAATTAGTTTTCTATTAGTATCATATATCTTAGCTATATTGTTCTCAAACTCTATTAGCATTGAGTCTTGTTTGTTATTAGTCACAACACTTATTCATATTTTGTATGGTTATCGAGCTCTCTAGTTCACACCGAGCATTCTAGAGGTTACCATGTGAATTCAAGGTAGTATGAAGATAAAAAATTTAGACTGAGCATTTAGTGGTGTCTATCGAGTCATCATTCCTTGTGATGTGAAGCCAGTGTTAACTAAGTGATGGGATGAGTTGTGTTTACCGAGTGCAAGAAAGGTAAACATGGTATTCAATTTCTATCGAGTGACACAATATCTACCAAGTCTCTAATGGTCACCGAGTTCAAAGCTACGTTGAGTGATTAGTATGATCCATGCCTCTACTTCTACTGAATGCATGATGATGCCGAGTAATGCAGTGGACGTTGAGTATCAGAAGTTCACCAAAACAGCTTTCAAAACTCAAGTTTCTACAATTGGGCTGACTCAGTAATATTTGTGTTATCTTGTGTTTTAGCAAACCTTGTAATTATAAGAATTCGGATGGTATATACGTAATGTATTGTATCATACCCAAGGAAGGAAGAAGAAGTAATGTTTTGAGAAGAGTGAATGCAAATGTGAATCAGTAGCAGAATAAAGTATAGCAAGGTCAAATTAGGAGTAGTCAAGTCTTATCTATAACAAAAGGTGATTAGTACTTAAAGGATCTAATTCAACAATAAAGTTGTAAGTCAAATCTACTGCTTCATTCTAACAGGTGAATCAAATTGAAATCCTTTAATAGGGTAGACTTAATAGTCTTTTGTTTCAATCTCTTTACCAAGTTCATACTTTGTTGTATATTTGTAAAAGCTCTAACAAGGTGGAACTAGTAGTCCTAATTTCTCCTAATAGGAAAGATCATTAGAAGTGATTATTATAAGCTTTAATAAGCCAACTTTATACTATACTATTGAATTTTTTTGGGTATCATCCCAACCCCAATTTTACTTTCTATTTGGAAGGTCTCTGGGTCACCAAATATTGTGTTCATGTGCCATGAATGTTTATCTTTCAGTTTCTCATGCATTCAGTAGATTATATCAATTAAAGGTGAATGAATTATGCTATTAAGTGCTAAATTTGTCAAAAAAATTGAGGTTATTGATTCACCCTTCCCCTCTTAGTAACCTAGCTAGTGTTGATTATTTCCAACAAAACTTAACCTTGCAACTTGTACTATTTAGTTGTGACACACTCAAAAAATTATAGGTAAGTTCTTCAACATAAGAAGCATTATCACATAAAAACATTTCTATGAGTTTGATAGATAATTTTTATTTTATCAAACATGGTGTATCATTACCAAACCTTACAGTATTTCCATCATAATAATTCAAGGTAATGAACTTAATTTTATTTCCAGTCATGTGATGTGAATACCCACTATCAATGATCTCTCTGTCATTCTTGTTCACACAAGACACTAGTGCAGTTACCTCGTCTTCATCAGAACCATCCTTCATTGCAACATACACCACTTCATCATCATGATCATCAGATCTATCCTTTTTTACTATGTTTCAATGTATCAAGACTTATTTTCGTTGTCTTTGTAATCTTTGTTGTCCTCATCTCTTCTACTTCTTTATTTATCTCCACTTCCATTGTTCTTCATTTCCACACATATAGAAACAATATGCCCAACCTCATTGCAATTAAACCACATGATAGAAACTTACCTTTTAATTTTCCTTTACCTCTATGAAATATTCTTGCAAGTAGTGCTTCAAGTTGTTCTACATTATCCTCATCTATATCACTATCATTGGAAAAATATTTTACCTTGTCCTTCTTCATCTCAGTAGTCTCCTTCAATGACAACTTATCTTTGAAAGAAGATTCAACATTTTTAGATTTGAAGTTTTCAAAATTAGATAACTCAAAAGAAGTGAGCATACCTACTAGAGCTTCAAGAGTTAGATTAGAACTTGATATACATCTGAGTTGTATTGTAGAAAATCTAATAGCATAGATGGGCATAATTGATCTCAAAAAAAATCTTAATATAGTATCATCATCTATCCTACTAGTAGCTCCTCTTATAGCATTAACAAAATATTTTATTCTAGAGGAATATTGAGCAACATTCTCACCTTCTTGTTTCCTTATATCATCGAATTTACCTCTAATACTTTTAGATTTGGATCTCAAAATATTTTCATCTCCTCCATAGATGGTGTGAAGAGCATCCCAATTCTTCTTTTTCCTATAGGGTTCTTGTAGCCACTTCCTATTCCTGAACAAAGATGGGAAAGTATTTCCATGGACTTCATCACTAGGTTGCCCAAGGTTCAAGGTAAGGATTGCATATATGTGGTGGTAGATAGACTAACTAATTATGCACATTTCTTTCCCATAAAATCTGATTTCAAGGCATCACAAGTGGCTAAATTGTTCTTCAAGAAAAATTTTAGGTTACATGGCTTGCCTAAGAACATTGTCAATGACTGAGATAGTAGATTCCTCAGTTCTTTTTGGAAGGAGCTCTTTCATTTGGTAGGAACTGAACTCACTCCCAGTACTATCTATCACCCTCAAATAGATGGACAAACAGAGATAGTTAATAAATAGATAGAGGGATATTTGAGGAACTATGTCTCAAATCAACAACATGCTTGGGTAAAATGGTTGCACCTAGGAAAGTATTGTTACAATACATCTCATTACATGTCTATTGGTATGCCTCATTTCCATGCTCTTTATGGTTATGATGCTCTTTCCTTTGTTGATCTAGTACTTTCAGATAGCAGAGTACCTGCAGCAAGTGATTTTTTCAAGCAAAGCCAAGACATAATAAGGTCCCTCAAGGATAATCTACAACATGCACAGAACTAATAGAAATTCTATGCTGATAGGAAAAGGACTAAAAGATCTTTTGAGGTAGAAAATTTGGTCTTTGTTAGGTTCCAACCATATAAGTAAAGCAAATTGAAGAGGAGTAGGGCAAAGAAGCTCAAGCCAAGGTTTTATGGGCCTTATAAGGTCATCAAGAAGGTAGGAGAAGTAGCTTATGAATTGAAGCTCCCACCAAACAGAAAAATACATAATGTTTTCCATGTCTCTTGCTTGAAGAAGGTTCTAGGCCAGAAAACTATAGTATCTATAGAATTACCACCTCTTGATGATGAAAGAGAATTAGTTTTGATACCAGAAGAGGTTTTGGATAGAAGAGAGAAAAGATTGAGAAATAGGAGCATCATAGAGAATTTGGTCAAATGGAAAGGATTACCATTGGAGGATGCAACCTAGGAAGGACAACATATTCTTGAGCATCCCAACCTTCATTGCTTGAGGACAAGCAATATTTGGGAGGGAGGACTTGTCATGTTCCCTTTTCAAATAATTAAAAAATAATGACTTTTACTAAGGTTGGCGGGCTCAAAAAGTGAAGCCTTGAGAAAGGGGGTTAATCTTTGGAAAAACCAATGGATTAATAAATGTAAATTGCTATTAAAATATGTATTATTGACTCATCTTGGTTGTGAGTTATGGTTAGGGTTATGCCCTCTTTTAAAGAGGTTTGGAGGCAATTCGAGCTCATTCTAGAACTTGATTTTTCCTCATTGCTTTGTTGTTCTTCAGAGGCTGCCAAACCTATGGAGAAGAAGACCCAAGGATGAGATTTTGTAGGTTTCCAAGAAGGCTAAGGATGGGAGTTTGAGGCCGTTCCATGTGCAAGCTCATGCAGAGTTTGCCTTTGGCTAAATAGTGCAAATTTGTGAGTTGTCAGGTGTGTTTCTTATAAGAGCTTGGTGTTTCCAGTTGAGTATTTTGTATTAGTTTGGTTTGCTGTTGTATTGCAGATATTTTGATGTTAAGATAGAGATAAATACATGTGATGGATCATGGTTATACTTCTATGATAGATTATTAGGGTATTGTGGTGTTTTCTAGGCTATTTTATGTTGTTTTCGAGAGTTCAATGGGCATTGTTCTTGTCCTCCATTTGGGAGCTATTGTGTGAACTCTATATAGATCTAGAAATTTCATTTTGTGAAAAATTGTGTTGGAAAATTCTCTATAAAAGGGTCTACTTTCAGATTTATTAATAATATGTGAAGCTATGAAGTTTTTGGCACTATTACAAGCATACCCGATTTAGGGTTTTATTGAGAAATTGGTAGATCTTTGAAATATTGATAGTTTGATTTTAAAATCTGATTAGAGGCTTTAAATATCATATGAAATCATAAGGGGACATTTCAATTTGTCACACTTTTTGAATACACTTTCTCTTTGTAATTTTGAAAGATATAAATGTGATAGTTTTTTAAAATTATTTATATCAATGTCTCCATTTTTTTATAAAGCTTCTATTTGTAATAATGTTATGCTTCACATCAAGGTACATAAGAAGACCATTTTTTTGTTGAGGTGACATATTTACAAGAAAGGCTCTAGCATTAGGGAAACTATCTTGCATGGTCTCTAAAATTCATGCACATGAATCCACTAGTTGCATCCACTTTACATTCCATGAGTGGTATTGTAGATGAAGCTCTTCAACTAGATGAGTATATTCTCAATCATAGCCAACTCATCACTACTCCCCTCATTCATAGCTTTGATCATGTTGTTCTATAGTATCTCCCCACCTTTAAGGCTCCCCCTCAAGATCGCCCCCCCAATAATCTCTGTACAACGTCACTTCTATAGGTTATTCTTCCCAAGTCACTTATTTGAGTTGGCATGCTTGATCCAAAGGATTTTTTAAGATTGTGTTGGCAATCTCCCCATGATAGTGAGGACAAGAAATTGGATTTATGATAGCACAATAGGTACATGGAAGCATCAACAAGTTAGGTGCTTGTCTATTAAATATTTTGTTGTCAACTGACTCTTCAGCACTGAATCTTGAAAATTTAACATTTATTTTCAATATTAAATAAATTTCACTCTTTACAAAATTATTGAAGTCATCTACGTATTTGTTCTACACTTTATCTTTGCCTCTAATTTATACTTTGTCTAATTTCTTTACATAAGGCAGGGACTCACAGCTCTTGTTTTTATATATTGGTGTTAGATTTAATGTGAGGTGTAGTTCGTACTGTTTTGAAAAAATTTGGCTCATAGTTCTCTAATTACAATTAGTTAATTTTAATCTACTACTTTTCCGAGGTATTCGATGCTAGAGATTAAAAGTTTTTATAGTGAGCTTCGCCAACGTCCCTTCAGATATCATAAGTATATTGTAATCTTTTATCACTGAATAAATTGATTTTGAATCTAAGTTTTTTCTTAGAAAACATTAGCTGCACTGCAGATCCGGCTACCACAATCATGGAAAAGCTTGAGCTTGAATCTAAAGAGAACGAAATAGCAGTTTTTGTTTGGGGTGAAGAGGAAACAGCTAAGGGAGATTTTGCTGATGAAGTGTGTTTATTAATTGGTGAAGCAAAATGGATTCCTGTAACTATTGAAACCTCTGACAGCGACGATTACTTGGAAGGGTTAGCAGGAGTAACTCTTTGGCACTGGAAAATATCAAACGAAGTGTCATTGGACGGCGAAAGCAATAGAGGACAAACAGAGTTGTCGGCTATCTTATTAAGACTCGAAGGAAAAGAAAAGCTGCTCTCCTCAGCCAGCACTAAAGAAGATGTACTATTAATCCTTGACAATGTCACCAATACTAAGATATTAAAGAGGCTTCTGCGAAAAATGCGCAGCCTCAAAAAGAAAATCAGACTGGTAGTTATTACCGATGATAATAGACACGTGATGTCTGTCCTGGGCAGCTACAATTTCACAAATCGCCATTATGTTGTGCAGCCTCTCAGTTATGAGGATATTGTGAACTATATGAATAAACACTTGGATACAGATGATAACGACAGGCGTCACCTGGGAAAGATTATTATGATATGCAAGGGTTACAAGAATAAACTGGAAATCATTTTAAATATTCTGTTTAGAATCAAGGTTAAGGCTGAGTTGCCCAGGGATAAGGCTGGCTTCAGCATATTATTTGAATGGATAGACAAGAAGGATCGCAGTTTTGAGGAGCCGGAGAAGTATATTTCTTGTCACGAACAATACCTTGATCTTCCAGAACATATCAGAGAGGCATTTTTGGACATTTGTTCATTTTTCAACGATTGGGAATGGAGAAAAGTGGCTTGTATTCTCGGGAATGATCCACTCAAAAATCTGGAGGACTTAGATCTGGTGAAGAGAGAATCGTGCAATGTATTCGTCTCCAACACAGTCAAGGAATTTGGGCTTTCTCTCTCTAAAGGAAACAGAGTAAATAACGTTGCTGATCTTTATACCTGCTTATCAATGGAAGAGGTATTAACCCAAATCCCAGGGAAAAATTAGAATTGTTTTAGTAAGACATTTATCTTCTTAATGTTTTCACTGACTCACTCTTTACCGTATTGCAAGGTTCCTGAAATGAAAGGCATCTGGTTGTTAGAAAACAAAATTCCATTCTATCTATCTTCTCAGCAGCTGAATGATATGTGTCGCTCTTTGAGGGTCCTTGCATTAGGAGACCACACAATAATGAAAGGTTAATGCGGAGAGACATTTAAGGAGCTGAGATATTTTCAAGTTGGAAGAGTGCCAGATCATCCATTTAACGTGATCAAGTTAAATCAACCCAGTTTCTTTGAGAATATATCCGGCAAGGACATGGGACTCGTTTCCGAGAGGGTGAGTCATTTCTTTACTCCAATGTTCTTTCATAATGTACACCAAATATGGAATTATTCTACCTTTTAATCAAAATTTCCCATACTTCAAAATTGCTACATGAGTACCTAAAATCAGTAGCCAAATTGTATTTTTTCCATAACCTCGTTAGTATATTTTGTAAAAGTATTTTATTAGTTGTTTCTAATGGCGAATTGGATTTTTATATAATGCATACATTAACAAATAAAGTGGGTAGTTATCAATATGTGGTATAGTTCCTTGTTATCCAACTCACTTCATGTATGCAAGGTTCAAGGTGACAGTAAGGGGTCCCACCAATCAACATCTCTAATTTTATATTAGAGAAATGGGTATTGCTAGTTAAATAAATCATATTAAAGATTCACTAAATGGCCTCCTCGAGTCACAATTAGGGGAATATGAAGAGAAGGACTCTGAAAGAGATGCAAAGTAGGTCATCATTAAATAGGAAACAATATAATTTTCACCCTGATTGCATTGGCCAAAACTAGGTATAGGTTTGGACAAACAAACTTGATTATCCTAAACTAAGAGATTTCTATTTCTTAGACACCCTTGCGAAGTTGAGTGACATCAAGAGAGGGATAAGTACAATAAAATCTTCAAGAAATTATCAAGAAATTCTTTGAGGTAAGCCACTTATGGAAAATTATTTGTAGCTTCCATATAGAATTGTAACAACACATTAGAAATAGATAAAAATATTTAAAATAGAGAAACACATTCTAGTCATTAGTTCAATAAACAAAAAAGTTTGCTTTCTCATTTTTTAATGTTGAGATGATCTTCACTTTGAAAGCATGCCAAATGTAGTTAAATTTATGGAAAATGTGATGGTAATCCCATTAAAGTGCTATATGCCCCAAGTAAATATGCAAACTTAAAATTAAAAGAAGTCATGAATCTAATTCCAAATTGTATGCCTAAAATGTGAGCACACTTCTATGAGTAATTATATCCAAGATTTCTAAAGAATGAGGTCTCGAATGGGATTCATAGCTCTCTATTCATCGAGTGCAAGGGTTTCTAATGGAGTCCCTCGGTTTGACCTAGTTTGTGCCCATGCAAGTACAACATAAAATGAGAGATTCAAGGATCAAAATATGAATGCAAATGGAGATGAAAACTAATCTATATGATAACAATGCAAACCAATGCAAGATCTAATCTATCAATGTAAGATCTAATCTAATATAAAAATGCAAATATAGATCATGATGATGGAAGCCATTGATGCATGAGAGAAGAGGACAAGAAGATAGAAGTTCTCCGCAGAAAGCTTTAATGCTCAAACTCCTCTAAAATTCGCTCTCCAAACCTACAAAATAAAAATATCCTAGAGTTTGTGTGTAAAATGAGGAGAAGGCTCTCCTTTATAAAGAAGATTGGACGATCAAGATTAAGAAGCAAAAAGATTTAATCAAGGGTGGAGAAAGAATGATCCGTGTGAAATAAAGATCCACCAATGAGAAAATAAGAAAAGAATTAAATGGAATCCACTTAGAAATATGCACATTTAAGTGTAGAGAAATTTTTAATTTTTAATTTATTTTAGTTCCTCTTTAAGTGGGGATTTATTTAATTAAGAGAGAGCAAGTTCTTTTAATTAAATAGGAAATATTTAATTTAATTGAAAGATGGATTTTTCTCTTAATTAATTAAATGTGGACGAATTATTTAATTAAAAGAGAGGTTTTCTTTTAACTAAATAGAGACTTATTTTATTTAATTAAAATGGAGATTTTCTTTTAATTAAATAAGACTTAGTATAAAATGATCGACCTTAGAAAAATATTGAAATAATTAAATTGATTAAAATTTGATTAAAGAAATTTCTTTGAATTGATTTAATAAAATATTGCAAATAGAAAATTTGATAAATTGAATAATGAGGTCCCATAGTCTAGGTGACCATTTTAAGGTGCATACACAAATATGTTGCCTTTTTTTCAATTGAAATTTATTGAAGTGTTACTAGATAATATAAAGTAAAAGACCTTAGGCCCACAAAAAAAATGTCAAAAATATTAAGAGCTCTTGAGGAAAATATTTTGGAGGGATAAATTGTATATTCTATTAATATATAGTTGAATTTACCAATGTAATTGAATAATTTTGATCCTTGAAAACCCACTTAGCAAATTAATCAACTACATTATTCCATTTCCTAGGATTAAGCAAGGCCAAATCTAGAAAACTCTAGCCAATGAGTATTCATTCGACATGTCAAACATAATATATAAACAATATTCACAAAAAATCCCTAATCCAAGAGAGAGTCCTCTTTTAACACTGTGAAAAATAACTAGGGCCTCCATAAAATTATTCTAATGTTATCCTTTATAGATGAAAAAAAGGAACACAACAATACCATCACTACCCCTATGAATGCCACAAATTCCTTCTTTTCCAAGATTGCCTCTTGAATAACCATTAGTATTCACTTTTTTAACTTCCTTAGAGAAAGAATCCACCTCCCCTCTCTATGGATTTTCTTATTTGTCTATCTAAATCTCCTTTTAGTATAAGAATTAATCTCATAACACCTAAATCTAGATTCTTTACTATATCCAAATTACTAGATTCTACAAGTATGGTCATATTAAACATTATTAAAAGAGTGTCTTGTACCCAACTGACAAACTTTGTCTACACAAGGAAACTGCCAATTCTTGAACCTTGAGATATTCTCTAGTCAATTTTATACCATAATTTTTTTATGATAGAAGTTGGGCTAAAATACTAAAAAACTTAAAGAAAATATTTCTTACCTAAATGATGGCCCAAACTTTCTCAAAATGCAAACAAAGAAATGGTATAAAGACAAGAATTATTGAATTATCCACAACATAGATTTCAAATCTCCCTAATATTAAAATAGTTATTAAAGAAAATATGAGAAGTGCCATCTTTATTGTTTCTACACAAAATGTAGATTGAAGGGCCGTGAAAGCCTCTCTTCCTTACATTATGCCAAATAATGCATCTATCACAAGAAACTAGCAAAGGAAAAAAGTTAATATAATACCTAGAAAAAAATTTCAAAAACCCACTTCCTTCATGACACACCTCCCTAAATATACAACTGATTATCCAAAGGTAGGTAACAAAATGAAACTTAAAATATTCCTCTTAGATTTGGACTCAAATGTAAAACATCCCTAGACCACTAAGGATGATTAAATATTTAACTAGACAAAATATATCATATAGTTCACATTACTTCTTCTTAATGCCCATTAGAGGTCATTAATGAGTATCATCATAGAAGTTTACTTTAATAAGAATGTTGATTATGATGCTTTTTAAACTGTCACATTGTTCCAACTAGCCTTAATATACTACAAAGGGATTGTGATGAGTGAAATAATTGGGGTATGCCCATGTTAGAATCCATAGACCAATGATATGGGGATGAATCGCTAATCAATAGAAAAAATATATTAGATAATACTCATGAGTCAATTCACAATGTTATGACTCTATTTATAACATTAACACATTTAAGTGAAACCAAAAAAGGTAGAAAATTATGTGCACATATAAGACACGTAATATTGATAAGAAAACCCTTGAAGGGTGAAAAAAGACACTAAAAAACATCATTAAGAATCTTGGAAACCTCACTAGTTACAAGAAATTTCCTACCAAAAATGCCTCATTAGAAACACAAGACTTAGAAGCCACATTTAATGCATCAATCTTAACACTAAACCCTTCCAACTTTATGAGCATCATCTCAAGGATTATTAACCCTTACAAAATTTTAGAATAATATTAATTTATATAATTACTCTATTTGTATACAATTCACTCTAAAAAATATCTCATAAAGAATTAGAATCCATATAATAACAAACACTGCTATTAAATCTACAAACTTAGTGTTAACATTTTTCCTTTACTGTATTCTGAATCCATAATATTTCTTTCCTGAACAATAGTATATAGTTATATTGAACATTTATGACATATCACCTCTTTAACAAATATTATGCTTCATTGTTATAAGCATTAATAAAATTCATTTATATATTTCTCATACACTCTTTATGTACATTTAATTTCAATAATTTATTTGGACATTCTTCACATTTTTCTCTATATCTCACACTAACATCTCTTTTATAATAAAATTCACATTAATAAAAATATATAAGTTACATGTCAACACTTATCCCTTCCTCCAACACATCCCAAAAAATTATTATTAGCAATGACTAATCAAAATTAGATCTCAACTAACTCTTTACTTTCACCATATTTATAATATAGATGTGTCTCTATGAACCAATGATATTTTTTTTATAGGATCATACTACATTCAACTATTTTTACAAGGGTTATCTAATAAAGCATATGTTGTTCAATTATTATATCCATTACATAATTTAAACATTTGCAAAATATCCCAAATGCTTCTATGATGAAAATATCATTCTATCTCCTTTTCTTCTATGTGAATCTTAATGAGTTATTAGGATTTAAGAATCAAGCTCAATATTTACACATGCATGTATGTAAATAATTACATTCCAAATCTACTAATGATCTTAGATTTATATTTTAACTATTACTATAGAATTAAATGTATATTATATTGATTGATTCTTGTGTTGTTGAGTGAAAATCTTGTATCATCAAATTCCAAGTTCTTGTTTCCAAGAAGATAGGATTGGATTTCTTAGGCACCTAATCCTACTGTATTGTTAAAAAAATATATAATTAAACCTTCAAAATATTCCCGCAATTGATCCTTGACTACTCCCTCAATTAAATTTGACATTCCTCAACACACAAACTTTATCATTTAGTAAACCACAAGCTAAAAATATCAAAAACACATAATATTACCCTTTCATGTTGATACATCCCCTCTAGTGATATCATCAAACATTGGTAGATTCAACTCCAAAATTCCTTTGTTTCCTCTTAATTTCATTCTATTGCTCATATGAAAATCACATACAAAAATTTTAATTATTATTTTTATCTATCTCCACTAACCTTTGATTTTCCCTTTTATAACTCTTTGTAGGTTTTCACTATTTCACTTTATCCTTCCCCTTGACAACAAATTCAAAGGGTGTATAAAATTACAATACTATAAGTTAGTCTCCATGTATTAATTCTCTAATCTTTGACAAATATCATCCTTTTTTTTTTCTCTCAATGACCTCTAGCACTTCATAATTATATTAAAAATGTTCCAATCTAATAAAAAATCATTTAGCATCCTACTCAATATTACACCACAAATTTTATCACCCAAACTCAATTGACAAAGCTTGAAATGTGATATGAAACATTACAACGCTAACAGTAGACATAAAAATTCCTAGTGAAATCATCTATTAAAATATTCACTAAAATATGTTCCAATTATCCACTATCATAGCTTTTCCTTTCCTACACTTATGCACTATGCATTCAATGCTCCTTGTAGCATGACCTATTAAAACTACCATATCTTCAATGTTTGTATTTTTTACTTTTTCGCTAAGTATACAATAATCTTATCCCATAAAATGTGGAAATTTTTCCTCTTAAACTATGTTTGGAATAATCTTTTTTCTTGTAATATTCTTATTATAGACAGTTGTTACACAATTATCTAAGCTTTATTAAAGTTCTCCAATTTCCTTTTTATCCTCATTTTTTCATCTCCATATTTTATATTGTCCAATCTAGATTTTAATTTAAACTTGTCAATCACAGATCCCAAATAATCCATGCTACAATAAATCAAATTATATACAACATCATTTGTACTACTACAAGAATGTTCAACATATATAAAACTTCAGAAAATTTATTCTATACTATTAAATAAGAATATTGAACATCTTCTTGTAGAACATGCTTGTTGATCCGTGACCATCTTGGGTCTTTGAGAAATCTTGCATCAACCAACAAAATATTTCTTGTTTCTTGTACTAGTTTATTCTTCGTGAAGTAGTCAGTGTTGCTTTTGGATTCATGTATTGCATAGGTGTCATCATTTTGAGGACCTATCCTTGATCATTTTCATAAGTGTGTGAGTTCTAATGTTCCTTATTTCTTGAGATTTGTGTCATTCTTTTCTATCCTTTTTCTATTGTTTTTCACCTGCATAGCATTTTATTCAAATTGGTGTAATTTGTATTGATTATGTGGCATCTTGTGTAGTTGGTATATGAATCCTAACACACATGAGGACTTACCTTTAAGTGTTCATCATTTGATATTTTTGTTTGTGCATATTTTGGTTTACTCTTCCAAGTATGGACTTATACAATAATTAAATGCTTCACTAGCTAACTTTTGGCTTAGCCAGCTACAGAATAAGCTTGGTTAGATGTAGGAAAGTAGTAATAAAGCAATAACTAATGAAGCAAGTATTCTTATAGGGAATATGATAGAAGATATGAGAAAGGCTCTGATATTTAAAATTTCTTGTTTTGTATGAGGCTGCAACCTGGAAGCCCTCATATTCAAACATGTTGTGGTTTCTTTATATGCAAAGTTATATTACTACACTTACAAATATACTTCATCTATCCTCATATTCTCTCTGGTTTCTCTAGTCTATGTGTAGCTTTCATGTGCAACTTTGAGCGAGGAGTGTTTAATACTTTAAGTTAAGTTTATTCCACATGTTATGAAATCCATATACATACTTTTTATTACAATAGTTTACCTTTCACTATAGATAATACTAGCTCCTTAACATAACATGATTTAACATTTCTCATATCTATTTATCGAACCTTTGATTTTTTATTCTTCTTGTGAATAAAGATTGTCACATTGTATATTCTTAGAACTATTATTCAATTGTATATTAGTATTATTATCATGTATACCTATATTATTTTGTTTTATAGGATATTCTAACACATCTTCCTCCATTTATGAAAAAATCTTATCTTATTATCTTTATGATCTTGTAAATATGGATAGATCCTTAATTATCTTGACATCTTATTCTAATCTTATATAACTAAATTTAACATTTTTTTATAATTTTCTATAGATAAAAAATATATTCATTCTTGCAAATGCTCTCACTATCTCATAAGTGTTAACACTTAGCCATATCCTCTCATTCATCTATATATATATATATAGACATATTTATTCCAATTCATTTGGTCTTCAAACAAGTTTAATCATATATTGTTCTAGCATGATGTCCAATGATACTTCCCTTTTTATTATATAGTTCTCATAACATATTTATAATATATATTATCTAAACTTTATGTACCATGGTCTTTCCCTTTTATAAAGCTCTCTCTATCATTGTGAACTATTATGTTCTTATGTCACAACATCCCTAATTAATACACCCTCCACCTTCTAATGTTACTGCCTAAGAGATTTTTATTGAATACCACTCTATTCAAATCATGACTAATTATTTTAGTGTAATTAAATGTTGCTAATCATATTTTACTTTATTTTACTTATGATAATTTATTTCATACTAAATTTTTCATGCATATGAGTTTGCACATTATATAAGTGCATGATGTCTCACATATTATGTTGTGTCATACACCCTTTGTGTTTGTATCCTTCCATGCTTGCACACAATTTCATACACAATGGAGGATATTTTACCTTTGGTTGATATCTTCTTAGATATCATTCTTATAACTTGCATCACTTCTAATTATCTTGCATTACCTATATATACAAGCACATGTACATATATTGTATCTAAATATCTAATTTTGGAATCTATTTCCCATTATTATTTTGATCACTTATGAATCAAGTCAATTGAGGATCGTATAATTTGGCTCTCTTGTGCTATCAATTGAGCTTCTAGATCATCATTTTAATTCTTTTCTTTAGAAAAAATCTTAAATGGCATCAGAGTAAAAGAAGTGTCATTTTCTTAACCATTGGAGAGAATCATTGTCTCACATTTTGGAGGGCCGTAATCTAAATTTGGAATATCAATAGTTTTTGAAGCATCTAGAGCAAGATCTAACCTCAATATTGCTTCTACAACTATTTCCAAGAATTTTGACTATAAACTTCCCTATATTTTACAAAAATGAAAATTGAAGAAATTTTGTTTTGCAAACTAGACTTATTTAAAATATTCTATAACACTATTTTTTGATGTAAAATATAAATTTTACAATATTCAATTTATCAACAATATCATTTTGTCTGAAAAATATCATCCCACATCAACCTTTGTTAGTCATAGGTGTCATAGTAGAATAGGGTGGTCAAAATGAACCTTGTGACATCTCGGACAATGCGTATCTTAACATTGTGCTATTGAGATTGTATTTGTCATATTGTTTATTTATAATTTTTTGCACACACAATTGGGAGCATATAGAATTAATCCCTTAGGCCTTTTCTAACTTGTGACACCTCTTTTGCATGTGAAGTCCATTTGACCCCTCATAGGAAGTGAAGACACATGGGTCTATATTACTCAGATCATCCCTATGCATCCTACTATAATATGGCAATGAATATTCCCATTGGATCACAATGATATCAACATGTGCATCAAACATTCCACATTAGCCTCCACAAGAGCCCAATTTGAACTACATCCAATTTTGTTAGCTCATCTGACACATAGCATGATTTGTAATTTTCTTCAATATCATTGATCTAATCATCTATCAGCTTTGTGATCTTTCCAACACCGACCAAGCTCATTCAATCATTGTCCAAGTATTGCATGTCCCTAATTTGACTTGGGCAATCTAATCCACCTTACATCCAAAGCTGCATTGAATCTGCATAATCAAAGAAATAATGATCTATTAGTGACATTGAGTTTCTCAAAATAGGCAGCCATGAGGGAAGATTTAGTCTCTCAATAGTGAAATCCATTTCCATATGATCATTTCAACTTACACCAGGCAGCATATTTCTTGGAAATGCTCACTATCTCTATGACATCCATTGGTTTATGGCTTGCTGGACAAGAGCAGAGATATCAAACTTGCAAATATATTTTCGTCCAACCTAGCTCATGATCTACATGGCAACCACCTCATCCCTTGACTCTCATTGGATTTAGTGAATTGAAGCTTTGCTAGGGCTCATACAAACGTAATTTTTTGGTGCACTTTTTTTGAAAAATTATGTGATTATTTTGTCTATTTCTTTAGAAATACTATTGATTTGGAGAAATTGCAAGTGGACATTATACTATTAGCATTTGGTTATTTTTGGCCTGTGTTAGCACTTGTAATGGATTAAATCCTTTACTGATCTAGTATCTTATAATTTTTCATTATTCTATAGTTTAATCTTTTCATAAGTAACCATCAAAATGAGAAGTTCGCTTTGGTCCATTTTGATAAGTGGCGATTGTACACATACTAAGTATAAAGTGTCAAATCATTTTGGAGGGATTTTGATGAAGTGTGCTCCCCTTAATATCATAAATACATAATAGAAACAAGATATAATAACAATTTGTGAGAACAAAATACAAGCTTCTTATTTTTTTGGCAGATGAAAAATTATACGAAATACAATATGCAAACCCCTATAGGTGCCTTCCTTACAATAATTGGCAACATAGAACTGCAAACTATCACCTAGAGCTATCCTAGACAATGTATGGGCATTCCTTAAATATGCATTTTTACATCACCCATAAAGTTTCTAGATGTCAAAACCTAACCCTCAAGACTAACTAACCCTAAAATTACATATAGAGTAAGTTAAATGCACCTTTGGCACTTATTTTGGAAATTTTGGTTGGTGCAATTTTGGAAGGCCATAACTTTCAAATTGTTGCTCTAATTGGCTATTATAACCCCTTCTTAGAATCCTTGGCTTATGACCTCTATGGCTTGGTTTGCGCAAGCTCTAGCTGACCCATTTTGGAGACCATCCAAGACCTCTAAGGCCTTCAACATTAAACCTAAATTTTTCCTACCAAAATTACAAACCAAAAATCTATAATAACATCATAAATACTCATGATATGGACTAAGCCCAAATTGGTATGATGATATATCTAAGATGAATACTAGGACATTCAAAGTCAGACTAACTTACTAAGTAGAATGCCTTTAAAAAAAAAATAACTCTACATTGAAATAGCCTTTATTCAAGAAACAAAAATAAATATTTTTGGGTGATGCAAAATTGCTCTTGTACCTAACATGCTACTACATTAGACACCTGAGGCAATTTGCAGAGTAACCCTATCACATCTCACATATTTAGAGGAAAACCAAGAAGGTCAACCTCCTCCCTTCTATCCATGATGAATCTTCTAATGATCTCCCTTTCCACTTGACAAAATACTCTTCATACATTTTTTTTCCATGTGCTTCTTCCAATAGGACTGTCCAATATCTCCTCAATCTCCTTCATAGCTACTAGCTGCTAAAATACTCCATTGTTCTTGTGCAACTTCATCTCAATCACCTCATTCATAATAATATGTTAAATATGAAATTTTAATACTAGTGAAATAGTCAGTTCAATAGGTAACTCTATAGCATATGCATTTTGAAAATCATGAGTTTTCACTATCTTGCATGGTCAAAACTTCTTCATTTTTTAGCTTATTATATGTACCCACTGGAAAATAATTCTTTCTTAAATGAACCATGACTTCATCTCCAATCTAAAATTTCTTATACCTCCTTTTCACATCTTCCTTAGCCTTGTACAACATATTCATCTTAATAATGTGCTTCATCATATTCTCATATATTTTCTTCAAATATTCAACAAAATATTTCACTTTGGCTCTACTTATTTCTCCGTTATCCAACTTCCCCAATTTAGAAGAATTTCTAGGATATTTCGATGGTAATAAATTTTAAAGTGGTTCCTTATAAGATTATGCACATGATAAAAAGGGGTTGAGAGAGGATATATAGATGTATAAAATGAAAGAAAAGGATATTAAATTTGAATAAAAGCTTGTGGGTCTTGCTAGGAGGTAAGATGAAAGGTGACTGATTAATTTAATGAAATAAAAGGATATTAATTTTAAAGGAAATATTGTGCATCCTTTTGGGAGGTAAGTTGAAAGGTGATTGATTAATTTTCAAGCAATCAATTTGAACTTGTACATTTTTATTGTGTAGGTCTGTGTTGAGTTTTTGTTTAAAATGGAATGGTTGCTTCATATTATATAGTTCAAATTATATAGTGTAAGAAAAAATTTAATGAGTAAATGCCTATATAGTGAAATACAAAGGGCACAAGACATGAAGTGAAAATAATTCAAATTATGAAAGGAGCAATCATATTATTTTGACTATGATTCTTTTTATACAACAAAAGATTTTCAAGTGAAGGGGGGTTTCACAAAAGGGTAACTATAGAAAATGAAGACAAAATATACAAGTATTATATATTTTTGGAAATGTATCAAAATGAGGACTTTGATTTGGTTGGTAAAACAATTGCAAGTATAAATAAATGAGAATTATTCTCAATTTTTGCAAAATAAGGGAGTTCTCAATAACTTTTCTTGGCTTGTCAATGACTATCTAAAATTAGTTTCTAGGAAAACCGTCAAGTGGGTTCATCCAAAGTTTTGCACAAATGCTCCCCACAATGCTATTTTACATTGAAAATCATTTAGCAGGATTTTTGGAAATATTTTTAGTTGAATATTTCGCTTCTTTTTAGGATTTGGCTTCTCCATCATTTGAAGATATTTGGATGAGTTTATTTCTCTAAATAATTTGGTTTGATCTCTAGTTCAAGGAGGAGAGATGAGAGAAGATTTATAGTAGTAGAAGATGAAAAATGGTACCAATAGATCATATATGACCCTCTTTCCTCTTTTATATATATATATATATATATATATATATATATATATATATATATATACATATATACTCTCTTTCTCAATACACACACACACACATACACTCTCTTTCTCAATATATAGGATTGGTTTCATTTGCTTGAGCAAATTCATAGCCTATGATTCCATAATTCTTTTGGCATTTTCTAGTACTAAGCAAGATATTGTATATTTCATTGAGCATGTATATGCATTTATGTTGACTCCTTGGTAGTATTTGAGTTCATTGAGTCATGTATACATTGTAAGTAGGAATAAAAGATTTTCAAAAAAAAGTATTTTAGATTTGTCTCTCTCCATTCTTGTAAAGTTATTGGGTTCTGAAATGAAATGAAGAAAAGTTATCTTTTAATTTTAGTGTCTTCTTCTAAGGTGCATATTAATCTTACATATATCAATTTCAAGGATTGGCTAAGTTCTTGATCAATATTATAGATATCTTGGTATTATAGATAGATTTGGTAAATAGGATGAGTTTGAATCATTGATGGGAGGTTTTACAAGGCAGTATTATATAGATATGGGTTATTTAATTAGTTTCAATTACATTGCTAAATTTATTTAGTCCTATTTTCCTAATGGATAGGCCACTAAAATCAACTCTGAGATTTCATGTTCATGTTGTCTCATATATGGTTCTTGCTGAAGCTTCAAAAATGAATTCATGTGTCCCTTTATGTTTAACTCCTATAACTTATTTGCCAACTCCGTCTTCCACATTTGAAATGGGGGTTAAAAGTTTCTATCTCAAATTTGGCTTCCCTTTGATATGTTGTGGTTGAATAATGGAATTACCTTCTTAATACATTTGAAGAAGAGGTAAATGTATGAAAATTCTATGGAATCAATAGATCCCCTCCTAGGTCTTGTAAGGCCTTAAGTGTACAAGTTTTTTAAGAAACCTTGTTAGTTGGTCCATCCCCATTTTTTCACTCCTTATTATTGGATTTCGATAACTCATAGGGTTTCAACTAGGGCTTAGTGGCATCTTTCTTGCAGTGTAAACCTAGGTGTTTTTAAGATCTAAGAAATTGGAAGGATTACAAGAAACTTGTTAATCTAGATAGGAAAAGGTGGCTAGACTACCTAATCAAAGATAGCATGTTATTCAAAGGAAGTTAGACATGTACTACAAAGTGTTCCATGAGGGAGAACTTGATTATAGAGAAACATAGTGAGGTAATCACAATACACTTTGGTCTAAATAAGAGCATTTCTATTGCCAATGAACAACTTTTTTTTCTTACTTTTCACCAAATGTCTTTAATGAGATACTGAGTGTGTTAGATAGCTAAGGGATTAAGTAAGAATATAAGATTCTATTGACCATTTTATATTCCATCCAGGCCCCGGAAAGACATAGTTATGGATTTTTTTCTTGGGTTGTTGAGGACACAAAGGGGTAATGATTCAATATTTGTGTTGGTTGACAAATTTTGGAAGATGACCCATTTCACTTCTCATCCTAAGTCCCATAATGTGGTTCAAATTGAAGAATTTTTTTTCAAAGAGTCGATAAGGTTACACAATCTTCCAAAGAGTATCGTTTCAATTTGAGATACAAAGTTTGTTTTTTGTTTTTTGAAAACCTTGTAGCAGAAATTAAAGATAGAGGTGATGTTCATATATATACAAATCACTCATAAGCTGATGGAAAAAATGAAGCAGTGAATGAAAGATTAGGTAATCTATTTAGGTGTTTAGTAGGTGATAAACCCAAGGGATAGGATTTGAATATACTATAAGAATAATTTGCAGACAAAAAATCTATGAGCAAGAGTATTGGTAGGTCACCATTTCAAATTATATATGGGAGTAGTCTAAGGACTACACCAAATTGAGGAAGATAGAAAAAGGAGGTAGGACTAGTGTTGAAGAAAAGGATTTTTTTGAAGATGCCAAGAATCTACATGAGGTGGTGTGTAATCATGTCATCGAGATAAACATGTAGTATAAGGCTAGGGAAGATCAAAAGAGGGGACATTAGATTTTTAAATTTGGGGACTAGGTTATGATATACTTGAGAAAAGAATAATTTCTAGTGGGCACCTTCAAAAAGCTTAAGAAATATAAATTTCGTCCCTCCAAGATTTTGAGGAAACATGATTTAGGTAATGCATATGAGGTAGAGTTTCCAAATGGAATTCATAGCTCCCATGTTTTGAACATTGTAGAATTAACAAACTATCATGAAGATGGTATAATAGGGAGGAACTAATATTTGAACAATGCCCTACCCTTGCCTCTAAGAGGGAAGAGATAGGAGAAATCCTAATTAGCCATATGCAAAGAAGTACTAGAAATATGTAGTATGAGGAGTATCTTTTGAATCAGAGAGGAAAACCCATAGAAGACTCAACCTAGTTGTCTAAGGTAGAGGTCTATCACATGGTTTTTCCTCAATCAACTAAGATGTGACAAGAAAACTTCTTATATTACCTTGGGTGTCTAATGTAGGAATATCCAATGATGTAAGGAAAATCTTGTATTACCCATAGATGTGTTTAATGAAATTTTATTTGTGATCTCATTATATTTTTTGATACCCATTTGGGAAAAATAGAGATTCAAGTTCTTAGAATTCCATTGTTACTCTGTTTGGTTAGTATTTAGGTAAACCTCGAGAAATGTGTGAATGTAGAAAATGGATTATGTTTCTAAAAGAAAATAACTATGATTAATTAGAGGGAGTGAAGTGAAGGGAATATTTTGATTAAAATTCTAATAACTCTAAAAAGTGAGGTAGATCAAAATGTTTCACAATTTGGGAGTTATTATAGCTTTAAGTTGCCCAAAGACCTCTTAAGAATACTTTAGAGTCTGATTTAGGGCACTACACAGCCTTGTATAGCCCCAAAAAATGGAGAATGCCCAGAGGTAGCCCACAAGGCTATAGATACCTTAGAGATATTTCTTAAAATATAAATAATTTATCAACCAAAGTTCCAAATCAAGAGTTATGCCTCTTGAAAGTTGGACAACCCTTTTGGGAACCTTCAATTTTTGCACTGACTAATAATTTGACTTGTATAACCTTTATTTAGGCATCAACCACCAAATGGAAAAAATTCAAATGTATTTCTAATCCAAGACTAAAGATATACTATTTAAGGCCCATCCTTGAGGTGCAAAGGTAGTTTTTTGTGGAGTTTGGGAGAAGGTACAATAAGAATGTTTTTTTCTCTAGAATCTAATAATAGTTTAGCCCATAGGGAATGTTGTTTGATTTTTTTTTGTATTTCATGTTCTAGCTTCTTATTTTAGATAATATAAGTTTCCTTTCTTGTTGTCTTCATTAGAAGAATATCAAAACCAAATGGGATAAATAGGCTATGATCTTGCCTAACATAAGACAAATAGATGTAAGATAAGTTGGTAGAATACATGGGTATAAAATCAACTAAAAAACAAGACTAGACATAATATCAGCTATATTTACTCAATGCATATATGGTGGTGGATAGAGAGAATTTTGACATATGTGATATCCCAAGACAATAGTCAATTGAAAATTTGAGAAGTATTAAAAGTGAAAATATTAGCATTTTAGATTTTAACAAATGTTGCGCTAGCTTTGCTCACCGATGCCGAAAAGACAACTCCATGATCTCTGTCAGCGTCGTCGAAACTGTTCAGCGCAAGTTGAAAACCACAGTGAGCAGGCTAGAAATTGGCAAGGCCCCATCATTAAATTGCAAGAATTGTTGCCAGATTTCACAATTATAAATCCCACATGCAATGTGGGTCGGGTGTTAAAATTGTTTAAAAGGAAGGTAGCGTAGATTTAAAATCAACAAAGCCACAGGTCGAGCTGGAGACAGCTGGGTTTGTTCGCTGGTGAACGAATGTGTTTCCAAAAAAATTGATGTGTGCACTGCGTATTGTATTAGGTACGACCTCTGTACTGTGTCGAACCAATAAAATATACCCTGCGAATACAAAATATACCCTCCAAATGGCAGATCTGATGTGTCACTACTCGGGTCTATTAAAAAAATTTTTGCAAATTTTGGCAAACATTTTTATGATAAATAGCAAAAAAATAATAATAAATGCTCATATGAAATGAATCTACTAAACCTGACCATACCCATATTGCAAATCGGGGCCTCTGGGTTCTGATTTCAAAAACATTTTGCCTCCCAGTCAACTTTGGGCCAAGTTAGCCAAGTTTATAGTCAAATTTCATAGATTCAGCATTTTGGATGCAGTGGCAAGGTCAAATTTGGCTCTAGACACTCCCAATTTCTACAGCACTACGGATTCGGGCTGAGGTGATGAAGCAAGCATGGTCTTGAATGGCTATGTGATGAGAAAGTCTCCAAGTTGCTCTAATACAATGTAATAATTTGCCTAAGGAAAAAATTCACCCAGGAACTAAGAACTCAAACACAAGCACACAGTAGACCAACGAGAGAGAGTATGATCAGAATGACAATACATTCAATAACTGGTTGAGAGTACACTAGGAGTGCCTAAATATAAAGGCCTCAAAAGAGCTTCTAGAATGTCTCGTAATCAGCATCATGATGTGTCATACAACCAAGCACATGTCCACTAGATATGGGTTATCCTCCATTAAGCACAGAAGTAAGTGTGGTGATGAGAGGATAAGCCTACAAGGGTGCGACACACAAATCAGTATTGTAGACACCATGTGCTAAAATAGAGTTCCATGCTCCTATGTTGTCTGCATGACAACTCAAAAAGGTGTGCAAACTCTTAAGTGTCTCACAAATAAAAATAATAAAATAATGCAAAATAATTAAATAATACATAAACCTAAGTAAACTTAAGTAAGTGTAATAAGTAAATACTTATTTACACCAACAAGAACTATGTAGTCTAATATTTTGTAAATAATTGCTTTATATTCTTGATCATGTGAAACCTAAACTAAGAACAAAGATGGTACATTTTAAGTTAAGAGTTGGATTGTATGATGAGGTCAAAATTGAGACAAAAAGGGAGCTCATAGAGGTACTTAATGATGCTAGTATAAAGACATCACAACCAAAGAAAAGAAAAATTGTGATACCTATCAATGAGCCTAATATAAAAACAATAGAAGATAGTGATACAAACCAATTTATAAGCATTCTCAAAAAATCATATTTCTCTATTAGTGGAGTATCTATGAGATTAGATACATCACCAGAGGAAGAGAAGAAAAACTAAGAGGATAACTTGTATGATATTGGTGACATAGGTAATATCATGCCAAAAGTTGTGAGGATGGAGAGTATCAGTGAAAGTGATAAAGGAAAAGATCAAACATATATTCAAATAGAAGAAGATGATAGAGGACAACATGATAATGATACAGATCAAATTGAGTTTCCATCTATGAAAAATGAAGATTAATATTTATTTTCCATAGAATAGGATACTAATAAAGTTGATCATCATATCACTATGGTTAAATAGAAGTCAGTTGTAGAGAAGAAAGATATTGCTACAAATTTTACACTAAGCACATCAATCATTTAATCATTGTTAGAAAGTAAGTGCATTAATTAGTGAAGATATTTCAAACTTTAATAAAGATGACATGGATGAAGATATATTTTGTTAGAATTCTTTAGATTAACTGAGCGGGGGAGTGAATCCGTTATCCAAGATCTAGATGTATAAATGAAAGTTTTCACAGCTTAGTAAACCCATAAAACATTTATCATTAACCATGCATCCATAAGATTATGCAATCACTTAAAACTTGTAGGTTAATGTTTAATCAATTTGCAAAAATTTAAACATGAAACATAATAGATTCAACAACACACTTGACACAATGATTTATGTGGAAACCCAATTTGGAAAAAACCACCAGTAACATGCTACTCTTTTTCACTCTTCTAAAGTGATGCCTTGTGAAAGGCCAATCATGTTAAAGGTTACAATACACATTGTTGAATGTGACCCCGTTAAAGTATTTCAATCACCTTGTTAGGAGTAAGCCTTATTAGAGGAATTTAGACAATTCACTTGGAATGTCACCTAGTTAAAGGATTTAAAATTCACTTGGAATGTCACCTAGATAAAGGAAAAGATCAAACATATATTCAAATAGAAGAAGATGATAGAGGACAACATGATAATGATACAGATCAAATTGAGTTTCCATCTATGAAAAATGAAGATTAATATTTATTTTCCATAGAATAGGATACTAATAAAGTTGATCATCATATCACTATGGTTAAATAGAAGTCAGTTGTAGAGAAGAAAGATATTGCTACAAATTTTACACTAAGCACATCAATCATTTAATCATTGTTAGAAAGTAAGTGCATTAATTAGTGAAGATATTTCAAACTTTAATAAAGATGACATGGATGAAGATATATTTTGTTAGAATTCTTTAGATTAACTGAGCGGGGGAGTGAATCCGTTATCCAAGATCTAGATGTATAAATGAAAGTTTTCACAGCTTAGTAAACCCATAAAACATTTATCATTAACCATGCATCCATAAGATTATGCAATCACTTAAAACTTGTAGGTTAATGTTTAATCAATTTGCAAAAATTTAAACATGAAACATAATAGATTCAACAACACACTTGACACAATGATTTATGTGGAAACCCAATTTGGAAAAAACCACCAGTAACATGCTACTCTTTTTCACTCTTCTAAAGTGATGCCTTGTGAAAGGCCAATCATGTTAAAGGTTACAATACACATTGTTGAATGTGACCCCGTTAAAGTATTTCAATCACCTTGTTAGGAGTAAGCCTTATTAGAGGAATTTAGACAATTCACTTGGAATGTCACCTAGTTAAAGGATTTAAAATTATTGTTAGGTCAACCTTAATCCAAAGGATTTACCATAGACTGATACAATTATTATCAGAGTGATAGTAAGACTTGATCTGATAACAACTTACAACTCCATTTGTAGATAATAGATCTTTATTTTAGTCCTCCATTCTGCTTGGCTTTCACATATTTCAACTCTGATAACTTGTTTACCCTTTAAGAATCTATACCCTTAAGCCTTCTTTCTTAACATGCCAATGTAGGCTCTCAATTATGTCACTTGATGAAGCAATACCCTTGACTCCTTGTCTTCCTTAGGTTCTCACACATAACAACCCTTGCTTCTGACTAGCCATCCCTATAAATAGCGAATTAATATCTTTTTTTATTCATTCCCCATTGTCCAATTTAGGGTTAGGACAAATTACATAGGATTCAATGAATCTACCCCGTGTTCCATATCACTTCTAGAAACTTATCCTTCAATCCGCTTTGAATTTGTCTCAAAATAGTTTACCATGAACTTTGTCCCACCAGATTATCAATCTTGGTTCACACAATCCAAGAAAATAAACTTGTCAGCTCAGATCCATCAAATTTGTGATCTTTCTAATAATGTTGGCACTTGACATTAACTTTTTTTTTATGCTTGGCACATACTACATTGTTCGACATCCTTTCCAAAATCACTCAGCATGAAGTAAAGTTTACTGGTGCTCAACATGAACTAAAATTTACTCGGCACCCACTATTTTACTTGGCATACACTAAAATGAAATTTTACTTGGCTCTAACTAATTTTTTGCTCAGCTTGCACTAACTTTTCTCTACACCTACTATCCATTCTATCAAGATTGGCAAAAAAACTTTTTTTAACTTTTTCTTCTAAACTTGTTTAGTGTAACCAACCTTTGCAACTTTAAAAATATTCTCAATGCACTATGATATCACTATCTTAGTTGATTATTGTAATCCATTTTATATCATAACTCAACCTTTCCTCTAGGTGCTATTGTTACATTTTTTGATCAAATCTTCTTCATTAATCAAATAGCTAATAGTACTTAAATCATATAAGCAATTATCTTACTAGCCAAATTTCAAGCTTGACATCAGTGGCAAAACAATGATTGAAACACATTTATCATACTTGTATCAATCTACTTTCAACAATCTCCCTCCTTGGCATTGATGGAAAACTAAACTGATCAACCAAACTAACTTGGTTCAAATAGTAAGACCAACAAAATACCAAAAAGAAAATAATTCCTTATATTAAAATCTCTCCCTCTATCAAAAACTTTCATCTTCTAAATAGGTTACAAAATTTTGTTCTTTCTTATCAACACACAATCAACATTCAATACAATCAATTCATCATTATGACTCCCTCTAAATTACTTATTCTTATATCTCCCTTCTACATTTATCTCCCTCTAAATTACTTATTCTTATATCTCCCTTCTACATTTATCTCCCTCTTACTAGGTAGATCTTCCTCATACTATGTGTTAGGCTTTCTTCCTCTTTGTTCAATCTCCAATCTCTTGTATTTCACCCTTTAGGATCTATTTTTATCTTGTATTTCTCCCTCTTTAAAAAAAATGCCAAAGACTTGTCATCTTAATAAGAAGATATAAAATTATTTAGTTTCTCTTGTGTCACCTTTCTTGTGACTAATTTTTAGTTTCATCTTTTTTATTACTTTAGGCAGTTCCTAAAGTAAGATCTAGTACATCCATTTGTAACATATGGCAATCAACTTGTTTAATGAAAGGCACTCCTTTTGTTACTTAGATAGCCTCTGATAGGGCTATCACCCTTAGTTTATCTCTTAGATACTCATGAGCATCCTTAGGTAATTTTTTGTGAAGATATCAACAATTTTCTCTTTTGTGTTAACATATTCCATCTTCACCTCTTTATCTTGAACTATTTTTCTCAAGTAATGATATTTGATTGCAATATGTTTAGTCTTTGTGCGCATCATAGGATTATTTGATATATTTATAGCACTTGTATTATCACAATAAAGTATCATTTGTTGAATTATATCTTCCTTCATACCTTTGAGTAGTTATTTGATCCATACAATGTTTGTACAATTTATAGTAGCAGCAACATATTCAGCTTCAACAGTAGATTGTGAAGTACAGTTTTGTTTCTTCCTAGTCCATGTGACCAGCCTATAGGCTCTTAATTCAATTTGTTTTTCTTATATTATAGACCATATTCCTTTGTTCATTTCAAATATCTCATTATTCTCTTTACATCCATCAAATGATTCTTCCTAGGATTAGTAGATAATCTTGCAATTATCCCTACAAATAATGCAATATCAAGTCTTCTATGTACTACATATTGTAATTTTCTAATCATAGGCACATATAATGTTTGACTCACCTCGACTGAATCATCATTCTTTGACAATTTATGTCTTGTCACCATAGGTGCACTTACTAGTTTGGAATCCTCCAATCCAAAAAAAATCAATATCTCCTTGACATATTTTGACTGAGTGATGTATATACCATATTTCATTTGATTTACTTGCAAACCCACAAAGAATTTGATCTCTCTAGACATAGACATCTCAACTTCTTACTTATTTTCATTTGCAAAAGCCTTACATAAAGAATCTTGACCTCCAAATATGATATCATTGACAAAAATTCCAAATAACAAAATAGCTTTGCCTTACTCTATCTTCATGTATAGATTTTTGTTATTATCAGTCCTTTCAAATCCAATCTTCACAAGATAATTATGAAGTCTTTCATAGCATGCTCTTGGTGCTTGTTTCAAACCATATAGAACTTTGTGTAATCTACATACCATGTTCTTATTGTTAACATCAAAAAATCCTTCTGCCTATTCTATGTAAACTTCTTCCTCTAATATGCCATTCAAAAATGTAGATTTAACATCCATTTGATAAACTTTCAGACCTTTGTATGCAAAATAAGAAAGTAGAGTTCTTGCTCCTTGCAATCTAGCAACAGGAGCAAATGTTTCTCCATAGTCAATTCCTTCTTCTTATGCATATCCTTTGTAGACTAATCTTGTCTTGTTCCTTGTGACTTCACCATTTTCATCTAGCTTATTTCGGTATACCTACTTGGTGCCAATCACATTTTTGTCTTATGATCTAGGAACTAGAGTCAAAATCATTTTATTCTCAATTTGTTCAATCTCTTATTCCATGTCTTTACTCTAGTTCACATCTTCTAAGGCATCTTTTACTATTTTGGGTTCTTTCATGCTCAACAAGCATGTATCATTTCTCAACTTGTTCCTTGTCACTGGTATAGAATTTTTATCTCCAATAATTTTTTTAGTAGGATGATGTCTCTTGACATATTTAGACAATCTTGCTTTATCTTTGATTTCCTCATTTGGTCTATCTACTTCAGAGTCACTATGTACATATCTGTTAGGTAGTTCAACATCTCTCTCATGTACACTATTCTTATAATTAGAATGTGCTTCAACTTTATTTTGTAACTTGACACCTGAATGCAACTCAGTCCTTGAATGCAACTCAACATTCATAGTATGTGTCTCAGTAGTCACTGAAATTTGTTGTTGGATTGTAGCTTGATTTGTAGGATCATCTTCAGTAGGCATACCTTCATAAAACCATACAAATGATTTGTATTCTTCTAGTTTTTTCATAAGTTCAGCCTCATATACTTCTATATATTCATCAAATTTCACATTTTGACTTTTCAGAACTTTGTTAGTGTTAGTATTTAAACACTTATAAGCTTCACTTCTTGCGAAATAACCTAGGAATATGCCTTCTTCACTTTTTGCATCTAGTTAACCATTCCTAAACTCTTTGAGAATAAAGCATTTTCTTCTAAATATCTTAAAATATTTTACATTGGGTGAGTGTCCATGCCATAGTTCAAAAGGTTTTGAATCAATACCTTACTTGACTTGTACACAATTCAAGGTATAAACAGTTGTACTTACATCTTCTCTCCAGTATTTCAAAGTAACATTTTTCTCCATCATGGGTGTCCTAGCATAGTCCATTACAGACCTATTTCTCCTTTCAACAATTCCATTTTGTGTAGGTGTTCTAGGAGAAAATATCTATCTTTTGATACCTCTACCATTAAAGAACATCCCAAACTCATTTGATGTAAATTCTCCCCCTCTGTCAGATGTCAAATATTTTAGACTTTTACCTATTTCCTTCTTGACTCTTTCTAAGTACCATTTAAACAATTGGAAAGCATCAGATATTTGTTTTAGAAACATAACTATCATCATTCTAGAATAATCATCAACAAGTAGCATAGTGTACTTATCTCTTTTGTAGCTTTGCACTTCAATTGGTCCACACAAGTCAATATGAACAATCTCAAGCATTCCTTTAGAGATATAAATTTTAGTCTTAAAACTTAACTTAGATAGTTTTCCCAACTGACATTGTTTGCACATTATGTTATCAGGCTTCTTCAACTTAGGCAATCCTCTAACTTTTCGCATATTGTTGATGCTAACCAAGTTATCAAAATTAACATGATATAACCTTTTGTGCCATAGCCACACATCATCAAATTTTACAATTAGACAAGTATCATCCTCTATATCAACATAGAATAGATTATTGCTAGTTTGATCACCCTTTCCAATTAGTTTTCCATCAATATCATATATCATAGAAATCTTATTTGCAAACTCAACCTTACATCCTGAATTATTCAATTGTGACATACTCAACAGATTATAGTTAAGCCCTTCAACATAGTGAGCATTGTCACATAAAATGTTTTCTATGATCTTGATAGAACCTTTTTCCTTTTATCAAGCATGGTGCATCATTACCAAATCTTACACTATTTCCATCATAACAATTCAAGGTAATGAATTACTTTTATCTCCAGACATGTGATGTGAACATCCACTATTAATGATCCATTTGTCATTATTGTTCACACAAGACACAAGTCCATATGCATCATCTTTGTCAAATTCATCCTTCACTGCAACATACACCACTTCATCATCATGTTCATCAGATTCATCTTTTATTTCCTTTTCAACAATGTAGCAAGACTTCTTGTCTTTGTCTTTGTAATCCTTGTTTTCTTCATCTCTTCTACCTACCAAACCTTCATAGCTCAAAAGAAGTGAGTCTACCTAGCAAGCCTTCAAGAGATAGATTATTCCCTAGTATACATCTCATTTCTTGTATTGTAAAAACTCTAAAAGCATATATAGGAAGAAGTGTTCTTAAAAAAATTCTTAGTACAATATCATCATCTATTGTACTAGTAGCTCCTCTTATTGCATTAACAACATCTTTTATCCTTGAGCAATATTTTCAACTTCTTACATTCTCATATCATCAAACTTATCTCTGAGACTTTCAACTTTGGATCTTAAAACATTCGTCTCTCCTCCATAGATGGTGTGTAGAGAATTCCACATTTTCTTTGCATTGTGAATACTTTTGATACAATCAAATTCGGCATAGCTTAGAGTAGAGGAAATTTTCAGCATTGCTTGGTTATGTTCTTTTTTATTTTTTATGTCCTTAGTAGTTAGGGATCCAGCAAGATCAATATGCTCAGTAGTAATGGTAGATTGTACATGATCTCCAAGTCTTCCAAGGTGTAGCTTCATCAAAAAAATTCATGCAGGAAAGTTATCTCTATTAATCTTAGGTACATCTATTTTTGACATCTTGATCCTTTTACTTCTAGTACCTTCAAACTAGTCCTCTTAAGTAGATGACTCTGATACTAATTGTTGGAATTCTTTAGAATAACTGAGGCGGGGATGAATTAGTTATCCTAGGATAAACAAAAGTTTTCATAGATTATTAAACCCATAAAAAAATTATCATTATGCATGCATCCATAAGATTATGCAATCACTTAAAACTTGTAGGTTACTATCAAATCAATTTGCATAAATGTAAGCATGAAACATAATAGATTCAGCAACACAATTGACACAATGATTTATGAGGAAACCCAATTTGAGAAAAACCACTAGTAACAAGCTACTCTTTTTCACTCTTCTAAAGTGATGCCCTATGAAATGCCAACCCTATTAAAGGTTACAATATACACTGTTAAATGTGACCCTGTTAAAGGATTTCAATCAGCCTATTAGGAGTGAACCTTGTTAGAGGACTTTAGACCATTCATTTGGAATGTCACCAGGTTAAAGGATACAAAATGAATATTACGTCAACCTTAATCCAAAGGATTGACCCTACACTGATACAAATATTATCAGAGTAATAGTAAGGCTTGATCTGATAACAACTTACAACTCCATTTGCAGATTGTAGATCCTTTTTTTAGTCCTCCATTCTACTTGGCTTTCACACATTTCAGCTTTGATAGCTTGTTCACCCTTCAAGCATCCATACCCTTAAGCCCTCTTTCTTAACATGCTAATGCAAACTCTTAATCAAGTCACTTGATGAAGCAATACCCTTGACTCTTTTTCTTCCTTAGGTTCTCACACATGACAACCCTTTCTTCTAACCAACCATCCCCATAAATAAAGGATTAAGATATTTTTTCGTTCATTCTCCATTGTCCAATTTAGGGTTATGAAAGATCAGGTAGGCTTCAATGAATGTACCTCTCATTCCATATCACTTCTAGAAACTTCTCCTTCAATACTCTTCAAATTATCCTCAAAATAGTTTACCATGAATTATGTGTCACCAGCTCATCAATCTTATCTTCCACCTAGTTCATACAATCCTAGAATATAAACTTGTTGGCTTAGATCCATCAAATTTATCATCTTCCTAATAATTCTGGCACATGGCATTAACTTTTTTCTAATGCTCATCACATACTGTGTTGTTTGGCATCCTTTGAAAAATTATTTGGCACAAACTAAAGTTTACTAGTACCCAACATCAACTAAACTTTACTCGGCATCTATTGTTTTTCTCGACATACACTAAAATAAAATTTTACTCAGCTCCAACTAATTTTCTACTCAGCTTGCATGGACTTTTCTTGACACCTACTATCAATTTGGTCAAGCTTGGTAGAAAAACTTTATTCAACTTGTTCTTCTAAACTTGTTTAGTAGAACCAGCCTTTGCAACCTTAAGTAGATTTTCAATGCACTATGATATCATTGTCTTATTTGATTCTTGTACTCCTTTTCATATCATAACTCAACCTTTCCTCTGGGTGCTATTGTTACATCTTTTGGTCAAATCCTCTTCATCAATCAAATAGGTAATTGTACTTAAATCATATAAGAAATTATCTTACCAGAAAAATAGTAGTTTGACATCAGTGAGAAAACAATGATTGAAACACATATATCATACTTGTATCAATCTGGTTTCAACAATCTCCTTCTTCAACAAGATTTATGCAAATATCATTACTTTCATTTTATAAAGTCAAAAAAGAAATTTAAAAGCAATAAGATGATACTGGAAAGGCATTGGAAAAATTGTAGAGAACATTGACTACACCATCTCAATTGCAAGTTACCAATGTTGTAGATGACTTGAATTCGGTAATTGAAGAATTTGAATTGTATTTTACTACATTGATTGACACAAAAAAATAAGATCATAGAAAGAGTTTTAATTTTCATGATTCCAAAATATGTGTGTGACTACTAATAATAATATTGAAGGGTAAAAGCATAAACCTATGTCACTTTTTTATTAAGGAATCAAGTAAAACTATTTAACTTAAATGACATAAAACTTCTATTATTATTTATAATTTCAAAATTAACTAAACTAATTATATGTCCAAAAATAGATAAAGTTCAAGATAGTTATTTTTAATGATAATATTTAATAAGAATTGATAATTTTTATAATTTTAAAGGATGATCTTATAGTTGTTGAAAAATGATGAAAATGAGGGGTCTAGTTCCCATGACAAAACTATATGGAAATAAGTCATTTTATCTTTAAAATTAGATTATATTATAGAACACACATATATCTATATCACTCAAAAATAAAAATTGATTTTTGACATATATTTTCTCTTTTATAATAATTCAAATTTAAACTCATCTAATATCGATAGTTTTCATCTCCAAGCACATTTTTCAAAATAAATATATTCTAACCAAAAGAAAAATTATACATCTTGAAAGAGGAATATCTCATCTAGAATGTCATCTACTATTTAATTTTTTTAAAATAAGATTTAGGTTTTTTTTTAATTCTCAAAATCAATATCATCTCAAGTGTTAAAACAAATACTTCAAGTATTTTTTTAATTGTAATATAACTATATCTAAATAAAATACTATAAAGTCTATATGAGGATATTTTTAACTTTGACCTATATAAAATCATGTTTATGTGTTATTAAACAATATCATTAAGAAGATAAGAGCTGTGGAAATGTCAGTTGTATAAAATAATTCTAGTTATTTAGTAATTTTTGTATTAAGCATAGTAAGATCAAAAATCATACATAAAGTTTGAAGGAATATAGCTCAACAGAGGAAAAGCCTCACAAAAAGAAAGGAGGAATTGCATACAATTTGAGCAAAAGAGAGAGCACAAGAAGCAACTAATGAAGAACATCTACATAGGTATCCATCCATGCTGTCCAACCCATAGTGACTTCCATCCAAACTAGGTTCTTCTAATCTTGTATTTGCTTTAGCATATATATCGTGTTACTAGTGAAACTCCAGGGTGTCCTCTTGAGTTCCTTGTTGATGCATTTAACAGATTGATTGAAAAGGTTAATATTATCCAAATAATGTCTCCATATGTGCCCATCTTTAATCTCGTTAGAAAAGAAGGTAGCACAACCATCTTTGAGTAGCCTTTTGAACTTTGACTTACTGGTTCTCATCATAACTTGGACCTGCAAAAAGATTTTAAAATAAGTGAGACTTTGAAAAGACTTAGTAAGTAGCCTAGCTATATTTTGAAACCTTTCTTCATTTTTGCACTTCAAAATCTGCCACAAAGTGTTAGCTGAGAGGATATCCCAAAAAATGTTAACATCTTTTTTAAAATTACAAATAAAACCAATAATAATTTCAAAAATGGTAAAAGAAGTGGGAATAGATATACCAAACATAAGCCAAACCTCTTTGGCAAAACTACATTCAAATAAAATATGTCTTCCCTTTTCTGGGACTCTATAGATGCTGCAATAATTAGTATTAGAGAAGGATCTTCTAGTAGGAAGCTTGTTAAGAATAAGAAACCATTTTAAAAATTTGATTTTAGGATCAATAGAACTTTTTCAAAGATAATCAAACTGTTTCATCCAAGCATGAATGTCCAAATCAGTATACCAAGTGTTATAAATATGGTTTATAATATCTTCATTGTGATTAATAACTTTGTAAATATCCTTAGCTTTGAGTTTAGAGATAATTATACCACTAGGCCATTTAATTTTTAGATAACTGTCAGAATCAACATGACATAAGGTAGGGATATCTTTACTACCCTTAACAATCATATTATAAGTTTTGTTATGAACATTGGGAAGGTTAAATTTATTCTTTAATTCATCCCACTAAATAAGGGCATCCTTCTCAAAGATATCAGCAAATTGATTGATCCCATGGTTAGCCCAAAACTTGGCAGAGCAGCATTGGGTAAGAGCAAGGGGTTTGTTGCCCAACTAAGGTTCCACCAAATGGACCTTTCTCCATGGAGGGTATTCTTATCAATGAAATCCTTTTTCATTATTAAAAGAGTTAATGGATTGCTCAATCTCCTCAAGAGTTAAAGGTTTCTCAAGGAAGGAAGAATTATTATCTAAAATCCTTTTGGGATAAAGACCTCTAATGATCATATGGGCACTGATTTGGATTCCATTAATTAACTTTTTTCTAGTGCCCATATGATCATTAATTAACAATTTATCAATATTCTCTTTGGCCTATTTTTACTTAATAAGATTGAAAAGGAACTTACTACACCTATCCCCAAATTGGAGCTAATGGGCTCTTGATTGAACCCTAGCTCCCAAAGCTTTAAGATGTTGATGATTCCTAAGAGCATTCTTAGCATTCACCATTTGAAAACACAAATAAGGATCATCAAAGTTATTTTCAATAGCCAACTCTGTATTATAGAGATTATTATTCAGCCAAGACTCTTTATGTCTACAGTCTTTAGCTCTCTTCTGACCCATAGTTTTGAGTAACATTTGCCAAGCAACAACATTCATCCTCCATTTATCATTATGAGACAAGGAAGGATAATACAAATCATTGATAAGCCTAATTATGGAAATAGTAGCAAAGGTGGCCTCATCTTTCAGAAGATTAGTATTGAGAATGAACTTATGGTAATCTTGATTATTGCGGATCGAGGAAGGGCCAAAACTGATAGATATGGAGATAGGATGATGATCCAAAAGGGTATACGGGGAAATACTCACATGACTATTATGCTTATCAAGAAGAATAGAAAAAAAAATTTCTATTAAGATAAAATTGGTCTAGCCTAGAATAAATTTTGGCTTGGCCTTTCTAAAAGTTGCACCACATAAACCAAAGCCCTGGGTTGGTATATCTAGACCACTTAAGGGATCAAATAAAGATTTAGTATTTTTTAAATTTATTACAAGCATTTATTTCTTGCTCTTTCTAGGAGAAGGAAAGACCTCCCATTTTATCTTCCTAGCTTTCTATCATGTTAAAATCACCTCCAAAAAACAAAGGAATATTCAGAAGCAAGCTGGGCCAAGACCAAAAAGAAGCTATTTCAATATATTCATTAGTAGCATAAACAACACATATGCCAAATTCCATATTATTATAGTTCAAAATCAACCAAATAGCTCTATTACAGGGAGAGATCCCATAACTTTTAATCTGAGGACCCCATTTTGGGATAAGTAAGATAGCTACACCTCCTCTTCCTGGAGGGTGATTAGTGTGTATTTTAATCGCATGTTTCCAAATAAAATTAAGATTGGATTCCAAACAGAATGTAGTAGCTTTAATTTCTTGCAACATGATTAAATCAATATTACCCTAGCACTGAGAAAATTCTTAACCAAAAATTTCCTATCAAGACATTCAAGTCCTCTAATATTGCAAGAAATGTAATTCATTGAGACAGAATTTTAGAAATGGATGCTTCAAACTAAATTATCCTCCATAGAAGGATTATTAATAGAGACTAAATTGTTTTGAGCCTTATTACCTTTGCTTTATTTTTTGGAACTAGGGGGTCTCCCTTTCCTCTTTGAAGTGGAAAGATTCTCACTTTTAAACATGGGAGGGGAGACATTATCCAGTATTAAAGGTTGGCTTTTAATCATAGAGAAAGTAGCTAGTATGACTTCTACATAACACTCATCTAAAATTACCTAGAAGCTTTTAAGAAGAAGCTTTGGAATGGAGGGAGTATTAATAGCTGAAGAGATGGGAGTGGAAGGCTTGGAAGACTTCTGCACATGAACAATCATATTACCCATAGGAGCTAATGGGAAAACTAACTTGTTGGGGGCTCCAATGTTTTTACTCGACCAATTCTTCCTCTTTTTTATGACAGATTGAAAGCCATTAGCATCTATGATGCTAGTAATAGAGACATTTTGCAAGGATGGAGGTGGCATATATGGGAGGGGGAGAGATTGCAAACAAAAAAATGGAGGAGGCAAAGAGTTGAGTTTATCGGTAGTGGACACATTTATGTTGGAGGTAGAGGGGGTGTTCAAGGGCTTAGGATTTTTCAGAGTCTTGCTCTTAATGATAGGGTAATCTCTCCTAAGATGCCCTTCCTTTTTGCAAAGAAAACAAGCATTCAATCCACCTAGGGTTTCGATAGGGCAAGAGATTACTTCATCAGCAATATAAATGGTAACTTCTTTAGGAAGATCAATACCAAGTTCCAGGGCTAAAAGAATCCTAGCATCAAGGTGAGGGACCAATCTTGCCAAGTCATCCATGCATAGGAATTTGCCAATGGGTTCCACAAGCTAGGGGATGAATCTCCTTAGAAAAGGAGGAATGTTCTTGACAAGGACCCATCTGGGGGCCGAAAGAGTAATGATTTCTTCTAAATTGGCTTCAGCATTCCAAGCCAGAGCTCAGAATGTGGTGCTACCCACACTCCAATACTCTTTTTTAAGAACAACAAGCTGAGAATCAAGATTATTGATAAAAATAACAAATAAACCTCTTTGTATCTACCAGCAAAAAGAAATCTAGTAAGCAAGCTTCAAATTCCAATAGTTATAAAACCAATCATCTAAAAAAATTCTAGTATGCACTTTATCAATTTCAACTGCAGAGAAGAATATGGTGGTATTTTTTAATCTCTCTTTTTCATTTCTCATCTTAGCCAACATTTCATGGTTAGGAATGACATGAAACACAAAAGGTTCCTCAGAGTACTTACCATTTGTGAGGTTTTTGTCATGAGGAGATTTGGTGAAGTGACCACAAGAGACTAGCGCAGGAACCAAACCTGAAACTACTTTCAAGAAGGATTTAGGCTTAATATTGGCAATGTCATTGTCTCTGGTAGCATTTCTACCATTGTTAATAGAAAAAACCAAAAATTTCATGGCATGGTTAATACCACTTGGTACAGACGGAGTAAATGAAGAAATAAATTCAAATTGCTTGGGAGAGGAGCGATTGCACCTTAAACTGTCCTTATTTACCAATGCATGTTCGGAGTTACCTCTTAATGCCACCACCATTCCATCTCCTTGGTCCCTGGAAAGGGAAATGTCACCAATAGGGATAGCCAGTGGTTCTTTGTCAGACATGGTGGGGATCGGTAAAAGTTTTACCTACCAAATTTAGCAGCATCTGCTAAATGAAAACCTACCAAAGATTGCACAAAACCTGCTAAAAATTGCTAAAATTGCAGAGCCAAAAATTCACAAAACCTACTAAAATTTTCCTACTATCAATTTCTTAGAATCCATATATATCAATTCTTTAGTAATTGGACACAAACTAGTGTAAAATATCTAGTTAAGAAAAAAATTCTTATTGGAAAAGCGTGAGAACATATATAACTTAGCTAGAATGAACTTAGCTATATCATAGGTTTGAAAAAACTTGAATTTTAAATAGAAATACTTAAATTTAGTCGTTCTAATTAGTCATCCTAAAAGGTGACACAACTTTGTACTTTTACTATCAAGTTATTGATCAATTTGTTTAAGGCATCAAATGGTGTATAAGGAAAGAAGATCTATATAACTTGGATCAGGTTAAGGACTATGTAGAAGATGTCACCCACTATATCAAATAAGATAAAGATATACTAGAGAATCTAGCAAAATATTTTTAACATGAGGTGAGTATTACTAAATTAGTCAAGGCAATAAGCAAGATTTATGATACAATAAGTATACTTCAAAAGGAAAAGGATAGAATATTGGGAATTATTTTAATATTGAATAATTACTTTAATCTAAAATTAGATATTCTAAAAAAGGATCTTGACACTTTGGAAGCATCAAAAAGATCATATGAATCATTCATTCATATACATCTTAATGAAGCAAGGGTAAAATCCTATGATATTTGTATTTTTATTTATGTAGATCATCAGTAAATAAGACTTGGAATATGGTTTATGAAAAATTATGAAGAATATTTTTAGACATCTTAATCAATTTAATCTAGAGAGCTTTTAGGCACTAAAACTATAAATTGTATATAAGAAACTCACCATTATTATTGACGTTAAAGGAGGAGCGATAGACTATGAAAAATATATAAGAAAGATGGAGTAGTAGCTAATGTGTATGTACATAGGGGGAGAAAGGATATAGTGAAAGATAAATTTGATTTATTTATGTATGAGGAAGATATATTTTTTGATGGCCACAATTTTGATGGTTTTGAAATTTTGAAGTTTTGAAAACTTAGCCAATTTTTACTGAGTATTGCCATCAATGCCAAGGGGGGAAGATTCTATGAAAGTGTGAAAAGGTAAGTATTAGGATATAGTCAGCAATTGAAACGCGTTCATGGTTGAGGTCTCTTAGATTGAAGATATTAATTTGATATGATAATGGGAGAAATTGTGTAACTATAATAGAGGAAAACATGGTACTATGATATTGTTTCCATCAAGGAACTTCATTGGAAGAAGATATAGGGTTATAGTTTTTGAATGTGGTAGAACAAGGAGGATACATAATGTATCTATTTTCTCTTATATGAGTTTTAGCATATATTTTGGATGTGAGAAGATATTTCATTATTATAGAGGAACAATATGCAAGATAAAATGATTATTTTGGCTACTTCATATTGAACTTACTTGTTAATTCAAGGGTTTGGGAATATAAAGAAAATATTCAAGATGTTATTACCTTACTTATAATATTTTAATAATATATTTTAAAAAATTTGAAGTCATTTATTTAAGCCAACCAAACAAAGAATTGAGAAAAATGGTATAAAGGAACAACTTTTTAATTAGCAAAGATAAAAATGATTATGCAATGCTTGTGATATGAATTCTTTATTTATTCTGGATAGGCTTTGTTTTGATGATCAGAGAAAAAAACAAGCATATGGGCATGATAAAATGATAGGAACAAAAAGGACTAATCAGATATTTGATATATTAGTATAGTCACCTTTTGGTATTTCTCTATACTACTTGTAAAGTTGTATATTTTTGTAGAGTTGTAAGATCATTTTGTAATACAACTTCTAATAGGGTTGAGGCCACTAGCAAGTTTAAGTTCTCTAACAAGGACATATATACTATATATGTATGTAATATACTCCTAACAAGGTCAAAACCTCTTACGACATACTTTTTATTAGTGGATCACTTTGTGGGTGTCATCCCCACCAATGTTCCCATTCATAATGGTTTTTCTAGTTTTAAAAATATGATATTATCATTTACTTTGTGTGACTCTTGTTATCAATATTCAGTTTAGCTATTTATGCATGTCTATGGTTTATTTATGAAATCCATTATTGGGGACAAATTATTATTAAACTAATCCCCTTGTCACCCCTATCTGTATTCCCTATTTTTAATAAATTTATTAGAGTGAAATTATTAGACCTACATTTAGGATAACTATTAATCCCCAATATTAAATCGATGAATAATTGCATTTCAAAAAGGTCATTAGGATCCACATTTTTTTTTAAACCTAGATATTGTCTAATTGGACTACACTATTCTACAATATTATTTTCTCACAAATATCTTTTTGTGATAACTACAAAAAATGTTTGTATTGTAAAGATCATAGAAGAACCTCACAACATAAAATATAGGCCTTGAAGATAATAGAAGTTTAAAACTCCTTCTCATCAGGATCTCAAAAATGTGGAGACTATATTTTCTTTAGCCTCAACATTAATGAAATCCCAAGAAGTCAACTCACCCTTGTTCTAGCTCATGTGTACTACTATTTTGATGAGATACAATAATTAAGATAACTAGATTAATTAAATTTTTGTTTCAGTATATAAGTAAAATACTATGTAAATTACAAGAATTGAATCACATAAACAATGCTAATAAATTGACATATTTTGACTATCAATAGAAAAGATACATGTGTTGGCATTAATAATCATACTTTAAAAATTCATTGCCTCGAATAAAATCATGTAAGGTAGGGAAAGTAATGTAGATGTTGGAAATTCATGTAGAACACTTTAATTATGCATGGATAGGGTACATGAAATGAGGTATTCCATTTTAAATCTAACTGAACTACTTGAACTAAAACAATCATGGCAATAGTAAATAAATATATATGATTATATGATAGATATAACAAAAATGAGTAAAGAAAAGAGGAAAAACAAAAGTAAGAAGAAGATTCTTGTGACTTATTCCTTCTTGTTCTCCAAAACTAACGCTTACTAAAAAAACAATTGGGCTATTTGGAAACTAGCCTTAGAGAATTTTCGATTTTGGTGATTCCACCTCCCCATAAGCCAATTACAAAGACAATTAATGATGTATAACTAAGAAGATAATAGAAAAAATAGTTATTATAAAAATGTGATTATGACAGTGTGATATACTAATATAAGTAAAATCAAAAGTACGGAAAGAATCCATTATTAAGTCATGAAGCCATAGATCAATTGTGTAAAGGAAAGGTGAAAAATATCACAAAGTCAAGATCTTGTGAATATCAATAGGTTGTATAGAAACTTCCCAAATACAAGGATGAACTAAAAAAATTGTGAGAAAATTATGGAATAAGTTCCCAACTACTAAGAAGAGCCAAAGTCTTTAGAAGATTATTGAATGAATTTGAAAGATAAAGTTTTAAACTACCAAAATGTTTCTCATCATTGGGGATTAGTGTTTAGAGTTATTACACATCAAGGGTGGTAGTTATAATGTTTCAATGGCTCACAACACATTTGGAAATTCACAGGGAAAGAATTGATTACAAGGACATCTTCAAAGCATCCATGCATCTCATGTTAACTAAGCTACATGGTCAAGAACATTGATAAACACAGACAAGGGATATGGAGAAACATGGAGGCTTATTTGGATTTTAATTTTTTTCTTAGGTAGGAACATTTCATAATGGTAAATTCTACCATGTGCAATTTTACAGCACCATGGAGTGATCTTTTAATATTGTGACACTTTATGTCATTACATTCGGGCCTTATTTCAACAACCAACATGGACTTTTCTTGGGCAAGAGACTACAACACAATGGTGAATTGTGAGCCTCTTATCTATGAGGTTTTTCGTTCAAGTCTATTCGAGCTCAATAACTATTAATAATAATTAATCACAATAGATAATTAATCCTAGCTTCAGCCTCTTACAGATGAAAAGAAGGGGGAAAAAAAAGGACTTTTCTTAGTGCATCAACTTTTACTATCATGAATAATTAACAGTTCAAACTATTATGTCATTTTCACTTCATTCACATATATTCCTTCTCTTTCCAACTCTTTATATGCTTATAATCTAGAAAGCTATGGTTATTTATCTGATCATGTGATTTCCCAAACTTTGGTTACTATGATGGCTCCTACTAATAATCCCAAATAGTTGTTTAGTGGTAATTTGGTTAGTGGTTTATTTCCTTTTCCTTAATTGAGAATGCAAATAGTTTAAGGCATACTCTTCATTACCTTCATAGTTTCTTTTACACCTATAGTTTGAGTATCCAATGGAAAAATAACTTGTGCTATAAGTAGTCATTTCTCCCTAAGTTATGTTCATTAATATATTCATTTTTCTTACTAATCATTCAAAGCATTTAGTTTTAAGGCATTCCCTTTCCTTTTTAACCTTCTCATTTTACCCTAGATACCAAGTTATTATAGACAACAACAACAACAATAACAACAATGACAAGAATAATAATAATAATAATAATAATAATAATAATAGGGACTATATTATTGACATGTCTTTTAATTCTTTTATTGTTTGTTCTTAGAGACTTGTTTTGTGCTTATAATGATAGGTATCGAGGATTTCATATAGTTTATCAAAAATATTGGTATCATATCAACAATCACTTCATGTTTGTCACAAGTTTTAGTGTCTTTCCAATAGTAATGAGGGCTTAGGATCACTTCAAATATATCAAAAAGATAGTACGTTGAACATTAAGGGTTTGTTTGGCTATGGAAATAAGAATATGGGAATAGGAATAAGTATTCTAGAAAAAGTTATTCTAGAATAGAAAATAAGAATATGTGATCATTTTATTGTTTTTTTTCAAATTTTGATGGGGAATTCATGGAGCCAAAAATTAATGTTTTCTAAAATAAATAAAAATAGAATAGAAATACATATTTCAATTCCACCTATTTAGGTGAAATTGCAAATGCTCATTTTCAGCCCAAAATTGGAATGCATATTCCTATTCACAATTCCAATTTGGTGCACCCAAACAGAGAATTTGAAATTTTAAGAATTAACATTTTCCTATTCCACTCATATTCTCACTACCAAACGGACTCTAAATGAATACATGTTGAGAATATAGAGTTGGAGGCTACACTATTTTTTTTTGTGAGCTTCACATAGCCTATATTATCCTAGTTAATTAACCCATGAGATCACAATATATTTGTGAGAAGTTATTATTGATATGAATGTCATGGCTCTAGAGCCGCGAGAAGTAGAGATAATGTCATCCACAAATAGTACACACCTTCCATCTCTTATAATGAGTGTGGCTCCCCTTGTTGCCTAAGCCTTGGTAAGCCTCATTTGTTTGAGCTAGTCATTTCTATGTTTTGTGCTGAAATACATTAAAATAATACTTAATAGCAAAAAGGGTCATATTAGGGAGTCAGAGCCATTAATGATAATTATGTATCTAATCATTTTTGTGATAGAATTGATAAAAAAGAGTCTCACTCCTAATAATGTTGTGTTGGCTACTTAATTTTTTTATATTTACAATTAAATCTTTACAAAAGATTTTTTTAACATTAATATGAATAAAATTTTAGATTATTTATATAAATTATTTTAAAGTATCATATATTCATAATTTAATTGACTATAAATTATTTATAGCTACAACATAACTAATTGTGAACCTTAAGTTCGAGTCTAATCGTACTGAACACACAATAACAATTACTCTATGATGTTTAAACCGTTAGCATAAGTCTTGTGTACAGTCACATATTTCTATGATATCGTTACCTGATTTTTGAAATATATCAGACATTATTTAATAGCAGCTGATCCTCTCTGCATAACTTACAGGTGCGGATTCCATCAACTCTCAGGATGGTGAATTTGAAGACAAAGATGGCTGAAGATTGCATTAAATTTCAGAGGCTTGTACCAAAATCATGCAAGATTGTAGAGGTGGATATGAGCGGCTCCGCTGTTCAGGATCTGGGCAAAGATTATTGTGAATTACATGCTCTGGAAAGGCTAATTCTCCACAAATGTGATAAGATAGCGAGTTTACCAGAACGGTTTGGAAAATTCCGATTGTTGAAGATATTGGATCTAAGCTACTGTAATGAATTGACAAGCTTGCCATCAAATTTTGGCTGGTTGAGTGCTCTTGAGAAGGTCAACCTTTCCTTCTGCAAGCAATTACAATATCTTCCAGACAGTATGGGTTTGCTAAGTTCTGTGAAGGAAATTAATTTGTCACATTGCAAGAAAATAGAGAATCTTCCTAAGAGCTTCGTGAATCTGTCCACATTGCGTGACCTCCAGATGAAGGCGTGTAGTCGCCTCCGAGAGCTGCCAGAAGGATTTGAAAAGTTAACCCTCAAGAAACTGTCTTTGGAGTCGTGTAAGCGACTAAATGTTCTTCCTAAAGTGGCTGGACAACAAATATTCTCGGAAACGACGGTGTCTCTTAGTTGTTGTTTGAGCATATCAGAAGTTTCAATAGGTTTCATGAACCTCATCAAGGCCAAGGTAGAGCATCTCATTTTAGCTGACTGCACCAGTTTGCAAACCCTTCCGGAGGAATTCGCCAGGGAACTGAGTCGTCTGAAAACCCTCAACTTGAGTGGCTGCAGAAGTCTTCTTCGCCTCCCAAAGGGTTTGAAGAACCTTCAATGCCTTGAAAAGTTGAATCTGAGCTCATGTGTGAAATTGGATGAGACCACTATTGTTCTTCGGCGCATGAAATCATTGATAGAAATTAATCTGTCAAACTGCCCGAATTTGACTGGGACCTGTTTGAAACGATTGAGTAAGCTAAAACGCCTGCAATTTCTCGACATTCATGAAAGCCCAAATCTGATCGAAGAGTGGGAGCTGATAACCGGACAAAACACAGACTGGAACTTCACAGTGGCGACTAGGCAGCTTGCTTGTGATTCTCCTCATCCACGTTCTCTTCGACAGTTTTCAGTATGTTTTCTTTTGCATTGTGTTATTGAATTTAAGCTAATAGTGTTCAAGAGTCAAAGTTGTGTCACTTTCCTTGTAAAACTGATTTAATCTACATACATGAATAAGGTGGTAGCTATCCTTGATAGAATGTACTGTTGACTCATTTTTAAAATAGAAAAAAATCTAACATAATTTTACCAAATTTTCAGTAAAATCTGAATAATTTCTAAATAAAGAATAAGAAATCTGAAAAAAAATCAATGCATTTCCACAGATATCAAAAAAAATTTAATATTTTTATTTTGTTATGCATTATTTTAAGAGCTTAATCCATTCCAAATGAAAATTAGTCCTAATATCGAATTTTGTATGAGGACAAGGGTACTCCGTACTCAGGGTACCTGTAGGTATCATTATTTTTCAAATTAAGGGTACTTGGGTGCCTTACATATTTTTAAATATTTATAGAAAATCTTAAAATATGAATGATGTCAAGGATTTTTCAAAATAAGAATAGTGATAAAGTTTGCAGATGTAATATATTAGTTTCAGTTTCAGATTTGAAATGTGTAATAATAATATATGATAAATGTTTAAAAACAGAAAAAAGAAAGTAAACTATAAATATGAACAAAAAAATCATGAATCATATAACAATGACATATTATAAATGATAAACTTTTGTAAGAACAGTGATAAAGTTTATTGTTAATAAATATTGTATCAAAGTTTAAAACTTGATAAACAACTAGAACATAGATACACATCCTCCCAGGTGTGGGTACACATACCCATACCGTCTATAGCTAATATCTTATCGAGCATGGTAAAAGGTTGAAAATACCCATAATATATTGTGGAATTGACTATTACATATAAAGGCGCCATAATTCACTTCTGTGTGTATTTTCGTGCAGGAGTTGAGCGTTGCCAAAGTGAACAAACAGTCCCCATTTTTCATTGACAAATGGTTTTTCGCATATGTGAGCGGACAGCCATTTTGTCCGTCAACTCTCGAAGAGGGCAGTACGGTGGCTGTTCTTTTTTACCACTCTCATGACGATGAAGAGTTGGTTACACTTGGAAACATTCTTGATAATCTGCAGATGACTTGCAGAAAGTTGCAAGTACTTCATGTGGGCAGCTTTGTAACCGCACTGCCAAGGGAGTTCGCTGGCCGGCAGCGCATCTGTAGCTGTGATAATTATGAAGCCGAGGTGTTCTTTCAAAGACAATTGTGCGCGACTGAGTCCTTCGATGAGAATGCTGACTATCTCATGATCTTAAGTGAGGTCGTGGTCTCAGACAAAGGAAAAGCCCTCTCACTCTGGAAAGGCATTACAAAGGATAGTTTAGATGACTTTAAAGCAGTGCCTCCTACAGAGGAATATTTCCGCTTCAAGGAGCTCGTTGAAGAAACTCAGAGCAGCAATGTCAAGTTGCTTAGAGCATTGTTACTCACAAAGGAAGCAAACTTCCTCATCGGGAAAGATGGTCAGGTATACATGTTTAAACAATTTAATCCTCTCCAATGATAAATCACTGATATGAATATGCAAGTTTGTCCCATTAATTCTTTCTTTGGTGAACCGCAGGTGGGAATCAAAAACCTTGAAAATAAATCTATTTTCTTGTTAATATCTTGACTTGATAAGTTTGAAGACGAGCAGAAGACTTTCCAAAATGTGTATGAAAATTTGAAGCGAAAAATACAAGATAAGCCTACAGGAAAAAGCGATGGCTTTGAAATGGTGTGGATTCCAACAGTAAGTCATGGCAGAGGCACGCCAGCTCTTTATGCAAATTTGGTACAAAAAACAGCATGGCCGTCCATTGCAAATCCGTGGTGCATGAATCCTTCAGCAAGCCGCTTTTTGCGGATGCAGTCCAGCCCGGATAAACTGCCCTTCTTCATTGCCATTTCTCCTGAAGGACAAATTCATTTCCAGAATTTCATTCCTGTCGATGACGACGATGAAATCCAGGCCTTGCACGATTATATAACCATGACAAAATAGTTGTGGGTCACATAAACAATGAATATTTCCCAAACAATTTGGACTAAGCGAATACCTTGCTGCGGCAGATTAGATTTCTTTCTCAGCTAGGAAAATAGTTTCAACATCAAACTACATTCTAGATAAAATATTGGATTTTAGAAATGGATATATCAATAGTGTCAACGTCTGGTTGGGGTCATGTTTGGTTTGACAGAAAACACTGATTTGAATGATCTGTCTCGACTATTTCAAATTTTAATTACTCTATAAATTGGGTATTCAAATTGTGGTTAAGAATCAAGAATTTAAATAATTAGGTTTATTATGATTTGTTGATTTTGTTAAGAACATTACTTCATTATCATGATGTTTTATTATTATTATTATAATATTGGTGAATCATACTATATTTTATTTTGATTCAAAGGGACTTTTTTTATTTTTGAATGCAAACTTTTTACAGAGTTAGTAATTTTTGAGTAAGGCCACAAGAATCTTCCCAATTATAATTCCTAAAAAGGATCTTTACAAACATGTTTGAATACACCTAGTGGGAAGAATGGATATAGTCACAAACATTGAATTTTACTCTTGTCCATGCTTAAAACTTTATGTTGATCAAACCCATTATCTCCATGCTTTGATTATATAAAATAGTTTTTTTTAGGTATTATGTTAAACAGTTCAGACCTAAAGTTTTGTCTATTTGCTCCTTTAAAACATATTGTTAGACAATCTCCATATGTCCATAACCTAACCTTTTCCATGTACCTATAAAAAAATATATCAACCTTATAAAAAATATGTTCCATTTTGTATACTTTGGTTGTACTCAAGTTGGAGAGGCCTTAAGATATTATTAAGGTTTAATGTTTTAAATATTTTCTATTTATTACTTTTTATCAATATATATCAAGCTCTTTTTAAATGTGATGATTTCAAATGTTTTTGGGCAACATCCTTTATTACCTCACCACGGCACTTACACTAGCTATTATAATAATGAAACATAGTTACCATTTTTTTTAGTAATTAAACTTAGGTTCATCCTATTATGTAATAGATTTAAAGAATTTTTTGATCTATAACTTGTTCACATTTGAAAAGAGTTGTTTAATTATCAAAAGATTCAAAATAATATTAAAATTGGTACAAATACTTTTACTCTTTAAATTATATTTATTTTTATTTTACTGTATTTTTTTTCAAGTGAAATAAATACAAAAAACTTAAAATTTTTAAAAATGTTTCTAAATGGGTAGATTCTTAATTATAGTTCACAACTTCCATTCTATATTTGACAACACTTGTCTTGAAAATCCATGCGCTCTCTCTCTCTCTCTCTCACACACACACACACACACACACACACACACTCACACTCTACTGGTGCAAGGCCCATAGACATCATAAGGGATGAGGCCGAGATCATGCCCTGGGCGAATTTAAGTGAAAAATCTTAGTAAAAGTATGTTAGTTTAAAAAAATAGGCCAATGTCTCTCAAATTGATTTCTCACAAATTTTCATAGTTAAATTGATGTACACAAACTTATTAACAATCTTAACTCTAAGATTCATATAATAACTAAGTTGTAAATTTGAAATTACATACTACTTACTAAATTTAGTAAGTATGACTCATATAACTACATATGATACACTTTCCATTTAACTACTAGTTAAGTCACCAAAATAACTTCCTATTATGTCTCATCCCCATATGATGACTCACCAACAACTAGACGACATCTATGAAAAATTCACATTCCAACACAAACTTGCATAGATTGCCCAATGGTGTAGATGTTCGTCCTCTTGATACGACGCCATGTCTTGAGTACCTTGATTGCTCCCTCCTATATTGGAGGATCATACAAACAATACAATATTCATGTAAAAGGCCCCTCCCAATGAAACAATTGAAAAGCTCATTGAAATTTATTATTTTCACTTTTGTTAGATATAAGTGTAACAAGAAGGAAATGGAGAGGAAGAAATTCGTCCTTCAGGGATACGCCTTTTTCTTATTGTGTTTTTTCTCTATGAAAGTTTGACATTCTCGAGATAATGCTTGCATATAATTTTCTTTTCTTTTCATGTTTTTGAAATAATATAATTCCTAAATAAAAAATTGTTTATAGTTTTTTTTTTTTTTTTAAGGATAACGGGTTTTAAGATAGTTATATTAGTTTTTTTTTATTATTATATGTTTTATATTAAATTAAGAGGTGACTTTTATTTATTTTTATTCTATTTTTATTCTAAATTTACTTCAATATTTTTTATTCAAAACTAATTTATGTCAATAGAATTTTTTTCAATTATTGAGTTTTAATTTTTCTTAATGACTTTTTCACAAATTATGTCTTGTTGAATGTAAGACTCTTACACCATAATAGACGAGTTTGTATTCATTTAGGTATCAATAATTTTTATTTCTTTTATACATTTCAATACTTATTTTTATTTATTTACATTCATATAAGTTAACCATAAAGAAACAAGTGTCATGTAGTGGCTTAGTACTTGCCTTTAATTTTTATATAAATATAGTTTTAATTTAATAAATTTATTATAGTTTATAAAATATTTTAAATAATAAAATTATTATATATTTATAGTTTTCTATAATGATATTAATAATTATAATTATAATTTAAATTTGATTTATTAATATAACTATTGATATATGTTTTATTGCACACGCACGCACGCGCGCGCACACACACACACACACACATAATGCAATACAATTATATTATAAATAAATAATAATATTTTTATAATAATATTTCTTAAACAATTATATAATATAAGAAATATCATTGTTTTAGTATTTTTAATGGAATGACAAAAGTTATATTATAAAAAAAATGCAATATTAAAATATAAAAATCCAAACCAACTCACTTACATTCAAAAAACTATAAAAAATGAATCACATTCACCTTAATAAAAAAATAACTATACAATTCATCAATCCCAACCAATATAAAAGCTAAATGTATTCACCCAATCAAATCTTAGAAATATATTTTATAAGAATTGTAAAGGTAAAAATCTTGCATCTATGATATGCAACATATTAATTTGAAAACAAAAGTTAAAATCAATTAATTTGACTCATACAAACCAAAAAAATTAATTACTATTTAAAGAGTAAAATCAAAAGGTGTCATGATAGTACTTAGCCTATCAAAAATTACTAATAATGAGAAATTACTTATGAACCTTTTTTTTTTTTTACCATATATTTAACAGTAGATAAATTGAGGAAAGAAAAAGACAATTTTTATTATGAAAATGTACTTTCTATAAAAAAAAAAAATTAATATAAATTCTATGTTGACAAAAATATTTAAAGTGATAAAGGGTCACCCCACAAAATTCATATAGACAAAGGTGAGAATAACTATTAACTAACTATTCATAAAAAAAATTAGGGGAAAAGCCTAAATAAAGCCACCTTAGGTGGCTAATGCTGTGCCAGTGGACAAGAGGAGGGATTGCGAAAATCATATTTACTCCAAACATTAGTAAGGCTAGTGTTTGGGTGTAGAAGAGTCCATTCATCTTCATTTTTATTACCTTTATCTTCTCCTTCCTACCTCATTAGAGATCAAATTTTCAAGGAAAGGTGAGAAAACAACCTAGAAGGGGTTGTGGTAGGAAAATTAGACTATTTTCAAACATCAAGCTACTCTGATCGAATAGTAATAGAGTGAGAAGTAGTCATGGACCAAACTTATAGAGAATTGGACAAGTTGTTTCACACATGACCACTGCTACAAGTAAAGTGGTGACAAGTAAGAGATAGTGTGGTATGGGATCATCAAGTAGAAGAGTTGTACCCATTATTCCGATCAGACGCAGAATGCGGTCAATAAAGATACAATATAGTTGTACTTTGGCAACCATACAAGGGTAATTTCCAAAAAACTATAGTAACCCATGTAAGTGACCCACCTCTAAGGTTACTATTAGTACCTAATGTGGTCACACATATAAAACCTCAAGTTTAGAGTTTTTGAACCACTTCAAACTAAAGTTCGAAGTAGTTCAAAGTGCTTCAAAGCAGTTCAAATGGGTTCAAAATGTAGATTGGTTAGAAAGTTCAGAATTCTATCCCAATGCATTCACCAGGTTTAGTTTGTTAGTTCCATGACTTCAAGAAAGTGCAGAGGTGTAGATTAAGATGAAGTTCAAGTGCAGTGGTTCGAAGTGTTTCAGAAGTTCAAGGTGGCTCATTAGTTCAATTTGCAGATTCAAATCTTGGCTTAAATTGTCAAGTTCAACCTTTTAGTATAGAAGTTTAGAGTGTAATAATTCAAATGCCCAACCCCATAAAAGTGGCTCTCAATTGGAAGACATGCAATTGAAGTCATCAGCCAGTTTCTATTTTCAGTGCTATGTGTGCTAAAGCTCCTCATTTCAAGGGATTCTAACAACAAGATAGCCATGAATTATTGAATCATTTACTAGATAGCCTGCTCCATTTATTCAATGAGCTTACATTGGAATTCATCCATCTTAAAATGGAACAAACATATACAAGCAGAAGAAATCCCAGATTATCTGATGGCAGAAAAATAGTCACATTTCGGGGGTCATATCTCACAATTCAACTGTTGGATCGCGCTCAATTTTGGATATGTGTTTGCAATCCTAGTTGTCTAATTTCAGACCAGAAAGATTTCCAAAATGTGTCCAAAATCATGAGATATACATCACTATTTGCACCTCTATCAGCCCAACAATAACAATTATAGAATGCAAACAATCAAATTGGGTCTCCCTGCGGGGGGCATAAATCCCAACTCCACTGTTTGATCTTTGTGAAATTGAGATATGTCAGAATAATCTTAGTTTTCTAACTTCTTACCGAAGTGATCGTTAAAATTATTTGGGTTCATGAGATACACATGTCTTTCTGCACCTCTATCAGATCAACACTCTGTCACTAGCAAATGCCACCTGTCAAAATGCATGTATTATAGGGGTCCATGAGTGATGAACGTTTGATGGAATGCAGGGTGAAAAATTTGAAGCATTGTTGATATACTTGATCAAAGGCAGGGACTAACTTTGATAGCACAATGTGGATAATACATGGTATTCGTGAAACTCAGGGAAGATATCATTGGAAGTATATGATAAGAACATTATACAATACCAGAACAATGTTTCAAAAGTTCCACAAATTATGGTAAATGGAAGTCTATGTGCTGGTGGATTAAATAGAAGCATGAGAAGTAAGATATGTCCCACGTATTTCCCAAATTGAGAATGATGAGTCATCACTCATTTTAAATCTTGACATGTCATTTGTGTAAAGAAACATTTACACATCTTTTAAATGGCATATGAATCTAAACTAGTCATAACTTTGAAATTTATGGAGTATTATAAACCCAATATGAAAGATGAAGAGTTAGGGGGTCTCTTGGATTCTACTAAGAAATCATGCGACAATGAAAAGGCAATACCAAGAATCAGTTATTTAAAATTGTTGGGAAACTGAAAGGCAAAGGAAGGCTTATTTATTGAAGATTACTAGATCAGCAAAGGGTTCCATTCTTCTTGCTTTCAACTGTAGACTTTGTGCTCCAAAAGGGAAGGAGATTCTGCAAATTATTCCATTTTTCTTTAGAGTCTGTGAGAGGCAGAGCATGGGTTATTTCTCTTTTCCAGAACTATGTGTCTGATTTAGAGATAGGATTTTAATGGTTCATGTAACATTGTGAAAGAAGTTTCTATCTTTCTTGAAATAGTGATTTGGTTGTAATGTGTACAAGATACTTTATGATCTTTTGCAGTCAAGGATAGTGATTTCAATATCGTTGTTTTCTTGTTGCATCATCTTTTCAAAACATCTTTTAAAGCTCTGATTTTTTTTAAATTCTCTCAAGAGGATGGAAGATACATTTTTGTTTACATTATGTAATGCAGTGTATGGCAGATTAACTTTGTGTAATCTATTTTATTCTGTTTCCTTTCTTTTTAGTTCTTAGGTTTCGTGTCTATTCTGTGTTTATGGATAGATGCTTGTTATCCTTTCGTGCTTTTTGGTCAAAAGTACCTATAATTAATTCATTGTAAATCTTGCACGGGGTGCTGTACCCGATAAAATTTAGAGGAAGGTTATTAATCTAATAATAACCTATCCAACTATTGGTGTCGATTTGTTCTTTCATTTGGGCATTCAGGGTCAGATTTGCATGTACTTTCTCGAAGGAAAATCTATTCACTAACAGTTACCTTATTGGCTTGAACTTGAATGCACATTAGAATGTTTCTTTTTTATTAAGAAAAGCAACAATTAATAGGTGTTGACTCAAAGTATTAAAAAAAAAAAAAAACTAGACACCAAGAGCATACCAGTGCCTAGTAAAGAAAGATCCAAATAAGCCAGATCTCCCTCTGTTAAAGACAAAGGTCCACAAGAGAGTGACCTGCCAATCATGGTAAATATTGACAATGAAAGACTTGGGACAAGCCCCCATAATAGTTGTAGACTTAAACCAAAAAAAATAACAAAGGAGTTGATTCTAGCCTTTAAAACTTTCACCAATCCCTTAATCACAAGGAAAACAAAAACTAAGACATAAAATCACCGTAAGAACAAGTGAATAAACTTAGGCCATTAACGCCAATTAAAACATTAAGCAAAGAAATAGGACTGAACAAGACTATATCTCTAGCCTTGGCAAACACAATTTATATCATCCAATCATAGGTCCAGGCAAGACTCCAACCTTGACAAATATAGTCAAAAGTCTTCCAACCCCCCTCAAACTCCCAAAACACCATACTGAGAGGTGTATGGAGGAGGAAGACCAAACCCTAGAGGTAAGAGCAACTCCCCCTTCCTCCACTAACAAAACTACTAAAAGTAGCACAAGTATTCAATATTTCAATAGGAGTCTCCTCTTCTTCCCAATGCCCAAATATGATCTCCACCTCAATAAGAGATTGCTCCACCTCCATAGGAGCAATGAACTTAGAAGCTAAGAGTAAGACCCAACCCATCTTTGTAGGACATAACACACATCTCCACAAGAAAGTGTTTAGCTTTAGAGTCATCCTTTCTTCACCACTTAAAGTACATCATCAATACATACTATCATCAGCAATATCTCTTACAATAAGAAAGAGATACAAAATATGGGAAAGTACCCATTGAACACATTCACAACCACTTTCCTCTAGCAACCAGCTACCTCCATAAGCTTAGCCTCCACCTCGATAGGGTCCTTCATCTCAATAGGAAGTAGGAAAGTGAAAGAACATAACAGAGGAAACCTCCACCACACATGCATCCAAAGCTCTAAAATGAATGCCTTAATTGGATTCGAGTCCCAAATAAAGGAAGCATTCACCTTAGAGAATGGGCAAACAAAGGAATCCCCAAAGAAACAAACACCAAGGGGCAACAGAATCCCCAAATGATAAACAAAAATACCTAGCCAAGGGGAGCTATCAATCATAAAACCCCTAAAAATGAAAACTTGTCTAGGAAAAACACCCTCGTCAATAAAACTAGCACCAAGGATAGGGGCCATATTTTCCCTGCAAACTAGTCCATCAATTTCCAAGCCCTACAAACACTAGGGCTTATATGGCCCCCACAAGTCATAACAGGAGGCCCCAAGGAAAAAGTGACACTAATGAAGCCACCACACATAGCCCTTCAAACCAAATTGACCAGTATCCTCATCTTCGTAAAACTCCAAATATAAAAGAGCCCACTAGAGGCAAAGACAAACTGCACACCTAGGACAAAAGACCCCATACATCCAAAACCCAAACTGGGAATAGGGGTCCCAACAAAAAAGACCTCTGCCTAAAAACTGCAACCCCTTATACAGGTAGAATAGGATAATTAGAACAAGACAAGTTAACGAAGATTGGTGGAGTGTGATTATGTGAAGGGTTCCAAGAAAATCAAAGATGAGGAATGTGATGAATTTCAAGTAATGAACCAGCATGGGTTGAATGGAGATCTAAATATTGCAAATTGATTTGTGTTTTATCATGTCAACCTATTTTTTACTTTCTAATAAAATCCTTTAATCAAGGTTGACTAACAATCATATTGTAAAATCCTTTAATGAAGGTGACATGTGCTGGAATTATATGTAGGCCTCTAACTAGGCCACTCTTTATAGAGTGGTTGGAATCCTTTAATAGGGTTACACGTAATTGTTTGTTTTTTACCTTTAATAGGGTTTGATCTTAATTGAGCTCACTTTAGAAGAGTAAAATAGTGGTAGCATGGTACTTGGTGGTTTTTCCCAAGTTGAGTTTCCACATTAAATCCTAGTGTCATACATGTGAGAATATAATTTTGTGATGCATGTTATTTACAATTGTTGATTTATGTTAGTCGACAGATACTGAATAAAGAGTTAGTGATGGGGTAAATAAGTTAAGTTATAGATGAGTTGATATATTGGACAAGTGAATTTATGAGTTTAAATAAGTTGTTGGATATTGTATAAGTTTAATTTGTAACTCTAGACCTAATGATAACGTATTCACCTCACCTCTCAATTATTCTAATCATTCTAAAATTTGGCATCAAAGCTTTAGTATTTGTAAGGAAAGTTTAAAGGTACTCAAGCCAAAGATCAAGATGTACAAGAGAGAGGTGCCTAAGTTGAACAAAGAGAAATTTGACGAATGGCAATGTCTGATGAAATTTCATCTATATGGAGTTTGAGATTATGCACTTCACTACCTAAAAATTAAATGAATTGAAGTAATTAGAGCCATGATAGTTGAGCAGATAAAGGATAAGCAGTAGCAATATCAAATGATGATAGACCTGACATCTTCCCTAAGTTATGCTGAATTTGATAATGTAAAGGAATGCACTACTACAAATAAAATGTGGGATAAGTTGGCACAAATTCATGGAGGAGACAAAACTATGTTAACAAATAAAGTTGAAACCTCAAGAGGCAAGTTTGATGATATGAAACTGAAAAAAGAAGAAAATATCAATCAATATTAGGGCCAAATAAAGGAAGTGGTGAATGCTATTAGATGTTCTAGAGGAATAATGTTTAATGAAACTATGATAAAAAAGGTATTGAGCATATTACTTCCTATCTGTGCAATTCGACTATCTGCAGTTTAAGAACTAAGATTTACACCATGTAATGATTTGTCCCTGGATAGTCTGATTGGTAGACTCACTGAATTTGAGTTCTCAAATTTTGATAATTACATACATTCTACAGTTGAATGTGCTCTCAAGTCTCAACTAACCCGTTATGGATCTAAAAGAAAGAATAAGAGTAAGCATGTAGACAATGATAGTGAATCAAATAATGACCTTGATGACATTGAAGAATTATTGGCAGAAGGATACCAAGAGGAAAAGGAAAATATAAAGGTAAACTTCCTATCATCTATTTTACATGTAACAAAGTCTGTCATATTGAAGCAAGGTGTCCTAACAAAGATGAAAATGAGGAAAGGAAAGACAAAAAATATTGAGGAAGGAGAGATAACCTATATAACAATGACTATAAGGGAAAAGGTAAGAAATCTTGTTACATTTTTGAAGAAGATAGTTTTGACAATGATTTTGATGAAAATTAAAAAGAATTTGTTTATGTTGTAGTTGAAGATGAGTGTAATGAATATGAGAAAACTACTTTAATATCACATGAATAAGAATTTAGATGGCTGATTGAAATTGACTTTAATCACATTATATGACTCTTGATAGAAGTAAGTTTGAAAAGCCAGAACATTATAATAGAAGTAGTGTTAAATTTGGAAATGATGCACCATGTATTTGGAAGGTAAAGGATCAATTATATCGAATGATATGATGATATGTGACAATGCATATTGGGTTTATGGATTGAAATATAACTTATTAAGTGTGATGCAGTTGAATAGTTCAGGCTACCCAGTTGAATTCAAAAACAAGAAGGAAAAAATCATTGATGCTATGAGTAAACTAATTGGAAGCAAAGAGAAAACAAGATATAACTTTTTCTATCCAGACCTGTTTGAAGATAGTTGTCTATTTCTATAATTTGAAGATGTTTGGTTATTGTATAAGAGGCTATGTCATGTGAATTTTGATGGTTTAGCAAATAGTAGTAAGATGAAAAGAGTAAGAGGGTTGCCAAGATTGAGAAAACTAGATAAAGTGATGTGCAAACAATGTCAAATGGAAAAAAAATGACATAATATAGTTTCAAGAGAAATGCCTACTCTTCTGATGATATTTTTGAGTTGGTTCATACAAATTTATGTCATCCTATTGCAGTACAAATCTATTATGGTGAAAAATAATTTATTCTATTTGTTGATGATTTCTCTAGATTGATGAATGTGATATTTCTAAAAGAAAAAAATGATGGTTTTCAAATGTTTAAGTTGTTTTTGGCTAGAGTTGAGAATAAAATAGAAAAGAGTATGGAATGCTTGAGATTAGATAGAGGTGGTGAATTCATAGTAGGATAATTCAATACATTTTGCAATGATTAAGGGAAAAAAGGACAAATGAGTACACCAAAAACTCCACTGTAAAATGGGATAGTTTAATGGAGGAATAGAAAAATCATGGACTGTGCAAGAACACTAATGATGGACAAGAATATTTCACAAAAGTATTAGAGATAAATTGTAAGTATTGCTATTTACACACTAAACTAAGTTCAAGTCAAGAAAGGTAGAAAAGAAAACCCTTTTGAACTTTGGTATGGATATGCACCTAATGTCAATTATTTAAATTTTTTCTGGAAGAAAGTATTACATATTGAAAGACGAAAGGAAAAGAAAACATGATATAAAAAGTGATGAAGGTATATTTCTAGGATATTCCATTAAAAGAAAGGCATGCAAGTGTTTTAATTCTAATGCTAAAAAATTGTGAAAAGTGAAAATTTCAAAGTGAATATATTTGTAGAAAGGAATGAAGAAAAATGCAAGAAAGAACCTGGAGTTTATAGAAAATTTGTTTAAATATATGAAGGGGAACCAATTTAATTAAGTAAACTAGAGAAATAGGTTGTCAAGCATCAGCATCTAGGCACTACCAACGTTTTGCAAAAGAGCTCTACTAAGCATCAGGCTATAGGATCTAAGTCACACAATGAAGAAGCCAAATGTTTGAGAGAGGATGTTGAACACTAGGTAGACAATGTCAAGTTACACCTAAAGATTTCTAAAGAAGATGAGCATGTTGGACCTAATCAAATACAATAAGAAGAAAGAAGATGTGAACCTATCTTAAGAAAATATGTAAGGAGGAACAACACACTTGATTAAATCATTAGAGACAAAAATTCAAGAGTTTTGAAAGAAGCATATTTAAGAATGATATAGGTCTACTATGTGAGTTTGAGCCTAAATCTATTAAAGACGCATTAGAAAATGAGGATTAGATTAAGAAAATGAATGAGGAAATTGACCAAATAGAGAAGAAAAAGACATGGACATTGGTACCAAGACCAAATGAAAAGAATCTAATTGGAACCAAGTGGGTTTCAGAAAAAAGTAGAATAAGAAAGGTGAAGTCACAAGAATGGATCAAGATTAGTCTATAAGCGATATGCACAAGAGGAAGGAGTTAATTATGGAGAGACATTTTTTCCAGTTACAATGTTATAAGGAGTGAGAACTTTTCTTTCATATATTGCTTACAAAGGATTCAAAGTATACCAAATGGATGTCAAATATGTTTTTTTGAATGGATTCTTGGAGGAAGATGTCTAGATTTAATAACCAAAAGGATTTGTTAATCCTAACAAGAAGGATAGGCTATGCAAGTTGTACATAGTATTATATGGATTCAGAAAAGATCATAAGGAATAGTATGAAAGGTTACACACTTATTTGGTAAAAATTGGTTTTGTAAGAACTAATGACAATAGTAATCTATACTAAAAAAGTTAATATGATATCATATTTAGAGGACATTATATGTTGTGAAAATCATTTGCTAATGAATGAAGAAAGAATTTGAAGTGTCAATGTTTGGAGAGATTGAATTATTTATTTGTTTGCAAGTTTATCAGATGAAGACAGGTATTTACATTGCTCAATCAAAATAAATCAAGGAGATATTGAAAACTTTTGGAATGGGAGATTCAAGACTAGTTGTAACTAGACATAAAATCTCAAACAATGATGATTCAACTGAAGTAAATCAAACATTGTATAGGTCAATGATTGGGAAAAAAAAAATATGTTGTACATAAAAGACAAAAAAATGTATTTTTTATAGTTGTTGTTGCAATATTTTCTATTAATCCTGGAGAAAATCACATGATCAATATGAAAATTATATTGAGATATCTAAAATGGGAAAAAAAAAAAATATATTATGGTTTATGGTATAAGAAGAGTGATAAATTTGAGCAAAAAGTTTACACAAATGTTGATTGGGCTGGCAACATTGATGATAGAAAGAGTAAAAGTGGGGGTTCTTTCATTATAGATAGCAAACTGATTTCATTGACAAGAAAGAAGCAAAATTATAGTTGTCAATCTATAGAAGAGGCTGAATATATTGCTACAAAAGTTGATTCTTCAAATATTGTGTGAACCAAGAAATTGTTGAAAGATATGAAGGAAGAGATTACAAAACCTATGGTTATATATTGTGATAACATAAGTTCTATAAACATATCTAAGAATCATATTATGCATCTAAAGACAAAACACATGTCTATCAATTATTATTATTTAAGAGAGTTAGTACAAGAAAAGAAGTTAGACTGGAATATGTGAACACAAAGGAGTAGATAGTGAATATTTTCACAAAGGAGATACCTAAGGATACATATGTGTATCTAAGAGGTAAGCTAGGGTTCATTCCCATATTTGAAGAAAACCAAGTGGAGATATAACATTGCATAAATTGTTATAATAAAAATATCTTATAGATTGATGTAGGAGGTCACACTTTAGGTGTTGCATCAAACTATGAAAACAAAGATTGACACATAAGCAATCATGAAGAAAGTTGATAGAGGAAGTGATATTGCAAGATTACTCAAAATATTGATCAAAAGATGATGTGTAGAATGAATTTTTTCTTTGGCATTATGGTCAAAGAGGGGGATGTATGATAGTTATCATGTACAAGTTAAATCTAAAGAGGGAAATGTTGTTTTACCATCCAATTACAAGAAGTGGAATGATGAATCTACAATTGGTATCATAAAGAGAGAAGTGTAAAAACACAAGAGGAATCATATTGGAGGTTGCATGCATGAGAATTAGAATGAAACTAAGGATATTAATGAAGATCTTATGCAGAATCTAGAGAGATTTGATAAGGACAAATCAAATGAAGTTTTTGTATTTGTATGGGAAGTTGAGGTGTTTCCATCAATGCCAAAGAGGGAGAATATTGGGAACTACAATTGGAATTATTGTTATGTTATCATTGATGTCAAACCTTATTAGTACTTAAGACATTTTATAAGAGTGAAGAGTGCCATATCAATTGATTAATGAAGAGGAATTGGAAAGAGGGATAACTCGATGAACTACTGAATTTATTGAGTAAAGAGGAGTAAGTATGATGGAATTATAGTGGGCACTTGATCAGTTAGTATTTGAAAAGATAATGTGTTGTTTTTAATCATTATATAAAGTAAAGAAGTCAGTTGAGTTGAAGTGTGCAAGAGATGTTTGATGCAAGATAAGAAGTTGAGTAAAATGTTGAGCTTGATTGAGTACCAATTTTACTAGGTCTACAAAGGAGATAAGGAAAAAGATTAAGGAATGTAAGAGATAGTCGAGAAGAATAGTATTAGACGAGTGATAGTTATGGCTGAGTAAGATGAAAGGAAAAATATAGTAGTGACCAAGTGATAGTGAAGGCCAAGCAAGTCAGGTTAAGCTAAGCAAGATTGAATAGTAGAGACCAAGCTACCTAGTGATGATTGAGTAGAACAACATAGTGATGACCACATGTCATCATTTAATAGTTTGAGAAGGAATCAAGATTTGAGTCCAACATAGTTGAATTTTCAAATTAGTCAAAACATGTGAAAGATAAGGATTGATGAGTTGACATGTGTAATGCACAAATTGAGTTTCTAGAGAGATTTATAGTGAATATTCAAAGACAAGTTTCAAGAAAGAAGAACAAGGACAAAACCATGGGTATATTTGATGAATCTAAACAAACCCTAAGATCAGCGATGATGTTTAAGTGGAAAAATATCAAAGCTACCTATTTAAGGAGGAATGAGAGATGCTTTATTGTTGGTTGGTCCATTGTTGATTAGAAGATTTCTAAAGGAAAAGTGAAGAATAGAGTAGCAATAGAAAAAGTGAGAAGATTGGTGAAGTGTGGTCACTTGTAGGGTTTCCAAGTAGATCAAAGATAGGGAATGTGATGAAACCCAGTCAATGAACTAGCATGAGATGAATGGAGATTTGAATATTACAAAGTGAGTTGTGCTTTTATAGATGAACCTATCTATTACTTTCTAACCATTGTAACAATAAAACATTTTAATCAATATTAACTTAATAGTCATGTTGGAAAATACTTTAATTAAGGTGATATTCTAATAGATTGATCTAAAGACCTCTAACTGAGCCACTCCTAATAGGGTTATTAAAATCCTTAAAAGAGTTGCGTCTAATGGTGTATTTTATAACCTTTAATAGGGTTGGATCTTGATCAAACTCATATCGGAAGAGTAAAATAGTGGTAGCATGTCGCTTGATCGATTTTCCCAAATTGGATTTCCATGTAAAATCCTAGTGTCATACATGTGTGAATTTTATTTTTTGATACATGTTATTTACTAAATTGTTAATTTTTGTTAGTTGGTAGATACTGAATAGAGAGCTATTGATGAGGTAAATACATTAAGTTGTTGATGAGTTGCTATATTGGCCAAGTGAATCTGAGTAAAAATAAGTAGTTTGAAGTTGTTAAAAGTTGAATTGAATTGATACATCTAGACCTGAGGATAACTAAATCACCCACACACCCTGCCCACCCCCCACCCTTAGTTATTCTAATAATTCTTACAATATCTTTAGGGATAATATGTTAAGCCACTAGATTTCATGTAATATTGGCATAGGGTTAAGGTTTTCTCCTAATGTAAATATATATCTTCTTGTAGTGGTATTGAAGTTTAAAGGAGGTTAAAGATTGTAAAAGGTTTAAGTTACTAGATAATTATATTGGACTCACTATTTACTAGACATATCCCAAGAATTGGGTAAACTGCATTAAATATGTGTGTCTTATATAATTTATTGTTACAAAGAAGGAAGATTTTTGATAAAGAATGTTTTCAATCATTGTTTTGTCACTAATGTTAGACCTGCTATTTGTTGGAATGAAAATTGCTTATAAGATCCAAGTACTATCACTTAGTTGATTGATGAAGAGGATTTAATCAACAGGATGTAACAAAAGTACCTAAGGGAAAGGTTGAGTTATGGTTTTGTAATGAAGTGCAAGGATCAGTTAAGACAATGGTAAAATTATGTATTGATAGTATACTTGAAGATACGGATGTTGGCCACACTTAGAAACATTGGAAGAATAAGTTGTAACAAGGCTGTCTGCAAAGCCTAACTAAGTTCATTACTGAGTGTCAAGCAAGCTAGTTCATGCCGAGCAAATTTTTAGTTAGAGCTGAGAAAATGCAAAATCTAGTGTGTGCCAAGTGATACAGAAGGAGCTAAGCAAGTTTAGGTGCCAAGAAAAGAAATAGGTGTCGAGCATTAGAAAACTTAGTGGATGTCGAGTGAATCCACAGTAGGTGTCAAGTAACATAGTATGTGTCGAGCACGAGAACTTCAATACTGCCGAGCTACTGCATTATGTGAAAAGTCAAAGATTCACTAGATCTAAGCCAACAAGGTTGTTACCTTGAATTTTGTGAACCAGATGGAGGATAAGGATGATGAGCTGGAGGCACATAATTTAAGATAAACTATTTTTGGGTAACTTTAAGAGGATTCTTCATGATGTTTCTAGAAGGAACAAGATATGGGTTAGATTCAATGAATCCTACCTAATCCATTCGAATTGAAATTAAAGGAGGGAAGAACCGAGTGGAAAAATAAATTCTAGACTTCTATTTAAGTAGTCACAAGCCAAGAAGCAAGAGCTATTGGTGTGCCAAATTGTGGAGTAGTTGAAGGGTGTCAATGAGAAGACATCAAGGAGAAGAAAGAAAAGAGCACAAAGAATTTGCTTTGATAAGTGGTCGTATAAAAGATTGCACTAGTATATCAAACATGAAGACTCAAGGAGACAGAGCTTGAAAGGAGGACAAGCTGTCAAAACTGCAGAGACTAAAAGCTAGGCAATGTTATAAGCTGAAAAGTGATATGAAATTTGCAAGTTAAGTTGTAAGTTGTATCAGGTCAAGAGCCATTGTTTTTTCTCTCAAATAATTGTGTTAGCCAGGGTAAAATCCTATGGAATTAGGTTGGTTTAACAACCATTTGTAAATCCTTTAACAAGTTGGCATTCCAAGTGAATGTTTTAAAGTCCTCTAACCAGGCCCACTTCTAAAAAGGTGGTTAAATCCTTTAGCCATGTCACATTTAACAGTGTGTTGTAGCCTTTAACAGGGCAGGCCTTTCATAGGGCAGCACTTTGAAAGAGTGAGAATTGAGTAGCATGTTACTGGTGATTTTTCCCAAATTGGGTTTCCACACAAATCATTGTGTTATGTGTTGATTCTTCATGTGTTATTCTTGCATATTGATTTACAGTAACTTGCTAAGTAGGAAAGTTTAAGCTTGGATGAATGAACAGTTTGATGGGATGACTTTACTTGATGAAAAGTTTTATTAGGACTTTTGGACTTTGAATAAATGATTCACCCCCCTAGTTATTCTAAAGCATTTCGAACAATTGGTATCAGAGCCATCTGCTGATTTAGTTTAAAGGTACTAGAAGTAGGAAGATCAAGATGTCCAAGAGAGAAGTTTCCAACCTCAACAAAGATAACTTCATTGTATGGCAAAGCCTAATGAAGCTGCACCTTGGATCAATAGGTGATTATGCAAAAACCTCAATTATAGTAGAACATGTAGATCTAGCTAGAGCCCTTACTGCAGAATGAAAATAATGTACATTTTGACTCTGAAGTTAGTACACATGAGAGAGATGATGAGGGTATGTTCAGGATCATGGTCAAACAAACTATGCTCTTAAGTTGCAATAAAAAATCAAAAAATTAGGGTTATGTCAACTTGACGTATAATTTTCTACTTGTTATTAACCTTATATCAAAAAGTTGAGAGAAAAGAATCTCTAGCAAATTGAATCTAGTTTCTAAAACACTAAGACTTATCTCAAAAAAATAAAAATTGATTGGCCAAAAATTTGAATTTTAACACAATATTACAAAAATTTTAGAACAAAAATAACAATTAGACGTATGTTTGACCACCTTAATCAAAATCAAATGATAATATTTTTAAATAATATTCTAGATATAAGTAGTAGACTCATGCCTAGATGTGACACATATTTTTGAGTATTTTTATTCTAAATAAATAATTAATAATAAATTTTTGAATTTAGTATTTTTGGAATAAAAAAATCTCATGTCTAACCACCTTAACTAATTCAAAAGTTTATAAAATTCAATTTTTCATTTTTTTTCCTTATAGTAGAAGAAACATAGAATGTGATGCATCTTTTGGATTTAAAAAATGTTGTACCATTTGAAAGTTATAGTTGGTTTTTAAGTAGTGTGTCAGTCAGCACTTTATACATAACTCCATTAGAAAATAAGTAATAATTACTTACTGAACTCAAAATTTGACAAACTTTACATCTATGGAAAGATAAGAAAATTCTTAAGAAACCCTTTTTATTTCATCAAATTTTGGTGAAAAAAACTCATCAACTACTTGTTTGAAGTAAAAATCACATAAAAACAAGCCAAAAGCTCATTTTTAGGATGTTTTAAAAGTTGACCATATAGGTTTGGTATCAAAAGATATAGTAGACCTTATAAAAATATTAATTGTTTTCATTTAGTATTAGGGTGGGTGGAAAAAATGTTGGAATTTGAAATGGTTTGAGATATTTCAAAACTATAGATTTTTTAGATCACGAGTTTTTGGCACACCATGATGATGCACATACCCATGAAATACTTGAAAGTAATGTGCATAGTGGCTCTGAAGCTAAAAGATCAAACATGGAAAGAAGGATAGAACCAAGATTATCCAAATATGTGAGAAGACATCACGCTATAGAAAAAATCATTGGTGACAAGGAAGCCAAACCAATGACAAGGAACATGCTAAGAAATAAATCATGTCTAATGAGCAAGATTGAACCTAAAATAGTGAAAGATGCACTACAAGATGATGACTGGTATAAAGCTATGCAAGAAGAGATAGATTAGATAAAGAAGAACAAAACCCAGACTTTAGTTCCAAGACCAACTGATAAGAATATTATTGGTACCAAATCGGTATTTAGGAACAAGCTTGATGAGAATGGTGAGATCACAAGAAAATAGGCTAGACCAATTTGAAAAAGTTATGCACAAGAAGAAGGACTAGATTATGGGGAAACATTTACCCTGTTGCAAGAATAGGAGTAAGAACACTACTTGCATATGCTTCTTACAAAGGTTTTACAGTCTACCAAATGGATGCAAAGTCTATTTTTCTGAGTGGCATACTAGAAGAGGAAGTCTACATAGAACAACCAGAGGGATTTTTTGATGACAACAACAAGGATATGGTTTGCAAACTGCATAAAACACTCTATGGTTTGAAGCAAGCACCTAGAGCATGGTACGAGAGACTGCACAAATATCTTTTGAAGATAGGATTTGAGAGAACAGATGACAACAACAACCTATATATCAAGGCAGAAAAAGGTAAAGAGATTCTAATATCTGAGATCTTTTTTGATGAAATAATATTTGGAGGTAAAGATGCCCTATGCAAAGATTTTACTGATCAGATGAAACATGAGTTTGAGATCTCAATGTTTGGAGAAATGAAATTCTTTGTTAGATTGCAAGTACATCAATTAAAGTATGGTATATTTGTGACCCAATCAAAATATATCAAGGATATACTCAAGACATTTGGTCTAGAAGATTCAAAACTAGTTAGTACACCAATGGTCATAGGACATAAGTTATCCAAGAATGATGAGTTAGCTGAAGTGAATTAGACATTGTATGGTTCAATGATTGGAAAGCTATAGTATGTTGTGCATAGTAGACCAGCCATTGCATTAGCAGTTGGCATAATGGCAAGATTTTTTATAAATCTAAGAGAAAATCATCTTATGGCAGTGAAAAGAATAATTAGGTACCTAAAAGGAACTAATGACTTTGGATTATACTACAAGAGGAGTGAAAATTTTGAGTTGAAAGCCTACACTGATGCAGACTAGGGAGGTAATATTGATGACAGAAAGAGAACCAGTGGAGGAACACTTTTCTTTGGCAAAAGATTGGTTGCTTGGACCAGCAAAAAGAAAATTTGTACCTCACAGTCCACAACAAAAGCTAAGTATGTTGTTGTTGCTATCAAGTGCACCAATACTGTATAGATCAAACATCTGTTGCAAGGTATGAAGGAAGAGGTAACTGAACCTATGATACTTTATTGTGATAACACAAGTGCCATCAACATATAAAAGAATCATGTGATGCATGCCAAAACAAAGCATATTTCAATCAAGTATCACTATGTAAGAGAATTGGTGGAAGACAAGCAAGTGAAAATGGAATACGTCAATTCAAAGGAACAAATTGCTGACATCTTCACAAAAGCATTACCTAAAGATGCATTTGAATATCTAAGAGGAAAGTTAGGGGCGATACCCATAGCCAAGGCTACTTAAGTAACAGCAAAGATTGCCCTGCATCAAATGAGTTGATTGTTGAAATATTGTGAATTGATGCAAAGGATACTTATGTTAGGATTTCTATCTAAAGTAACCAAAGTGTTGAAGTTCAAAACTCAGTCATAAAGCAAGGTGATAGAGGGAGAAATTGGAGTACCTACAAATGCTACACTTGCATGTTAAGATGCTAAAATAATATTTCTTTGGCATTGTTTTCAAAGAGGGAGAAGTAGCAAGAAACTAATCAAATCTATAGGATCAAATGGACAGAGAGAGAAGTAGCTAATACTAGAATAGCAGAACATGATCATACAAAGGGAGAAATAATGTAAGAGGAAGTCAGGAGTAGTACAAGATCAAAGTGAATAGTGGTAAGCCATAGAAAAGAGAAAGGAAACAATAGCTAAGAAGGAGAAGCAGAAGCAAAGCAATCAGGATAGCAAATCAGAGAAGGAAATATGAAAACTAATGGTAACACAATTTTTTTTAGGCATTTGATTTATTGTTTTAACCTAGTTAACATTTTGATAACTTGGTTGATCAGTTTGGTTTGTCATCAATGCCAAAGAGGGAGATTGTTGGAAATTTGATTGAAAAAGAGTACTATCAAAGAGGGAGATTGTTGCAAAGAAGGAAGATTTTTGATAAAGAATGTTTTCAATTATTATTTTATCATTGATGTCAAACCTGCTATTTGTTGGAATGACAATTGCTTATAAGATCCAAGTACTATCGCTTAGTTGATTGATGAAGAGGATTTAATCAACAAGATGTAACAAAAGTACCTAAGGTAAAGGTTTAGTTATGGTTTTGTAATGAAGTGCAAGGATTAGTTAAGACAATGGTAAAATGATGTATTGATAGTATACTTGAAGATACAAATGTTGGCCACACTTAGAAACATTGGAAGACTGTAGTGCCTCTCCCATTTGACTTTTGCAAGTCGTCCTAATGGATGCACCCTTGTTGATCTTTTGTTGTGATGGACCATGATTGTGACCCTGAGTGGTCTACACCATTGAGGTGTTTGGATTTATGTTTCTGTATCAGTTGCTTTGTGTATGCTTTTGGCTGATCTTTGAGATTATGATGTGATTTTTGGTTCACTGAGGTTTGTGCCAGTGGTTACTAGGATTGATGTGGTATCATGAGGTTGTTCCGTGATTACCCTAAGATGTGTGCAAAGATTGCACTGTGTACTTTTTACCATGCTACACTGGACTAGGTTCTTGTAGTAGTGGTTAGTCATGTTTATGACTGTGTTTTCTTATTTTTTTTTAGTGCCTTTTTAGTGCAGAGTAATCAATCATTATTAATACTTAAGTAATTAGAATGGATTGTTCTTGTTGGGTTATTTGGTTATGTGCTGCGGACATTTACCTTGTTTTATTTTGATCTAAGAGATATCTATTCTTATGTGATGTTTTACATTTGAGATGACCTGAGGATCAACTGTTTCTCTTTGATTCCAGTATCATAGATATTAGACTACTATGCTGTTCAATTAATCATATTGCATGATGATGCCATTTTGAGATGACAGTGTGTTTTATGATGATATTTGGTTATCTGGTATTTGGACATACCTCTGATTATGTTATGTGATGGATTTAATGCTATGGTTATTTACTTCATTCCTACGTTGTTATGCTTTATGCAAACGTGAGTGATGTAAATAGATTATTTTAATATAATTAATTAAATGGCTAATTTAGGTGATTTAATGCATTTATTGCTTCGTCTATGTTATTATATCCAATTGCACTTGATCGTGTTGTTTAGTGTGCAGGATTTATATCCCTAGCAGTGGCACATGGAGTTAGTGATTCAGCCTTTCATATTTTACCAATGTCATCCTTGTATGGTCGACGTATCTTTTATTAAAATGTTTAATTTAAACCTTTAAGTGATTATTAAACCGAAACTCATTTGCATTATGTGAGTAGACCAGTAAGCATGTCTGTGCATTTAGAGGTTCGCATTGTCGCGAAAGTTGTTTAGGTGATTTCTGTGTTTTTGGGTTTTCGAGCTTTTTAATTAATTTATTTTAATTTCTGGCAGCTTTGCCATAGATGAATTCCTATTTATAGGAATAGCCTATTTTCGTTTGGGTCAATTCAGGGTTTAACTAGATTGACTGGTTAAATGCCCTAATCGATTATTCACCTGAAAAGTGAATAAGTATCCAAAGAGGAATTTAATTCCTCACTTCTCACTTTCAAATTGGAAAGTTGGAGAGTAAAACCCAAAATCCTCTTCATGAGGATTTACTGTTTTGTTTGTTGTGGGAGCTATAGGCGTAGGATCGTCACAAGGTTGGGCTCGTTGGATCCAGCTTGGGGAAACCTTGGATTGCCACTATTTTCAGCTACTTCTGTGAGATATTTATTTTATGGTTCAGATTCCCGTTTTGCCCTTTTGGCTGTGAGGTAGGGCTTTCTTGTCCTAATGTTTCTGCTTCGTTTCTGCTTCTGTTTTTGGTAGCCATTTGTTTGGAGGCTGAGAACTAGTGTTCCCCTCCGTTTCTGTATGCTAGTTCTACCCGATTGGGCGAGTATGAACATTTCCCTATTTTTTGAGATGAGGGTTTGGGATTTTGCACCGTTATGCTGGCCGTTTTTGCATACGATGTCCGATTCCATTTATTTTTGGATTTTTGGAGGTTTTGAACCCAAGGGCCAAATGGGTTTTAATTTTGAAGTTTTCCAAAAAAATTTGGGGTTTTTACCTCGTTTTGTGTGTCACCCTGTTTTCTTGGGTTTTCTTGGCACAATGTGGGTCGTGGACCTTGATGATCTGTTTCAATATCAGTCAGACCACTTTTGTACCTTTTTGTTGCATTGGGATGCGTGTTGCATCTTTACTCCCGACGTTGTGTTCGATTGAGTGATTTTATACTTGTTATGGTTTTTGTTGGACCTTTGCTTTTGTTTCATGAATGCTAGGATTCATGTAGAATCCATACTCTCAGATTGAGGCCGGTTGAGTGATTTCATGATGTATGATTTTATTGGCTTTGGGATTCGTGTAGAATCTGTCCTTCCCGTGTTGCTTTCAGTTGGGTGTTTTCTTTGCATTGTGTTCTCATTCCTGTCCTTGTGTTATGATCTTCATGATGGTGGTGCACCACACATGAGTACGTGCACGTACATTTGTTGGGTGACTTGCGAGGCCCAATCTTTTGTGGATTTGCCAAAAGTTATGATCATTAGGGTTGGGATGGGAGTATGCATGCCCACGGGCACTTGTTGTAGGATGAGCATGGGTAGGGTAGGGTAGCATATGGAGGGGGCTTCTATCTCGTAGCTTGGCATTCATGGCGCCGGAGGTTGACGGAGGATAAGAATTTTTAAGCAAGTGATAACTAAATAAAATGTGTGATTGTTAATAAAACTTAAGATAAGTAAAATGTGTGAGCACCCGATTAAGTTCGAGGACACAATGTGTGAGCATCCGTTTAAGTTTGAGGACACACGATCCGAGCTTGGGCTTTTTGATGCCAAGCGACTCTCTAGGATGTCAGCCCCTACATAGTAGCCTATTGAGTGTCTAACCAGGACCTTTACTCCTTGCATTGTCTTAGGTTCTTGGTTTAGCCATCATACTGTCCAGCATGAGTGTTAGCCTTGGATGTTGTGCTTTATGTGTGTTTGTGGTTGGATCATTATTTCCATCAGCACGGCGGGTGTGGACCTATGAGTGCCACGTGGTTGGGAGGCGTAGCTACCTTCACCACTGCTAGGGATCGGTGTACAGAGACGATCTTTGTCTTAGTGCAACCGTTGCTGGATGTTTTCACTTGGTACTTTGGGTTCCAGAGTATGCTTTCTTGTGATTTATGCTTTCATTGGGATGCTTGTATATCATGTTTAGATGATGTTATTATATTTGACGCATTCCCTTATTATGATGTTTAGCATATGATTAGATGATGTTTTTTGATTTAGTAGAATATCTGTTGCTTACTACCGTTTAGCATGTGATAGTTGATGTTATCTACTGTAAGATTATCTTATGCTTTACTACTAGCATGTTAGATTTCCTTGTGCTTATATTGTTGCATTTTTTTAGTAGTGACGTCCCTATTACGATAGTACTGACGATTTGGTCGGTGGCTTGGGATGTTACGCGCGGGGGATGGCTAGGATCCATGATGGTCTTATGATGCTATTGACGGTTAGGAGGAATCACATACTTAGTTTGGTTGTTCAGTTCACTGCGATGTTTATTTCAGTGTGTTCTTTGCTGCTATAGTTTAGATGGTTAGATGTTCTCCTTTCTATGTTGTTATTGCACTCAAGTGTTCATTCCTGGAGCCTTCGTGGATCCGGTACTCCCTAGCGTGGAGGTTCTTTGCTCTAATTTTGGTCCTTTTTGCTTTTGGGATTGTTTTTGTGTTTCTATTGGTGACATTTGTTCAGCATGGTGCGACACTTTAAAAAGTATCGCACGCCCATGCAAACTATGTCATACAACACTATAAAGTATCGCACGCCTTCTTGAGAAATGTCATACGATGCTGAAAAGTGTCGCATGCCTTCTTGAGAAATGTTGTACGACACTGGAAGAGTGTCGCATGCCTTAAGGAGAAGTATTGCCTTCCCTTAGTAAAAAGTGTCGCACGATTTTTGTGAAAAACCTATGTGTGCCATCAGCAAGCACTTTTGTTGGTGATCCGATCTTTTTGAGAGTGGTTTTGGATACCCTTTTGGGCATTCTTTGACCCTATGGTATTGCATTTTGAATTCTGTCGATTTCTCTTGAAATTGAGTTTTCGTGTTTCTGTTTTTGTCTCTTGGGGTTTAGAATATATCGTTTAAGTATAAGTTGACATATATTTAATTTCTTATACTTAAGATATATTTTAATATATGCGAAAAAATCATTTGAGATAGGTTTCAGACCTCTCAGAGATAAGTTATGGATTTTAGGAAATTTCAGGGCTTCAGAAATCCAAACTTAGCCAATTTTCAAGGCTTCACGATTTCAGGCTTAGCCAAATTTTTGGATTCTACATTTTACCCTAGCTTGGTGTTTTGTTGACGAGTGGTTGTTTCTTGTGCCCTCATCATGTGCGTTGTCGTTGTTGGCTTTGTTTGTGTGTGTCAGTTTGGTAGTGGCGTTCGAAGATTCGTTGGTTGTCGGGATTGTGTTGAAGTCTTCCGTTGCGATCTTTGTGATCCCTGTATGATGTTGTCTTGTGCATTCATACTTATAAAAACAAAAAAAATCTTGCCTTGATTTGAATCCTTGTTTCCAAGGATCTCCAGGCGGGGCATTACAAAGACTAAGTTGTAACAAGGTTGTCTACAAAGCTTAACTAAGTTCATTAGTGAGTGTCGAGCAAGCTAGTTCATGCCAAGTAGATTTTTAGTTAGAGTCAAGCAAATGCAAAATCTAGTCTATGTCGAGTGATATAGAAGGAGACAAGCAAGTTCAGGTGCCAAGAAAAGTAATAGGTGCTGAGCATTAGAAAACTTAGTGGATGCCAAGTGAATCCACAGTAGGTGTCAAGCATCAGTAAAATGTAGTTGGTGTTGAGTTCACAGTATGTGTCAAGCTCTAGAATTTCAATAGTGTTGAGCTACTGCATTATGTGAAAAGTAAAAGATTTTCCAGATCTAAGTTGACAAGGTTGTTACCTTGAATTTTGTGAACTAGATGGAGGATAAGGATGATGAGCTGGAGGCACAAAATTTTAGATAAACCATTTTTGGGAGAATTCAGGAGGATTCTTCAGTATGTTTCTAGAAGGAACAAGATATGGATTAGATTCAGTGAATCTTACTTAATCAATTTGGACTAAAACTAAAGGATGGAAGAATCGAGTAGGAAAAGAAATTCCAGACTTCTATTTAAGGAGTCACAGGCCAAGAAGCAAGAGCTACTGGTGTTCCAAATTGAAAAGTGGTTGAAGGGTGTCAAGGAGAAGACATCAAGGAGAAGAAAGAACAGAGCATAGAGACTCTACTTCGATAAGTAGTCATATAGGAGATTGCATTGGTATATCAAGCATGAAGACTCAAGGAGACAAAGCTTGAAAGGAGGACAAGTTGTCAAAGTTGTAGAGACTGAAAGCCAGGAAATGTTATGAGATGAAAAGTGATCTGAAATCTACAAGTTAAGTTGTAATCTATTTCAGGTCAAAAGCCCATGTTGTTGTTCTCAAACAATTATGTCAACTAGGGTAAAATCCTATGGACTTAGGTTGGTTTAATAGCTATTTGTAAATCCTTTGACAGTGTGGCATTCCAAGTGAATTTCTAAAGTCCTCTAACTAGAACCACTTCTAACAAGGTGGTTAAATCCTTTAACTAGGTCATATTTAACAGTGTGTTGTAGCCTTTAATAGGGCTAGCCTTTCATAGGGCATCACTTCAGAAGAGTGAGAATTGAGTAGCATGTTACTGGTGGTTTTTCCTAAATTGGGTTTCTACGTAAATCAATGTGTTATGTGTTTATTCTTCATGTGTTATTCTTGCATGTACATTTAAAGTAACTTGCTAAGTAGGAAAGTTTAAGCTTGGATGAATGAACAGTTTGATGGGATCACTTTACTTGATGAAAAGTTTTATTAGGACATTTGGACCTTGAATAATTGATGCACTCCCCCCCCAATTATGCTAAATCATTTCTAACATTTATGTGTTCTTTATTCCTTTGTGATATTTGTTTTATATTATAAAAAGTAGTAAGAGGGTACTGAATTATGCTACAAATAGCAAACATTGGATGCTTATATAAAATAGCATATTAACAAAACCTAATGCAAGATGCCCAATAAAAACAACTAAGGTTTACCTCTGTCAAAGACAAACATCCAAATCCAACAAACCCACCAAACTTAGTCCTCATTTCTAAATATTAGCATGGAACAAGCCCCCATACTAGTTGCATTCTTAAACAAATAAATACCAAAGGACCCATGTCAGCCCTTTCAAACTAATAATAACCACCCAATCACATGAAGAAAAGAAATAAAGAGGTGGAGACAAACTTGTCCTTAGAAGGCCCAGTAACCAACCTCTTAGGAAATTGATAGTCTATTCTTCTTTCACCATTATAGCCAAAGGTCAATAGTGAAAAATACCACTATTTAGATCAACATTCCCAAAAATCTTCAACCCCACAGCATACTCCCTTCTCACCACAATAATGAAGGGATCCAACTCAATAGAAGTAGGAGAATGAAAGATCACAAAATAAATGTTGGGGAAGAGAAACTTCCAAGCATATGCACTATCACTAATGGCAGTCCAACTAACTTACCCTTTAATATAGATTATTCCACTACCAAAATCACAAGATTGAACTCCACCTCTATAGGAGACAATTTCACCATAACAAAAGTCCTGGAAGAAACAACTAAAAAACTCCAAGTCCACAACCTAGGTGAGCTTTAAAACTCCCTTGGCCACTCCTCCACACCAAACCACCTAAAATGGAGAGTCATTAGGACACCCAAGCACATTAGGGCCTTACCCACCAACAAAATGGGGGAAACAACATCGCATCTAGTCCCCTCAAACTTAGTTGTTGATAAATAATCCACTTCAATAAGGGTAGGCAAGGTATTTTTTAGTACCTAATATTCATCAATTTGATAATTTAAAAATTTTTTGCCTAGTTATTTTGCTAATATTTAAGATTTGATGCAACCTAAATCACCACATTTTTATAAAGTTTAGCCTGAAAATATTTAAAATCACTCAATAATTTATTTTATTAAAAAACTTAAACTCAAAGATTCACCACAATATTTGATATATGATTAGATTTGATTCACCTAAATATTATATATTATTGAAGAAATTAAAATTAATTCACTAATAATTATCATAATTATTAGTTACTTTAAGGATACATCACCAATATTTAGTTTTCAATATTGATTTAAAATATAATATAATGATCCTCATAATATTCCATGAGGTGAAAAATATTTAATTTTTATTTGTAATATTCTATGGTGATTAATGAACTTCCTATTACTATTGAGATTCACCAATATTTTATATACAAAAATTTTGATTCCAAAATAATTGCCAATATAAATAATATTTAAAATAAAAAATTGAGGGATTCGCCAATAGAAATATTTAATTATTTTTAAAATAATGAAAGTTCCCCCATATTTTATATTTTTTTCTAGAAGAGGGTTTCTTAAAGATTACTTTGGAGGCAGGGTCCACCTCCATAAAATCTAGACAAGAGGAATTGCAAACTTGGACTAAATAGGTCTAGAAAAGTAACAGACAAAGAGGACCTCTTGACAAAAATCTAAACAAACAAACCCAAGAGAAAGAGCAAAAAAAAATCAAGGTAATAACAAATAGGACCAAATCAAAGAGGTTGACCTTTGAAAGGTCCTCAAAAGAAGAATCCCCTGCCCCAATACAAGGTAAGACCCCTCCTCTCAAAAAACCTCAAGTAAAGTGGCTCCTATACTAACAGGGGTAAATCCTCCCTATATTACTTAATCAACCCCAGTCAAGTGAAGAAGGTGCCTCCAAAATCCCTCTGAATAAAAGGAAACACACTCCCAATATTAACTACCAACTAAGAACCACAAACCCTCTATTAACAAAAAAAAAATCCTCACAGGTTTAATCTGAGAGAGGCAAACCAAATCACTCACAAAAAATGGGCCCAAAATCCCTAGCAATATGTAGAGTTGAGAAAATAACACCCATCATTAGCAGAGACATCTTCTATCTCTCTCCTAAACAAAGACATAACAGGAATCCATAACTCGTTTTTGAGAAGAGAACTGAGACACCTAGACAAAGGATCAAAGGATTGCCTCTCTACACGATCAACAAAGACAAACAACCACATAACTCTAGGGGAATGATGGCCACAACAACCACTTGTCCATGCTTCATTCAAACATTAGCGCAAGCCAAAGGAAAGAGAGACGTATATCTCCCTAAAACTCCATCCAATATCCCCAAAAAACTAAGGCCCAAAGTAGGTCCTTTCAAAAGAATCATTAGCAACCTTAGTAGTTACACAAGGGAAAGAAATAATTCCCTTGCCAGGGAAGCCACAAAAGCTTCAATCCCCTACATATCTTTGTCTAGCATAGCCAAATTCCAAAATCTCATCATAGATATGCTTAGTATAGATCTGTCCAGCATACAAAAAGTCCAAAATTCCATCGTAGATCAGCCCAACATCGATCTTCCCAGCACATTCCAAGACTGCAAGAGGGAGATGCAAAATTTCCTCATTGTCATCATCGTCATTATCCTCCTCTTGGCCACCATCACAATCGTCTACAACACTGACACCACTCACCATCCCAATTTCGATCATTTATTAATAAAATTTTTTGGTGTTTATTATATTTGCATTTAACAATTAGTTTCTATCTATTTAATCTTAACAATATTGACAAAAGAGGAGCACAAAATTCTATGTATTTATTATAGGTGAAATAGTAATTACTTGAATTTTAAAATTGTAAAAGGTTATTGCACTCTCAGCCATAGAAGTGGAGTATATTTTTCTAGCAACACTAGTAAGGAGATGAGTTGGTTACAAAGGTTTATGGAGACTAGGTAAACAAAAAGAGAATATTTGGTTCTATAATGATATTTGAAATGTCATTCATCCTATTAAGAAATTTGTCCTTCTCTCCAAGAACAAAAAATAGATCTCTTCTACCATTTTATTGGTTTAGTTTTAGAGGACAAACTATTGGAGTTGGAGAAGTTACAAGATAGCAATAATCCTACAGATATATTGATCCAGATATTATCTAAGGAGAAATTGACTTTCCAATTAGTTTATGTTTGTCTTTGATCGTGATACCAATTAATAGAAATAAGAAACAAGTAAAATGTTGTATGTGTCAATCTAGTGTACATTATAAATATAGAATTTTTTGTCCAAGATTAGACTCCAAGCGAGAGATTATTGGTGTGGATTCTAATTAGTCTCAAAGTACAAAATTTTTGGTATCTTACAACTAATCATTTTGCTAAATTTAAATTTTAGTGACTATCTCAGTTGTTTCACATTCCCTCCCATCCAAATCAATTAGTGAGAGATTCTATGGTGGTAGTTCCTAATCTATAGTTAAGAAGTTAGCTATTACTTTTGCATGTAAACCCACCTTTGTAAACTACCTTAAAGGTCAATAAATAAGTGGTTATATGTAATGTGAAATGCATCATGTTATAGTTTTCTCTTCACTCAATAATGAAAGGAGAAGATATCTATTTTTCTAGTAGATATAGCATACAAAGGGTGAACTACATTAAATATTTGTGTTATTAGATATTTTGTACTTTTCTTCTCTTATTGTACATTATATTTAATATTATTTATTACTTTGATATTCCTTAAAACTCCAAGAGGATGTAACTATTGAAATAAAATTGTAGTTTATAAGTAGAAGTCCCAAAAAGTATATTCATCTTAAATAGAACTCCCAAAAATCCTATTTATGACATGATTTCATAAGAATTGTCATATAAATGTATATGGAGCATTGATCACTTGAGAGTATGACTTTCTATCATATGCATTTGTGAAACAATATTACATACAAAAAGTTGATGATAAAGGTGAAAAGTTCATTGTTGCATACTACAACAAAGCAAAAAAAAGGTAAAAGTAATAAAGTTCATGCACTCTTAACTAAAATATATTTTTAGTCAAACATATGATCTAACTTGAACATATGACATATCTTGAGTAATTCTGGATAAGTTAATAAGAAAATTGTACAATATTAAATGTGCGATTATTTAACAACTACTCATGTAAAATAATTAAATATAAAATTATCTTTTAGATTTAAAAGTACAGTTTCCAAAATATATGCCTTTTAAATATTTTCATTATTATTAATTTTGGTAAAAATAGGATGAAAAATTTATGGTTAATTACCATGTTATGAAAAAATTACTTGAATTTTGAAGTTAAAAAACCAAAATTATGAAGTACTAGATAAAACGTTCATTGAAATTATAAAAGTGTTGTTTGGCTTACATTAACTGTTAAAAGAAAGAAAAACCTCCCATGGAAATACTTGTGTTTTCATTACATGCACATTTTAATGTTTATTGAACATTACATCCATCAAAATGAAGAAAAGGGTAAATCCATGCCCTTAAAGTAAATCTAGAGTATTTTTAAGTTTCTTGTTCACCAAGTGAATAAAACTTAGTATTTTATTGAAGTATTTAAGAAATCACACTTAGGTAACCTAGGTGACTATGTATAGTATGTTAAATAGTCAAATATTATGTATTTGAATAGAATCTACCCTCCTCTTTGTAAGCTCTTCTATTACTTGAAATGCCACATTTTAACTATCATACAAAGTGGTGTTTCTTGATTGTAATTACCCATTAACATAGTTTAGTTTCAAATTTTATTAACTTACGTAATATATACATCTAGTTTCTTGCAACTAATACATGGAATATGTTGCTAAATTTACACTCCTAGTATTTTTTTATCTAATAAGTTGATTATACTATGAAAATATCTATAAATAAAGCTCCTTGAATTAGATAACATGTTTTTTAAGAATCACTTAAAATAGGAAGAATATTAAGTACTTTTGTTGAAGATTGACTTTGACAAAATAAAGATCACAAATCAATCACATTTTCATAGAAGAATTTAATTTAATTGAAAAAAGAAATATTTAAACACAAATACCAAAAAGTATATGGAGAATAAGAATCAAAAGTTAAAATAATTTAAAAATAATATAATAGTGGAAATAAAGCTTTCAATCATAACAAAACAAAGTTAGAATGTTAGAATTTTAAAACAAAAAAAGTATGTGTAGGTTTAAAATCCAAAGTAAATTAATTTACCAACATTAAAAAGGACAAACATCATAGACAATTCCTCAAGTACCATTTGAAGTGAAGAAAATTTTGACATACAATGAAATTTGCAAAGTTTCAAAGGTTCAATTTTAAAAAGCATTTATGATCTGCTAATTTTAGTTTTTGATTGGTGCATTGGTATTTTCTTGGTGTTTAATTTTAATTTTGTAATTAGAAAATACTAAAAATTAAAGTCGATGCTCTAAACGATACTTATCATGTATTAAGAATGAAAATTCTCTCCCCAACAAAGTTTCCAAAGTGCCCATAGATACTATGGATTCTAGTTAATATATATGTAACATATACAAGACCAACACTTTGCATTTATCTCCATTTTGATTCAAAATATAAAAAACCCAATTGCATGAGTAAAGAAAAATACTGGAGTTGATAAAGGCAGACATCAATGTCACTTCAATCACCTGATTCTCCATTGCTTATCCAGTATCAAAATTCTAGTTACTCAAGAGTGTATTAGGTCCTACAATTTGATTTGTGCACAAATATTATGTCTTATATTTTTTTAATGTAATTTCATTTATTTTAAAATATTTTAATGGTATTTATAATTACAAATTAATGAGCATTCTTAATATTGTTCTTAATTTAGTTTGAAGGATGATGGTATAAAATCTAAAACTTATTCTAAAAAAAGATAGTAATCTATATTTTATTTCTATTTCAAATTATTATAAAAATGAAATGAATAAGTGTAAAATTTAATTTTTAAAATTTGTTATATTAAAAAAATTTCAAAATATTTTATAGTCAAAATTTTTAAATCATTTTTTCAACAGCGGGCTCATCTATTTTTACTAATTACCTTCCAACCCTTTTCAAAAGGTAGGGACCAACTCTATTAAATGTTTGATGATAAGGTTTAAACTATAGGCTAGCTTGATTGGTGTTACAACTTAATTTGCCAAATAGGCAACAACATTCAATTGAAAGATAATGACACTTGAAAAATAAGGACACCAAAGCATCTAGTTTCTACCGATAGAAGAAAATAATATGAATTTTATGTAATAGTAAAATGTATAAAGTCTCTAAAATAATTTGTTGCATTTTGTATCAAAATAATTAAAAGCCCTACAAAACAAGAAGTCAATTTGTCAATAAATATATTTTTATGAATTATTTCAAATATAATATAGATGAAAACTTTATAGTTGCAAAAAAATTTGAATAATGAATTATTTTGATTTGACAAACAAATAAAGGAAAAAGTTGCACTCCCCAGTACAAAGTAACCACTCAAATTGTCAATAAATATAAATATGTTATGTTCAATTATGTTAAATACAGTAAATAATAACTTTATAACTCAAAAAAAAGTAATTGAATAATAATGATAGTATAATGATAGTGACACTTACATTGTAACCACTCTAATTTACTTATTGTTTCGTAAACTTGTCTAGGAAGCTTTTAAAAACGATTAGTAACCATCCTCTAGTGCCGTTGTAACTCTCTCAGACTCCACTCAACATTAACACGATTTTTACGATTTTGAACCTTCGTCTAAACATTATTATTAGATCCATGAGACCCACTTTTATTTTGGGTGTAATCTTCTGTAGGGCAGTTGCACTTGAAGAAGATATCACTCCACTCGCTTTTGCACTTGCGCATCGAATCCAGAGGCCCCCATTTTTCAAGTTTCATCCACACCCACTCCCCCACCTGGTCAGTAACATAAGGAAATAGACCATTCAGATAATTGAGTCTCGCCTTCGTCACCGAAAACTTTGCAACCATGTAGAAGAAGGTCAAATTAGCACAGGTGCAGATGAACAAGCACGACCCAAGAACCACCCAACCCAGCTTCGGAGCTTTCTCAGCAAGCATGGCATAAACTGCAAGCATGAAGCCTTAAGCGGTAAAGGCAAACGTGGCGCATACCAATAGGTTCGTGACACATAGGAACAACACCTTATCTCCTGTTGTGATAGGTGTACTCATCTGCCACATCAGCACCACAAAGAGCGACAGAAAGAATGCCACGCAATCAAAGATGAGAAAAAGCTTGAAGGTGTCCAATCCAAGTAGAAGCGGTGACCCTTGTTCGTCCTCGAAACCGCGGTGAATGAAATTGTGGCTAACAGAACCGCCACAACTAACTCAGTGTTGCGCCGGTCGTCAAATGTTTTGTCGACCATCTTTACTGCAACCTCGTGTTTCTCTGCGCTCACCTTTGGAGCGCTGTACAGGAATGGCTTGTGCCTGGCTGGATAACTAGCCAGCACTGAAATGATCTTGTCAGATTCATGATACTGTGTGTTCTCTCTCACTATGTCGACGGCTGTTAAGCCTTCCTTATTAACGGCCAATTTGTTTATCCCCCTTATACCCAGAAAGGAACTCACCATCTGCAAAATGCACAGTCTAATTCATTACATACAAATTGACGCTCCACTGGAAATAATTAACCTTGATTAAGATTTCGTATTTTTCCTCAATAAGTTTCAGATCATAGCCAGAGTAAACACTTTCATTCATTTCGCTTTATTTGTAACTACTTCAATAGTTCACGTGATCCAGTCAAGAAATCTTACATTGACCCAGAATGTAACTACTGAATAGCTGGTTTAGGAATTCTGTTTTCGTAAAAGCTATAAGATTCGTGAAGGAAGAAACTTACATTGAAGTTTTTCTTTCTGGCTGCAATATGAAGAGGTGTGTCTCCTTCGCCTATTTTGAAGAAAGGATCTTTCTTTTCACTTGGATCTGTGTTCTCTCTACCCTGCTCTTCCTCTGGAGACTTGTCAATTCCTCTGTTGACTAGATCTAATAAACCCACATTTTGATTCAGGTAATCAACAATCCGAACTTGACTAACTTGGGCGGCTAGGTGTAGAACGTTCATTCCACAAATATTTGGTATTTCAACAGCTTCCGTTCTCCCCTGTATTAACTCTTTTACCACTTCCAGATGTCCCAATTTCACTGCCACACAAAGTGGAGTTTCTTCATCGCCATTAACACTGTAGCAAAGTTGGGGTTCAATCGTTGCTAACCGCCTTACTATATCCGCGTCGTTCCTGCGAGCAGCTATATGCAAGGCTGTATCTCCATTTTTGTACTTCTCCTGGATTAAATATTTTGCATCTGGCAGCCCTATTATATAATCCGTCAGATCTGTAAAAGGGACACCCAAATTCTTTAGCTTAAATTAGATAAGATCTTGTTTAAAAATAGCGAAAGGTAACGAATGCTTAGTTGACCAGTGATGTGGAAAAAGGTTAAAACCCCTCTAAACTAAAAGAACTAAAGCAGCCCTAATCCCTTAAAAACTAAATAATTTTCTTTAAAAAAAGAGCAGTATATATGCAGTACATCAAACAGCTATCGAAATCAAAGCTGAATAACCAGTGAATTATAGATTGATATTTCTGGAGCTAAGGGTTCCAAAATAAGGTTATCTATCTTTTAAATTTGTCTTTATAAATAAATGTATATTAAGATTTTGCACTGATGAAAATTTGATTTCAGATAGAATCATCCATAACTATTCAGTTTTACGAGTAGAAAACAACCAAATCTGAATAGACACGGGAAAGGAAAAAAAAATTATCTCAGGAAATATAATAGATACTATTAGAAACGAACACGCCAAAATAATCCTTAAAATCTAAAGAGACTTACCTGAATCTCCTCTGTTTATTGCAACATATAAACAGGTTCTCTCGTCCGCCGTCCTTTGACGTAGACTTGACGGATGTGCGTAAAATAGCGCCTCCACTGTGGCTAAATCGCCGCTTTCGCAAGCTTTGAACAGAGCCGTCTCGTTACGCTTGTTGCAGACATCCACACCTGCAGTTTCTCTTGGTTTGAGTAGAATCTTTACAACTTTGAAGAAACCCCCCTGAGCAGCCAAGTGCAACGGCGTATTTCCTTGGACATTGGTAGCCTTCAAAAGCAGAGGATTGAGTTTCAGGAGCTCTTCAACGACTGACAGATTTCCTACGCTCGCAGCCAAATGGAGAAGAGTATTTCCCCCTCCTGGTGTAACACTGTTTACAACTTCTCTGAGTTGTGAACTATCAAATTTTAATCCAGGGCTTACTGCGACATTGTACGCATCCCGATCGATCCCTCTGCTGGCTTCTTCTCTGGCTTCTTCTCTCTCAGTTGCCATGGCAAATTTCTCTTTTGCCGCCTACAACACTGGCCAAGATACTGCACAGTCTTCTACCCTACATTATAATCTCGTTAAATAAGTCGACCTACGGTATTATGGCGTCTATACAGAAGTTTCTTCGCTGTTGTCATAGAAGTTTTGTTTTTATTTCAAATTTCGAGGTATGACAACTCTTATTTCCGTACAATCCTCCCTTAGATTCACCTCTTCAACTATTTGTTTTTCACGGTGCTACTGAAGTTGCATTTACAGGAGTAAGTGGGGATATGCATAAACTTGTACCTCATAGTCGCCATGCCAAATTTCTGTTCTTGCTGCATTTAACGCTGGGAAAACTACCTCTTTTATATACAGCATTAAGCAATGCTTAATACAGAATTACGATGTGAAATATATAGGGCTGCCCATAGGTATTAGGTGGAGTAATAGACTAGCTTTAAAGATAAGAGAAATATGAACAAACGAGGGCAAGAGAGGGTCCGTCCAGGACAATAACCCCATGACTGTGACCTCTCAGAAAAGTACCAAATATTACAGTGACTGTTGACGTCTCTGTTTTGCTATTCACGATCAGTTGACATGACATTTGGTTTTTATCGTTGCCATCCAAGATAGCTCTTTATCATGTCATTAAACAATCCAACATGTGTTATTATGGTGTGAACAGTGTGAACAGGTACGGAGTACAATAAATTGCAACGGCTAAAACGTAAATTATTTTGCGTGGTAGATGCCCTGTATGTCGATGGCTATGCCTGCCTCATCCCGTCTATACATGCCTGCAGTTTGGACGGACCTGCTGTGCTCTTATATAGTCTGCCAAATATTGCATCCGTCTAACTGCAGACTGTGTACTTTGAAGTGTTGTAAATTTATTAATAAAATGTATTAAAAATTAACATTGGTTTTTTAGAAAATGTATTACAAATCTAATATTGGTTTTTTAGAGCCAAACTTTTCTTAATGTTTTTCAGCGTATAAGATAGAATAAGAAATAAAATATAAAATATGTTATTCATTAAGATATAATTAGATATTATTAACAATATATAGATTGTTTTTAAGTTAAAGGAATATTAAATAATATTAAATAATAAAATAAATTATATTATATTACATTTAAAAATTAATTAATTTAAGAATAATGATAGTAGATAAGAGAATATAATAGTTTTGATTTATATCTATTATTTTAATTTAATAAGAAAATTATTTAAGTTATTTATATTATTTTAAAGTTGAAAATTGTAATAGAAATAATGTTAGTAATTTATAAGTATTAAATATTTTTTAAATGTTAGTAATTTTGATTTTGCTATCAATTGAAGGATTGAATTATATAATTTTCTTGCACTCAACATGTTCAGACTTAGAAGGAGGACAGTCTCACCTTCCATGAAAACTATGTGATATAATTGCATTTATTTTAGTATTTTCAGTGCTAGTCATTGCTTTGTTATATTTCTAAATAGGTATGTTCATTTGTCCATGGAGATTTTGGAGTGGAGGAATATGTTGCATTTGTCAAATTATATGAGTATAGAATATATGAGAATTTTTTTTAAAGAGCCATATTTTTTTTTATAGTACAAATGTTTCTTGATTATATGAGTTTTATATCACTTTTAAAACAAGTGCCATGCAGTGGTTAAGTAATAAAAATAGATATACAATGCTTGATATTTCTTATATAATTTTATATTAATTTATTATTTGAATCTATAATGCATAAACTATTATATTTTAAAAATATTATAATATGTTACAAATATATTTTTATATAAACACATTTAAATAGAATTAAAATAATGCAGGTTATAAATTCTATATGTTTATATTAAATTTATTAATTGAAATATATAATAATAACAATTATTTTAAAATGTGTTCTATATTAAAAGTTAGTACTTGAATTCTAAAAATCTAAACTATAATAATATATTATTATAATATATAAGCAACTAGTACATTATGATTTAAAAAATGCTATTGGAATCGTCCATATAAGATTTAAATCTCTTTAGCCAATAAATTGAATAATAAATAATTTTATAATTTTATAAAGTTAAAAGGTTACACACAAGTAGTTCAGAAGCATTTGTACTATACCTATGGATTGTGGAAAACATAGCTCTTATTGGTATCTATTTTGTTAAAATCTTTTGAGATATAAAAAATATATCGCTGGCTACACTAATTGTTGTGATTCACACTCTTTTGACACTAAGTTTCAATACTTAAAGTCTTTATGACGTTATCTCAAAAAATCTATCTTGGATTAATATGCTATGTATGAGATAGATTAGATTGTTACTGATTTATGTTTGCATCAATATTTTGGATCACTTCCATCTTGAAAATGTCAAGAACAAATTTATTTTTATCATCATATAATGAATCATAAATTTTGATATTTAAATGCAAGCTATAACATAACCAATTGCAACAATCTATATAAATTGTGAAAATTTGATATAGTTAAAAAAATGTGACTTTAATACTCGAATGATAATTTTATTTAAATAATGTTAGACTGAAGGCTTTGTTTAATAGAGAAAATGTTGGAGAAAGAGGAGCAAAATTTATGAACTTTGCAACCTTGTCAATTACTTTTCAATTTATAACATATAATACAATTTATTCTTATTTTTCAAATGTTTGGTTAATGTTAAATTTGTTGGACATCGCATAGTAAACTACTTCTCCTATCTAACAAAAATAGGTGATTTAATAGTTTGACAATATTTTCTACTTAATTTTTATTAACTTCAACTAATTTTCTTATAAAATTAAAATAATAGTTATCAATCAAAACTATTATATTCTCTTATTTACTATCATTATTCTTAAATTAATTAATTTTTTAATGTAATGTACATTATTACATAAATAATATTGTATGAAAGTTATTTTATTTTATTATTTAATATTTCTTTAACTTTAAAATAATCTATATATTATTAATAATATAGGGCATCCGCCTCACAAAATAATTTACCATTTAGGTGTTGCCTATTTTTCTATTTAATTTATATAGTATAAATGAAAGATTATTAACTTTATACAATTTTAAAATTATTTGTCATTCAATTGATTGCCTAAAGAGATTTGATTTTATATGGACGATTCCAATAGAATTTTTAAAATCATAATGTAGTTCTTGCTTATATATTATAATAATATATTATTATAGTTTAGATTTTTAGAATTCAAGTACTAATTTTTAATATAGAATACATTTTAAAACAATTATATATATATATATATATATATATATATATTTCTATTAATAAATTTAATAGAAACATATAGAATTTATAGCATGCATTATTTTAATTCTATTTAAATGTGTTTATATAAAAATATATTTGTAACATATTATAATATTTTTGAAATATAATAGTTTATGGTTTATGCATTATAGATTCAAATAATAAATTAATATAAAATTATATAAGTTATATCAGACATTGTATATCTATTCTTATTAGTTAAACACTATTAACCACCATGTGGCACTTGTTTTAAAAGTGATATAAAACTCACATAATAAAAAAACATTTGCACTATAAAAAAAATATGACTCTTTAAAAAAAATTCATATATGTTATATACTCATATAATTTGACAAATGCAACATATTCCCTCCACTCCAAAATCTCCATGGACAAATAAACATACCTATTTAGAAATATAACAAAGCAATGACTAGCACTGAAAATATTAAAATAAATGCAATTATGTCACATAGTTTTTGTGGAAGATGAGACTGTCCTCCTTCGTCATAAGTTTGAACATGTTGAGTGCAAGAAAATTATATAATTCAACCCTTCAATTGATAGCAAAATCAAAATTACTAACATATAGAAAATATTTAATACTTATAAATTACTAACATTATTTCTATTCCAATTTTCAACTTTAAAATAATATAAATAACATAAATAATTTTCTTATTAAATTAAAATAATAGTTATAAATCAAAACTATTATATTCTCTTATTTACTATCATTATTCTTAAATTAATTAATTTTTTAATGTAATATAATATAATATATTTTATTATTTAATATTCCTTTAACTTAAAAACAATCTATATGTTATTAATAATATCTAATTATATCTTAATGAATAACATATTTTATATTTTATTTCTTATTCTATCTTATACACTTTTGCACGCTGAAAAAACATTAAGGAAAGTTTGGCTTTAAAAACCCAATGTTGGATTTGTAATACATTTTCTAAAAAACCAATGTTGGTTTTTAATACATTTTATTAATAAATTTGCAACATTTAAAAGTACACAGCATGCAATATTGGATGGATGCAATATTTGGTAGACTGTACAACAACACAACAGGTCCATCCAAACTGCAGGCATGTATAGATAGCATGAGGCATGCATAGCCATCGACAGGGCATCTACCATGCAAAATAATTTACGTTTTAGCCGTTGCCACAATATATGGCCTCACTTTAAAAATAAAAAAGTGGGTAATGCTAAATAAAGACAAACTGTATAGTTGATCAATTTTAAAAAAATTTAAAACATCATTTCAACATTTGATCTTTATGATCTGCATAGTTTGTAGTAAGAAATAGTTAAAAATAAATAAATAAATAATTTTTAAAAAAAAAAATAATACTTCATTTTTGTGAACCTGGAAAAAAAAAATGTTTTAACTTTCTTTTGTCTTTAGTGCATTTTGTCTAGAGATTAGCCTCTCCCAAATAAGTTTATTAAAAGAGGGTGAAAGGTCTCCACAAAATTATTAGTTTTCATTAAAAGCTATGTCTTATAAAATACTTCTTGCGATCTTTTAAAATTTATGAGAGTTTGTATTTTTTATTTGTCTTTTGAAGATTATTTATCTTTTCCGATTGGTTATTCATATTTTTGATGGGGCTTTATTAGATTTTTTGTTCAGGAATTAAGAATATTTTTAATGGCATGTTTCCCTATCCACTAGAAACAATATTAGTAATCAGATGAGATAATATCTAAGAACCACAGAAAGCCCAACAACAAACCATCTAGAAGCTTCCACCAAAAAAAAATGAGAAGAAGCATCAACAACAATAATTAGATCTGCATCTTTATATAACAAAAGTGATTAGGCATGTGTTGTTCATTCTCCCCTCATCGTTGAGGATAGTCTTTGCCCCTTCACTCTTCGTTATTTCTAAATTTCATCAAAGATGAAGATTTTTCTCCCTTAATTACAACAATGTTTACAGTTTCTTATCTACATTTTAACTAAAATTATGGTTGTCTCTGACTTTTAGTGAAACATAAGGTTTCTTTCTTTATCTTGCAGGTCATAATCATCACTAATAATATCTCCACCATAAATGCTACAAATCCAACAAAATTTGTAGCAATTTCACCATTTTATAGAGTAACATTTCAAATATTTAGCATCAAGCAATCCTAAATTTCACCAATTTAGATGTTTTAAGTTTGTACCACAGTAATAAAATTCTTTTTTCTAGACTGACTAACCCACGTAACTAAGAAAAATGCTTTTTTCTGGATTGACTAACCCATAGAATTAAGACAAGTGCATGTGGGAGGAGCCAGATCGATATTGCAAAGAAAATCACTCTATACACATTCTATGATGGCAATATCCACAATCTGGCAACCCTGCTTCACTCACCTAAATCATTATTCCATATAAATGGAACTTTAGATCCATTGCAAACATTCAAGAGTACTTTTGGGTTTTTCTTTATTTTCATACCCACAATGCAATTCTTCATGTTAAAGAGGCCTAAATTAAATATGAATTTAGGGGAAGAGACCCAGACTACCTTTGTGTAACTGTAGGTTGAATTATGATAACTGTTTTGGTGTACCTCCATATATGATTGATGAGGTTAGTGGATGTTTTGCATTAATGCAAGGAAGCAAACCAATTGAAATCGAATGAGTGCCATCTAACTTCTTTTCCCCTCTTTTTCCTGTTAGAGAATGAGAGAATATGAACAAGACCCTATGTATTAGTCAGTAGCAATGACTATGGATCACAATACCACTACTCATGATCATGATAGAAGGAAAACCTTTAAAAAAATTGTAGGAAAAGGAAAAGGAATGAAATTGGCTGCAAGATGAGGAAATATCTATTTCTCTATGTGTTATATCCTAGCCCTTTTAGCATGAGTGGGCTCCATGATGTCACTCATGGATGGAGGTATGAGTGTAGTTGTAGAAATGGCTTTTAGTAGTTTGATTCTTGATTGAATTTTGTGATTTTGTTGTGTTGCAAGATTTTGGACTCCATTTTTGGGGTTTTTAATTTAATTGTGTTGTGTATTAACTTCACTTTCTGGGTTGTCTTATAGATATTTTACCCTTTACATAAGCATTCATACTCATTTTCATACTCTAGTTTCCCATTTTATGTTGTATATATCTCAATATATAACTAATATCTATTTTAGTTATTAAATAAAATATATGATTAATTAATATTTGATTATATTTACTAGAATTTATTGTCACAAGGAAATTAATATTTCATGTGAAGGAGAAATCACAAATATGTGAGGATAATTGTGTAAGAAAATTTCATATTATTTGTTTATGGCTAAAATCAAGGAGAAGATTGTGGCTGAAAACAAGAAGAAGATTTATTGATTTTCTTTCTATTTAATGTCCAGATTAGTGTGTAAAATAATAGAGTAATGCCTACTAGCACATAAATGAGCCAATGTAGGGGAAATTCAACTTCCCTTAATGCCAATCTGCAACAATTCAAGACAAAGCTTCAGAATGGAGTTCTCACTGTTGCAATTTTAAAGCTTCTTTCTTTTGATGAAGTTAGCCTTATAGAGATTCATGAATGAATGTTATGTCTTGAAATTCAAGTGTGATTTGTATAAAATTATTATTCAAATTAATTTTTGATTGAATTTTTCTTTTTCTTGATTCGTTAGTTGTATTTTAGTTGGTGGTAGTTAGTGTAAATTTGATTCTAAAAAAAAATCAGTGATAATCCTAAATAAGTTACATTCATTATTATGATTTTATAGTAAAACCATAGTAGATTGATAACCACCTACAATAACATTACAAATGATTTCCTGATTGTATTCACTGATAGGAAGGATTAAGTGGTCCACACTAAATCCCTGAATAATGTTTACAATAGGAAAGCATTTGTTCCTCCAATAGATATAAGACACCAAAATGTAACATGGATTATAGTATTCAACCAAATAATTCAATGATGGCTTGGTTGATTTGAGGCCATCATTGCCATTCTCAAAGAAACCATTTATAGGCACAAGGTTCTTCCAGTCCTGCAAACCACACAAGCCATGTTGGTTTAAAAGGACCGATTGATTTAAGACATGAAAAGTCGTTCAAGAAAAAAATATGAGTAGCTAATCTAGGAACCTTAATTATGTCGTTGATCTGGGCTTCCCATTTCCAACAAAAAAATAACCATACAACTAGTTGCATCTATTAGCTTGGAATCCTTTTCACTATCTCACTTTGGGAAAGGATGGTCCACGCCACGCGATAGTAGATGAGGGATCATTTCCATTACCGCGAGAGCCTTCTCTCACCAGTTTTCACTTCACTTAATTCATCTAATGCTTCACCTTCCTCCTCATTGTAATTTGTCATTAGCCTCTAGAAATTTAATGATACCATTACTTGTTTCTTCTTCTTCTTCAGTATCTCCATTTTGTCTCTCAGTTTTGATCGATAAATTTGAAAAATACCTTTGCAATTTGAATAATGCATAGATGTTTACAATACCAAAATTATAATCAATAAGCATAAGAGTAGGAATATAAATAGTTACCCCACTATAGCAATCTAATTTGAACATCGAGAATGGCTTACATATTGTTGGAATTCTTTAGAATAACTAAGAGGGGGGTTGAATTAGTTATTCAAGTGCCAAATGTACAAAAAATTTCTTCATGCTTAGTGAACCCATAGAGAATCTATGCATGTATGCATGTAATCAATAAAACTTGTAATGTTACTGTCAAATCAACTTGTAGAAATGTAAACATGAAACATAAAAGATTCATCAACACACTTGACACAATGATTTAATGTAGAAACCCAATTTGGGAAAACCACCAGTAACATGCTACTCTTTTTCACTCTTCTAAAGTGATGTTGTGTGAAAGGCCAACCCTGATAAAGGTTACAACACACACTGTTAAATGTGACCCGGTTAAGGGATTTCAATCACCTTGTTAAAAGTGATCCTTGTTAGAGGACTTTAGACCATTCACTTGGAATGCCACCCAATTAAAGGATTTTCAAATCACTATTAGGTCAACCTTAATCCAAAGGATTTACCCTAGAATGATACAATTGTTAGAGAGTAATAGTAGAGCTTTGAACTGATACAACTTACAACTTTTCTTGCAGATTATAGATATTTTTTTAGTCCTCAATTCTTCTTGGCCTTCATACTTTGTAGTTTTGATAGCTTGTTCACTCTTTAAGCATATATCTCCTTAAGCCCTCTTGCTTAACATGCCAAAGTAGTAACCTTTTAGCTCACTTGATGAAGCAGAGTCATTAACTTTCTGTCTTCCTTCTTTTCCGTGTTCTTTCCTTATCTTCTCTGATACTTTTCTACTCTCTCTCTTCTACTTCATGACTGGACATTCCTTTTTATAGGAAATTAAGATACTTTTCTATTTTCCATAATCCATTTTAGGGTTTGGACAGATTAGGTAGGATACAATATATCTACCTCATATTCCACCTTTCTTCTAGAAACTTCTCCTATAATAGATTTGAATTCACCTAAAAATGGCTTATCTCAATTTCTGTGCTACCAACTCATCAACCTTATCTTCCATCTGATTCACAAATTTAAGAAAACAAACTTGTCAACTTAGATTTGGTGAATCTTTGATCTTTCTAATAATGTAGCAGCTTGGCATTATCAATCTTCTATTGCTCGAAACATATTGCATTGCTTGGCATCGACTATGAAATCACTTAGCATCAACTAAAGTTTACTAGCACTTGACATCAACTAAACTTTACTCGGCATCAACTATGTTGCTTGAAATCCACTAGAATTTACTTTTGCTCAGCTCCAACTAACTTTTTGCTTAGCTTGTACTAACTTTGCTCGACTCCAACTAATAACTCGGTCAAGCTTGGTAGATAGTATTTTGTGTAACTTGTTCTTCTAAAGTTTCTAAGTGTAACCAACCTTTGTAACCTCAAGTAGATTATCAAGTCATCATGTCATCATTATTTTAACTGATCCTTGCACTTCATTACATAATCATAACTCAACCTTTTCTCTAGGTTCTATTGTTATCTCTTATTGATCAAATCCTCTTCATCAATCAACTAAGTAATAGTACTTGAATCTTATAAGCAATTGTCTTACTAGCAATAATAGTTTTGACATCGGTGACAAAACACTGATTGAAATACATTTTATACTTCAATAATCTCCCTTTTTCAATAATCTCTTTCAAAAATGATCTTTTCAATCAGATCTCAACAATCTCCCTCTTGTTGTTTAGTGTGGAGCCTGATCAGTCCCCAAGTGGGAGATTGTTAGATTGTGGTGACTGATCAGGAAAGTACTGTACATACTTCATAAATAGTGGGGTTCGGGGCATCGGCCCGAAATTTTTTTTTTTGGAAGTAGCCAACATGGTAGCCGACATATTATGGCCGACATATGGCCGACATGTTATAACCCTAAAGCAGTTTAATACTTGTATAAAAAGGGCTTAGGGTTGGGTATTTTTATGTGTGGTGATACGAAATTGGTTCTTGCGGCGGTATTGAGCTGTAAGGGATTACAGATTGTAATCAGGTTGTAATCACTGGATTGTAATAAGATCGGACTTGTTGTTTGGTGGACGTAGCCCAGGGATTGGGTGAACCACGTTAAATCTTGGTGCCTTGTGTTCATTTCTGTGTGTTCTATTATTTTTGTTATTGGTTATATTTGCATGTAGTTTTTATTTCTGTCCGTGGTTTATCCTAACAAGTGGTATCACAGCCTAGTTGTTTCTCAGTTATCCTCTGCAGGAAAGTCTCACGGTTGAGTGGGAGCAATGGCAGATGATGGTAAGCTGAGGGTTGATAGGTTTAATGGGCAGAACTTCCAGTTATGGAAGATGCAAATGGAAGACTATTTATATCAGAAGGATTTATGGAAGCCGTTGGAAGGAAAAGCCAAGAATCAGGGAACTATGTCAGAGGCTGAATGGGATCTTTTGGATAGAAAGGCACTCGGAAGCATTCGGTTATGCTTGGCACCATCGGTGGCATTTAATATTACAAAAGCAAAGACGACAGAAGATTTGATGAAAACCCTAGCGACACTATATGAAAAGCCCTCCACTTCAAATAAGGTATTTCTCATGAAGCGTTTATTTAATATGAAAATGGCAGAAGGTGGATCTGTTGCAGATCATTTAAATGAGTTTAATACTATTACTAGTCAATTATCTTCTGTGGGTATCAATTTTGATGAAGAAATTAGGGCTCTCTTGATTTTGTGTTCTTTGCCTGAAAGCTGGAATGGCTTGGTAATGGCGGTGAGTAATTCTGTTCTTGGATCAAGTACCCTAAAATATGATGATGTGATCGGTGTTATTTTAAGTGAGGAAACTCGTAGAAAATCCTCAGGTGGATCAACATCAGGAAGTGCTTTAAATGCACAAAGCAGGGGTAGAACGACTGAAAGAGGAAGTAACTCTAGAAATCGTGGGAAATCAAGAGGAAAGTCAAAGGGGAGGAGGTCTCAATCGAGAGGACCAAATGATTGCTGGTACTGTGGGAAACCAGGGCACAAAAAGAAAGATTGCTGGACTCGAAAGAAAAATGAAGGAGATAAATCAGATGGAGACAAAGAGGCAAATGTGGTAAGTAATAAATCCGAAGAGGATGCTTTGCTTCTGTCTTTAGAGAGTGTTGATGATTCATGGGTTTTAGATTCTGGTGCTTCTTTTCATGCTACACCTCATAGAGGTTATTTCATTGATTATGTCCAAGGGGATTTTGGGCTTGTTTATTTGGGGGATAATGAACCCTGTCAGATTGTTGGAAAGGGAAAAATTAAGATTAAGTTGCAGAATGGGAATCATTGGCTACTACATGAGGTAAGACATGTTCCAAAGCTAAGTAGGAATTTAATTTCAGCAGGGCAACTCGGTGATGAGGGTTGTGTAATTACTTTTAATGATAAAAATTGGAAGGTTTCAAAAGGTTCCCTTGTAGTAGCAAAAGGTGTGAAAGTAGGCACCTTATATCTTTGTACAGGTCATATTGTTCCTTCTACTTTGATTGTTTTAGAGAAAAATGAATATTCAGGAACAATTACTGCAGTTGAGCAGGGAGAACAAATAGCTGCTGTAGATTCTGATACAGCGCTGTGGCACAATAGACTTGGGCACATGAGTGAGAAAGGTATGAAAGTACTTCATTCAAGGAAAGTTTTACCAGGTCTAAAATGTGTGAATATGGATTTCTGTGAAAGTTGTGTGTATGGAAAACAAAAGAGAGTGAGTTTTGTAAAGACAGGGAAGGAAAACAAAAAGGAGAAATTAGAGCTTGTGCATACAGATGTATGGGGACCGGCTCAGGTATCTTCCCTTGGTGGCTCTCATTATTATGTTACATTTATTGATGATGCAACTAGAAAAGTATGGGTTTATTTCCTTAGACAGAAATCTGATGTATTTCAAACTTTTAAGAAATGGAAATGCTTGGTTGAAAATGAGACTGGTAAGAAATTAAAATGTCTCAGATCTGATAATGGTGGTGAGTATTGCAATCATGAATTTGAAGATTATTGCTCCACTAATGGTATTCATAGACAAAAAACTGTTCCAAGGACTCCACAGGAAAATGGAGTGGCTGAACACATGAACAGGACTATAATGGAGCGCGCAAGGAGCATGAGGTTGCATGCTGGGTTGCCCTTACACATGTGGGCGGAGGCTGTCAATACTGTAGTATATTTGATTAATAGAGGTCCCTCTACTCCTTTGGGCTGTGGTATTCCAGAGGAAGCATGGACTGGTAAGAAGGTGAGTTATTCTTTTCTCAAGACCTTCGGTTGTGAAGCTTTTGCTCATATAGACTCTGAAAATAGAACCAAGCTAGAAGAAAAATCAAAGAAATGTGTCTTTGTTGGATATGGCATTAATGAATTTGGCTATAGGCTTTGGGATTTTGAAAATCATAAAATTATAAGAAGCTGGGATGTCATATTCAATGAAAAAGTGTTGTACAAAGATCTGTTGCAGCAACATGAGAAGAAAGAAGATGATTATGTAGTGCTGGATGATACTCCAAAAGCTGATGTTCCAGCCATTCCTCATGATGTGCAACAACTGCAACAACAAATACCACACACACCTGTGAATGTTAGACGGTCAACAAGGCCAATTAGACCTCCACAAAGGTTTTCTCCCTCTTTGTATTCTATTTTACTTACTGATGCTGGCGAACCTGAAACTTATGATGAAGCTGTGCAGGTGGATACTAAGATTCAGTGGGAGTCTGCAATGAAAGATGAAATGGACTCTTTGCTGAAAAATAAGACATGGGATTTGTGCAAGTTGCCTGCAGGTAAAAAGGCTTTACAAAATAAATGGGTTTACAGGTTGAAAGAAGAGGAAGGAGGTAAGAAAAGATTTAAGGCCAAGTTAGTTGTAAAAGGATTTGCACAGAAAAAGGGAATTGATTTTGATGAGATATTTTCTCCTGTTGTTAAAATGACTTCTATTCGTACTGTTTTAAGTCTTGTGGCTACTGAAGATTTGCATTTAGAGCAGATGGATGTTAAAACAACCTTTCTTCATGGTGATTTGGATGAAGAAATATATATGGCTCAGCCACAGGGTTTTGAGGTCAAAGGTAAGGAGAACTTAGTGTGCAAATTGAAGAAAAGTTTATATGGCCTGAAGCAAGCACCTCGGCAATAGTATCTGAAATTTGACAGTTTTATGCATGAGCATGGATATAACAGGTGTCATTCAGATTACTGTGTTTATTTTAAGAGGTTGGATGATGATAGCTACATTATTTTATGTCTATATGTTGATGATATGCTTATAGCTGGGTCTAACATGCATCATATTAAGGGGCTAAAATGCCAGTTAGCACAAGCATTTTCTATGAAGGATTTGGGGGCAGCAAAACAAATCTTTGGTATGAAGATTTGCAGAGATAGGAAGAACAGAACATTGACGCTATCTCAAGCTGATTATGTTGAGAAGGTGTTGCAACGTTTCTCTATGGAGAATGCTAAAGCTGTTAGCACACCTTTACCTGGTCATTTGAAATTGACTAAGGAGATGTGTCCCAAGACATAGGAAGAGGAGGATAAGATGTCCAAGGTACCCTATGCTTCAGCTGTAAGAAGTTTGATGTATGCTATGGTATGCACTAGGCCAGATATTGCACATGCAGTAGGAGTCGTTAGCAGGTATATGAGTCATCTAGGTTTTGAGCATTGGAATGCTGTCAAGTGGATTCTCAGATATTTGAGAGGAACATCCAATAAGTGTTTACACTTTGGGGGCTCTACTACTGATTTACAGGGCTATGTTGACTCAGATTTGGCTGGGGATATTGATACCAGGCGGAGTACTACAAGTTATGTCTTTACTATTGGTGGGGCAGCCGTGAGCTGGGTTTCTAGACTACAAAAGATTAATGCTCTCTCCACTATAGAGGCAGAGTATGTTGCTGCTACAGAGGTAGCCAAAGAGATGATATGGCTTCAGTTCTTCTTGGAAGAATTGGGACATCCTCAGAAGGATAATTATTTGTTCACAGATAGTCAGAGTGCCATTCATCTTGCTAAGAATTCAGCTCTGCATTCTAAGACCAAACACATACAGTTGCGGTACCATTTCATTTGGTCCATTTTGGAGGATGGACAGTTAAAGCTAGAGAAGATACATACCAATGAAAATCCAGCAGATATGTTGACAAAGGTTGTCACAAGGGAGAAGCTGAACTCCTCTTCAGCTTCAGTTGGTCTTTTAGACTAAATGTGAATAAAAGAACAGTAGAGTCCAGGGTGGTTTGATCCAGTGGGAGCCCCATGCAGTAGTTGTATTGCTACAGGATCAGTCTCCAAGTGGGAGATTGTTGTTTAGCGTGGAGCCTGATCAGTCCCCAAGTGGGAGATTGTTAGATTGTGGTGACTGATCAGGAAAGTACTGTACATACTTCATAAATAGTGGGGTTTGGGGCATCGGCCCAAAAAATTTTTTTTTGGAAGTAGCCGACATGGTAGCCGACATATTATGGCCGACATATGGCCGACATGTTATAACCCTAAAGCGGTTTAATACTTGTATAAAAAGGGCTTAGGGTTGGGTATTTTTATGTGTGGTGATACGAAATTGGTTCTTGCGGCGGTATTGAGCTATAAGGGATTACAGATTGTAATTAGGTTGTAATCACTGGATTGTAATAAGATCGGACTTGCTGTTTGGTGGACGTAGCCCAGGGATTGGGTGAACCACGTTAAATCTTGGTGCCTTGTGTTCATTTCTGTGTGTTCTATTATTTTTGTTATTGGTTATATTTGCATGTAGTTTTTTATTTCTGTCCGTGGTTTATCCTAACACCTCTTTGACATTGATGGTAAACCAAATTGATCAACTAAGTCACCTAAATGGTAAAACACTTTGTTCAACCAAACTGACTAAGTTAAAATAGTAAGACAATACCAAAAAAATTTGTAGGAAAATTTCTTCTCCCTCTATCGGCAACTTCCATCTTCTGATTAGGTTACAAAACTTTTTCTTATAACTCCCTCTAAGTTTCTTCTTGTATCTTCCTCTTACTAGGTAGATTAGTATTCCTCTCTTGGTAGATTAGTATTCCTCTCTTTCATCACATCAGTAATTATCTAATCTCCCTCTAAGAATATCTCTTGTATATTTTCTCTGATGGTGACCAGTTTATGATATTTCTCCCTCTTTGATAACAATGTCAAAGACATATCATCTTTTCATCTTAACATGTAGATATAGAATTTTATAGTTTCTCCAGTTTCTCCCTCTATTACCTTGCTTGTGACTATTTTGAAGTTTTAGCATTTAATTACTTTAGGTAGCTCCTAAAGTATGATCTTCTGCATAAATTTGTAACATTTGGCAATCAACTTATGATGTAGGGTTGTTTTCTTGTTACTTAGATAGCCTTTGATAGGGGTATTACCCCTAATTTACCTCTTAGATATTCATGAGCATACTTAGGTAATGGTTTTTTGAAGATGTCAGCAATTTTCTCCTTTGTGTTAACATATTCCATCTTCACTTCTTTGTCTTAAACTAGCTCTCTAAGCAATGATACTTGATTGCAATGTTCTTTGTCTTAGTGTGCATGCCTGAATTCTTTGATATATTGATAGCACTTGTATTATCACAATAAAGTATCACTAGTTTTGTAATCTATTCCTTCATTCCTTTGAGTAGCTACTTGGTCCATACAATGTTTTACAATTTATAGTAATCGTAACATATTCAGCTTCAGCAGTAGACTATGAGGTACAACTTTGTTTCTGACTAGTCCATGTAACTAGTCTCTTGCCTAAGAAAAGTGCTCCTCCACTGGTACTCTTTCTGTCATCTATGTTGCTAGCCCAATTAGCATTAGTGTAGGCTCTTAAGTCAAAATTTTCATTCTTCTTGTAGTATAGGCCAAACTCTTCTATACATTTCAAGTATCTCATTATTCTTTTCACAACCATTAAATGATTTTGTCTTGGATTTGCAGACAATCTTACAACTATCCCTACAAATAATTCAATATCAGGTTTTCTATGTACAACATATTGCAACTTACCAATCATAGACCTATACATTGTTTGGTTTACTTAAGCTAAATCATCATTCTTTGATAGTTTGTCTTGTTATCATAGGTGTACTTACTAGTTTGGAATCTTCCAGTCCAAAAGTTTTCAAAATTTACTTGATGTACTTTGACTGAGTGATGTATATACCATGTTTTAACTGACATACTAGCAAACCCACAAAGAACTTGATTTCTCCAAACATATACATTTCAAATTCTAACTTCATTTGATTTGCAAAATCCTTACATGAAGCATCTTGTCCTCCAAATATGATGTCATCAACAAAAATTTTAGATAACAAAATGCCTCTAATTTTTTCTATCTTTATGTACATATTGTTGTTATCATTAGTTCTTTCAAATCCAATCTTCACATATACTTATGAAGTCTCTCATACCATGCTCTTGGTGCTTGTTTCAAACCATATAGAGTTTTGTGCAGTCTACATATCATATTCTTATTGTTATCATTGAAAAATACTCCTGGCTATTCTATGAAAACTTCTTCTTCTAGTATGCCATTTAGAAATGTAGATTTAACATCCATCTGATAGACTTTGAATCCATTGTATACAGCATAAGTAAGTAGAGTTCTTACTCCTTCCAATCTTGCAACAAGGGAAAATGTCTCTCCATAGTCAATTCCTTCCTCTTGTGCATGTCCTTTCCAAACTAGTCTTGCTTTGTTCCTTGTGGTTCCACCATTTTCATCTAGCTTATTTCTAAATACCCACTTGGTGTTAATCACATTTTTGTCTTTTGGTCTAGGAACTAGACTCCACATTTTGTTTCTCTCTATTTGTTCAATCTCTTCTTCCATGGCTTTGCACCAGTCAACATCTTCTAATGCATCTTTTATTATCTTGGGTTCTTTCATGCTTAGAAGACATGATTCATTTCTTAATCTATTTCTTGTCATTGTTCTAGCATCTTTATTTCCAATGATTTGATCAGTAGGATGATGTTTTCTAACATATTTGGACAACCTTGGCTCAGCTCTTGTTTCTTCATGTTTTCTTTCAACTCAGAGTCACTATGCATATCTCTGTCAAGTATCTTAGCATCGCTTTCATGTGTACTAACCTCAGAATCAGAATGTTTAATTTCTTCATTCTATAACTCAACTTTTGAATGCAGCGTAGTTTCTGAATTCAACTTTACATTCACAGGGTGTGACTTGGTAGTAACTAAAACTTGTTGTTAGTTTCCAACTTGATTTATAATGTCTTCTTCAACAGACATTCTTTCATAAAAGTATACAAATGATTTGTATTCTCCTAGTTCTTTTGTAGGTTTGAAGCATCATGTATTTTTGTGAATTCATCAAAATTTATATTTGCACTTTCCACAATTTTGTTAGTGTTAGTATTCAAACACTTGTACACTTTACTTTTTGTGGAGTAACCAAGGAATATACCTTCCTCACTTTTTGCATCAAGATTACCATTCCTAATATCTTTAAGAATTTAACATTTATTTCCACTTAAAGTATTTTACACTGGGTGAGTATCTATCCATAGTTTAGAAGGTGTTGCATGAGTACCTTTCTTAATTTGCACATGGTTCAGGGTGTAGATAGTTGTGCTTTCAACTTCTCTTCAATATTTTAGAGCAACATTCTTTTCCATCATGAGTGTTCTAGCACAATCCATTATAGACTTATTTCTTCTTTCAGCAATTCCATTTTGTGGAGGGGCTCTAGGTACAGATGTTAGTCTTTTGATTCCTCTATCATTACAAAACATTTCAAACTCATTTGATGTGAATTCTCCTCCTTTGTCTAATCTCAACATTTCAGACTTTTACATGTTTCCTTCTCAACTCTTGCTAAGTACCACTTAAATGTTTGAAAAGCATCAGATTTCTATTTTAGAAAAATGATTACCATTATCCTAGAATAATCATCTACAAATAGAATTATGTACTTATCTCCTCTATAGCTTTGCACTTCAATTGGTCCACACAAGTTAGTATGAACAATCTCAAGTATTTCTTTAGAGGTATAAGCTTTACTCTTAAAGCTTGATTTTGTCATTTTGCCTAGCTGACATTGTTTACACACTATATTGTTAGGCTTCTTTAGCTTAGGAAAACCTCTAACTTTCTTCATTTTACTAATACTAACCAAGTTATCAAAGCTAACATGACATAACCTTTTGTGCCATAGCTATACATCATCAAATTTTACAACAAGACAAGTAGCATCCTCTATATCAAGATAGAATAAATTACTTCTAGTTTGATCTCCTTTTCCAACCAGTTTCCCATTTGTGTCATATATCTTAGTAGTTTTGTTTCCAAATTCAACCATGATACACTTAACAAGTTATAGTTTAGTCCTTCAACATAGTAACCATTGTCACATGAAATCTTATCTATGAGTTTGATAGACCTTTTCCTTTTATCAAACATGGTGCATCATTACCAAATCTTACACTATTTCCATCATAATAGTTTAAGGTATTGAACTTACTTTTTTCTCCAATCATGTGATGTGAGCATCCACTGTCAATGATCCATCTATCATTCTTGTTTAGACAAGTCGCAAGTGTAGTTGCCTCATCTTCATTAGATTTGTCCTTCATTGCAACATAAACTACTTCATCATCATGTTTATCAGAATCATCCTCTTCAGCAATGTAGCATTTCTTTCCTTTGTCTTTGAAATCCTTGCTGTCTTCATTTCTTCAACCTTTATATTTATCACTTCCTCTATAGTTCTTTTCTGGACATCTAGTAGTAATATGCCCAATCTCATTGCAATTGAAACAAATCATGGGTAACTTACCTTGAACTTACCTTTACCTCCATAGAATCTTCTTGCCAGTAGTGCTTCCAATTATTCAACATCTTCTTCATCTGTATAATTATCACTAGACACATGTTTTATCTTTCTCTTCTTCTTCTTCTATGTTACTTCATTAGAGTCCTTCAATAACAACTTAACTTTGAAAGTAGATTCAAGACTCTCAAATTTGTAATTATCAAATTTAGATAGCTCAAAAGCAATGAGTCTACCTACCAGACCTTCAAGGGTTAGATCATTTTCTAGAATGCATCTGAATTCTTGGATTGCCAAAACTCTAATAGAATAAATAGGCAATAATGTTCTTAAGACTTTACTTAAAACAATATCATCATCTATATGACCAATAGCTCCTCTCATTGCACTAACAACTTCTTTTATCCTAGCAACATATTGAGCAATATCCTCACCTTTTTCCATTCTCATATCATCAAACTTACCTCTAAGACTCTCAGATTTGGCTCTTTGAACATTTTTGTCTCCTCCATAGATGGTGTGTAGTCATCCCACATTTTTTTTGTAGTGTCACATCCTTTGATATCATCAATTTTGGCATAGCTTAGGGCTAAGGCATTCTCCAACATTTCTTGATTGTGTTCTTTCTTTTTCCTCATATCTTTAGTAGTCAAGGCTCTAGTTGGATCAACATGTTCCACTATGATGGAAGTTTGTGCATGATCTCCAAGTCCTCCAAGATGTAGCTTCATCAAAATTTTCCATGTAGGAAAGTTGTCTCTATTAAGCCTGGGTACATCTCTTTCTGACATCTTGATCTTTGTGCTTCTAGTACCTTCAAACTAGTCCTCTTAAGTAGATGACTCTCATACAAATTGTTGAAATTCTTTAGAATAAATGAGAGGGGGGGTGAATCAATTATTCAAGGTCCAGATGTACAAAAAATTTCTTTATGTTTAGTGAACCCATAGAACATCTATGCATGTATGCATGTAATCAATAAAACTTGCAGTCTTACTGTCAAATCAACTTGCATAAATGTAAACATAAAACATAAAAGATTCATCAACACACTTGACACAACGATTTAATGTGGAAACCCAATTTGGGAAAAACCACCAGTAACATGCTACTCCTTTTCATTCTTCTGAAGTGATGCCTGTGAAAAGCCAACCTTGTTAAAGGTTACAACATACACTATTAAATGTGACCCAGTTAAGGGATTTCAATCACCCTATTAAAAGTAAACCTTGTTTGAGGACTTTAGGCCATTCACTTGGAATGCCACCTGGATAAAGAATTTATAAATGACTGTTAGGTCAACCTTAATCCAAAGGATTTACCCTAGATTGATACAATTGTTAAAGAGTAACAATAGAGATTTGATCTGATACAACTTACAACTTTTCTTACAGATTACATATCTTTGTTCAGTCCTCAATTCTGCCTGACCTTCATACTTTGCAGTTATGACAGCTTGTTCACTCTTCAAGCATATATCTCCTTAAGCCTTCTTGATTAGCATGCCAAAATAGTCACCTTTTAGGTCACTTGATGATGCAGAGTCCTTGCCTTTTAATCTTTCTTCTTTTCCTTGTTCTTTCCTTATCTTCTCTGACCCTTTTCTACTCTCTCTCTTCTACTTCATGACCAGACATTCATTTTTATAGGAGATTAAGATACTTTTTCATTTTTCATCATCCATTTTAGGGTTTGGAAGGATTAGGTAGGATACAATGTATCTACCTCATATTCTATCTTTCTTCTAGAAACTTCTCTTAGAATCCATTTGAATTCACCTAGAAAAGGTTTATCTCAAATTTTGTGCCACCAACTAATCAACCTTATCTTCCACCTAGTTCACAAAATTCAAGAAAACAAACTTGTTAGCTCAGATTTGGAAAATCTTTGATCTTTCTAATAATGCACTAGCTTGGCATTATCAATCTTCTGATGCTTAGCACATACTGTGTTGCTCAACATCAACTATGAAATCACTCAGCATCAACTAAAGTTTACTAGCATTTGGCATCAACTAAACTTTACTCGACATCAACTGTCTTGCTTGACATCCACTAGAATTTACTTGTGCTCAGCTCCAATTGACTTCTTGCTCAACTTGTACTAACTTTTCTTGGCTCCAACTAATAACTTGGTCAAGCTTGGCAGACAGTAATTTGTGTAACTTCTTCTTCTAAAGTTTCTAAGTGTAACCAACCTTTGTAACCTCAAGTAGATTATCAATTCATCATGTCATCATTGTCTTAACTAGTCCTTGTACTTCATTACATAATCATAACACAATCTTTCCTCTAGGTGCTATTGTTACCTCTTATTGATCAAATCCTCTTCATCAATCAACTAAGTAATAGTACTTGAATCTTATAAGCAATTGTCTTACCAAAAAATAACATGTTTCACATCAGTGACAAAACAATGATTGAAATACATTTTTTGCTTCAACAATCTTCCTCTTTCAATAATCTCTTTCAGCAATGATCTTTTTAATCAGATCTCAACACATATTTCAGAAAGTTTTGATAGAATTTTATTACTATTCTTTGAAGCATTTGTTCCTCCGATTCTTTTGTGAAGCTAGGTAAAGGGATTATCTCTCCTTCTTCAAATATAATCTAATTTAACTTAATGGAAATAATAATGGTATTTACTAGTATTGTTTTTAATCCTCCTTATTTTGATCGGAAAGATGATTGTTGAGGAAAATTGACCTAAATTATAAAAGGTCTACTTATCTGTAAATCTAGATACATGTAGCAAGGTAATCATGATAGATTTCTCTCTTGAAAAGAAATACACGACTCAAAATTTTGAGAAGAGAATTTATTAACCCCAAGGAATTGATGCCAAGTGGTGTAAACTATCATGTGAGGGAATTTTGGTTGAAAAATAGTTACTTTGATTCTATGAATGGTTCACATACATGGGATATAGGTAGAAATGAATATATTTATTATGTTAGCACTTGAAGTCCAACAATCATTGGCCATGTAGATGATAAGGCATCTTGTGCTTCAAGACTTCCCTCTATCTCAAAACTACTCTTTCTCTATTTTGTTCCTCAAGGGTACTTATGTGATCATATGATCCCTCATTATCATTTCCTCATTTTATATGGAGATCACTAATACTAATGAACACTACAACCTAAGAAATATTGGAAAGAAAGTGGACAAGCAATGTGTCCTCTATAATAGATATAATATCATCATCAAATAGTTCAATGTATAGATTCACACTACTAAGAGGAATATAAATGGTTTGGAGCTATCAAAAAAAAAAGGAGAGGGACTAGACATGCAACAAGGGGGATGAAAAAATATGGGGGTGGTTGAGGATTTTTGGAAAAAATTCAACAAGTGGAAGATAATGGAAGGCTAGATTAAAGAGCTTAAGGCTTTGATTCAATCAAAAGAGGAAAAATATGAGATAAATAGTGTTTTAGATAACATGAAAGATAATTAGACCTAAATCAAAAAAGAATTGCATGGCATGGTTTATTTTAGTAAACAAATGATTGAGAAGACTACTCTCCCCTCTGATACTTCACAAGTGGAGTTCAAAGAGAAAAGGGCCAAGGAAAAGAAACACAAGGACAGTCTTTAATTGTCTATCAAGGGAAACGAAGGACCTTTTCATATGTAGGTGTGCATTCTCTCTAGAGGACCTCTTTTCTAGACAATATCAAAGAGTTGATAAGGACTAGAAGGGGTTCATATTCCCACTTTTCAAGGTCTAGTGGTTGTTCCTTTTTTCTAGTTTTTGTTTTTGTTTCTAGGTATTTCATTGGTGGATTTTCTATTTAGCTAGCCAATTATATTCACCTCTTGTGAATTCACTTTATTCTATTTGTAAGACTTGATGTTAATTTTTGTAGGCTTTAGGCCCTATACTACTTAACTCAATCATAATATTTGAGTACTCATTAACCAAATGGCTCAAATAGCTCAATAAAGAGCACATAGTCTTACATCAATCTTTGATAAATAAAAAAATGATAGGAAGCTTGATAGAGTATATAGCTCTTAAAATTCATAAAATGATTATAGTTCACCCAAAGTAATATAGTCACCCAAAAGTATGATTGAATACACTTATAAAAATCAATTAATTTAATCTCCTTATTGTGTAGACGGTTTGAAATTTGGCATACCAATGCATACCCCTCATACTCAATGGATAATATTTATTACTATTTTGGAAATGGCTATTTCTAATGACCATCTTATAGAACTCTACTATGTACTTCACTATTATCTCTTTACCTCAAGATTTGGATATTTTTAAAATTCTCAACTCATTTCCAATACATCAATGTATTGAATCTTCAATTACACTAGTATATTTGGACCTATTTTTCAATGTGTGATCATCTAAAGTTTCACTCTTCAATGTCCTTAGAATGTCATTGAAATTTTGGAAAAAACTCCATTACTGTCAATTTATTGATGACCCTCTCCGTTGAAAATCATCAACATCTATGTCACATGGCAGTGCCAGACAACTAGTTTGAAATGTCAAAATATTGATGCTAGCCAAAGATGAGTCGATGGGTTTGTTATACCATTGTTGAAAAATCAAGTCAAAATATCAACTCCCACCAGAGATGATTCAATGAAAGTCTGCACCAAAATTTTGATGACAACTAGACATGATTTGACGAGGTTGTCATACCATCGATGATAGGCTACATCAAAATATCAACGAGATCAAAAGTTTAAAAAATAAAATCAAATAGTCTCACTATGTATCAAGCTAATAATAGGCTAGTAACATCATTACTAGACATTTTTTTATTGTTGTCTTTTTTTTGGTTTTTGATAGATTTTTGTTGTGCTGAAATTGTACTAGTGTCATTATACTATTAATAGGTCAATAATCTATTTCATGAACCAACACCCTCTTACTCTTTTTAATGATAACAAAAAATGACTACTTGACTCCTATCAAATATTAGTAAATTAATTGAACTTTGAACTATATTATTTCTTAAGTTTAAAGTGATTGGAAGATAGTTTTATTAAGTGATACACAAATTTGATGATCTCAAAATATTAATGAACTACTTTCAAATCTCAAAAAATTGAAGAAAAAGTGATTGGTGTGATCAAGTATTCCTCTCATTGTGCTCATATGACTTTCACATCCTTTATATAATTAGTCTGTCAAATGTAGGATAACCAATGAAACCAAAATAGAAAATAATGATGGATGAATATTTTCCTGGGCCAATTCTTATGTTCCAAAGAATTGTATCAACATGGAGAACAATGTCGATTTACAATTTTAAAATATGGCATATAAGGTATTGGAAAATTGAGGGGCAGGTAAATTTTTTTCATACCATACAATCTCCTTTTCTATTTTGAGGCTAGAGACTACAAATAGTTTGAGATTGAAAATTGGATCAAAAGGTTACAAGTAATGTTGAAGAATCTGTAATCAAGTTTCTCCAATGAATCAGGTCATAGAATTACAATAATAGTCATAAAGTAGAAGAACTCTATACAATAATGGTAGATTAAAATACTAATGTACACATCAAAATGGATAGTGATGACTTTGAGTTGAATAAAATGCTTAAAGTGTTGTAACATACGAATTCCACAATACAGTTAAATGATGTCCTACAATCAAAATATGAATGCTTGAGTAGTAACATAACATGCCATATACAAATATAAGAAAATCACCAAAATACTACTGCAATTGTAAATACTAAATTGCAAATTGCTAATATCAATACCAAAAGCAATATTACCTTCATTAAAGTGGTTGATAAATAAAAGGTCTATAGATTAAATGATAGGATTATAAAGGGAGAGAATCAAATGGATTCTTATTATACAAATTAAGAAGGAATCAAAGAGAAAATTATAAAATTATGAAAAGAATAATGTGGACAAAATTACCCTTTAAGGGCAACTGGAATAACAACACCTCTTGATTTTACCATTTTTTGAAGCTCATATTGTGTTACATGTAGGTAAAAGGTGAAAGATTGTAGTTTGATATAGAGTGCCAATTCAATCTCCAATACAAATATCAATCCCTAGAAATGAACATCCCAATAGCTTTATTGTTATGGTCATTTTAAGGCATTCACCTAGAATTAGGTCTCTTTAGGCCTAAAGTGTAGAGTCAAAATCTTGAGAAAGAATAGGTTTGGGAACCTTCATAGTTTGCATCCAAATGACTAAGAATAGAATTTTGATTGTTTACCCATGCCTAAAGTACTGAATTATTGTTTTACCACTTAGTGGAGAGGAGTATACACTCAAGGGATAATGATATTTGGATCTTGTTACATAAATAGTTAAGAGGTTGAAGTTTGAGTTTTGCAGTCTAAAAGAGGGCTCTATAAAGTTGTTTGCATCTAAATTGGCTTCGAGAACAGTTGGGTTTTGAGTTACCATAGCAAGACATATGAATCTAGTTGCCTATTTAAACATGTTTGAGGGCCCATTACTCAAGTGCACTAATCGAGTGTGATTATCTCCTCATCACTACAAATAGGAGTACATCATTTTGAAATGATCTATATAAGAATATAAATAGGCTAAGGATAGGGTATGTTTAAGAATGACATGGCTATATAGCTTGAGATAGAGCTTCCCATCATATATAGAAAAAAATTATACCATGAACCAAGTATGAATACAACAACATTGATGAAACCACCAAATAAACATTTAGTGAGGTTTTTTATAGGACTATTGATAGATCCATTCAAAAGGAATCCATGGTCACAAATATTTAAAATATAGCGCACAAAATATTAACATAGCCTTACTAGATATAAATATTAGAAAAGCTTTATTGGGAAGAAAAGCATAAATATAATCAAATTCCTATTACTGTGTAAGGAAAAAATGTTTTTTCATATAGTGCATGTACATTCCAAATTAAAATAAAAATCCACATAACTAGATTATACCAACAACAAATGTAAGAGAAGACAATTAACTTCTGATGTATCGATTATAATTTGACCCAAATGCCAAGAAACCTTAATGATGAGATCTCTCTAGAACTGAAACCTAGTTTTTCGAACTGACCTTTTCCCACTGAATGCCTTAAATCTTGAACTTGTTATTACATCATCATCCCAATCTACTACTTGACTTTTCATAAACTAATTCACTGTAATCCCCATTAATGCCAATAAGGCTAAAACAATTCAATCTCTATTTTGTTGATAGTTCCATACCCAATAACTAAAATTCACTCCAAAGCCCTTTCTTCTTTTGCTAAATTAGACTAAGAGATGAATATATCAATCAAAGCACAAGTCAACTAGAAAGATTATGAACACTTGTCTTCATGATTTCATTTCTTAGCCTTCTTCATTGGCTTTACAACCATTACCTAATTAAGAAAATCAACGAAGCTGTAAGTATCTCCAAAACAACAGTTGAACAACCACATAATTATATTAGTAAATCAAGCTAATGAGAATTCTAATGGAATTTATAATCTATATTTTGATATCATGTGAGCACTACAAACATAGGAGCTTTAAAATAGAAACAAAACTATCATGTGCAAACAATAAAAGTGATATTCAAGAAGGGTGCACAAGAACAAAATATTTGAATGTTAATTTTAAAAATAACATATATCTTGAACTTAGGAACTTTATCAGGGCCATCCATAGTTTTACAATCAAGTTTGTTGATTTATTTATCAAGGTCCTATTACAAAACATATGATACCCATTCAACATCAAATCACAAAGTATGCACCATCCACACTCAACAAACAAACCAAGCATAACAACCATTATAGAATGTGAAAAAATAACTCAAAATAATACATCAAAAAAGAATAAAGCATACTTATGATGAATTATTTATGTGACATCTGATTTTATACTTATAATACGTGTCAAGAAGTGAACAAAGCCAATCGACACATTACTCTTTCTGGATATAGCAATGCTTTCTAATTGCAGCCACACACAAATATCTCAACAACTAGTTAAGAAAATTGACCATTGTCAAATTTTCATTTTATAATAAACAATGAAGAAAAAAATAGTCATTTTATAATAAAGAATGAAGAAAAAACATACTTTCCAAAAGATTCAAAGAACATTCTTAAAAAGTCTGTTGGAAATCTGATTGAAAAGATCATTGATGAAGATTAAGAAGATTGATCAAAGAGGGAGATTGTTGTTAAAAAAATGTTTTCAATCATTGTTTTCTCATGATGTCAAACCTATTATTTTTAGGAATGACATTTTCTTATAAGACCAAGTACTATCACTTGATTGTTGAAGTGGATTTGATCAACAAGATGTAACAAGAGCACCTAAGGAAAAGGTTGAGTTATGATGTTGTAATGCAGTGCAAGGATCAGTTAAGACAATGGTTAAATGATTTATATATAACATACTCAAAGATATAGAGGTTGGTCACACTTAGAAATATTAGAAGTATAAGTTGTAACTAGGTTGATTGCAAAGCTTAAACTAAGTTGATCAGTGGGTGACGAGCAAGCTAGTTGAAGTCGAGAAAATTTTCAGTTGGAGCTAAGGAAAAGGAAAATTTAGTCACTTTAGCAAAGTAACAGGTACTGAGCATCAAAAAATATTAGCTAGTGCCGAGCAAACTTCAGGTACCGAGCATTAGTAAAAATGTAGTTGATGCCAAGTAACATAGTATGTGTCAAGCATAAAGATTTCAATAGTACCAAGCTATTGCATTATTGAAAATGTTGAAGATTCACCAAATCCGAGTCAACAAAGTTATTGCCTTGAATTTTGTGAACCAAGTGGAGGATAAGGATGATGAGCTAGTGGCATAGAATTCTATGTAAACCATTTTTGAACAAATTCAAGAGGATTCTTCGTGATGTTTCTAGAAGAAACATAATATGGGTTAGATATAATGAATCCTACCTAATCCATAAGAATTGAAATTAAAGGAGGGAAGAATTGAGTTAGAAAAGGAACTCTAAGACTTTTATTTAAGAAGTCATAGACCAAGAAGCAAGAGATACTAAATTGGCAAATTGAGAAGTGGTTGAAAGGGTGTCACGGAGAAGACATCTAGGAGAAGGAAGAGCACAGAGGGTTTGCTTCAACAAGTGGTCAGAGAAAGATGATTGCACTAGTACATTGAGTATGAAGATTCAAGGAGACTAAGCTTGAAATGAGGGGAAGCGATCAAGAGTTGCAGAGATTAAAGGCTAGGAAATGTGAAGAGCTGAAGAGTGATTTGAGATCTACAAGTTAAGTTTTATGTTGCAATCAAGTCAAAGACTTTCTAATACTCTCTAGAAATTTTATTAGATATGAAAATCCTATGGAATTAGGTTAGTTTAATAGCCATTTGTAAATCCTTTAACAAGGTGGCATTCTAAGTGAATGTTCTAAAGTCCTCTAACAAGGCCCACTTTTAGCAAGGTGGTTAAATCCTTTAACCAATTCACATTTAATAGTGTGTTGTAAGCCTTTTACAGGGCTTCACTTCGGAAGAGTGAGAATTGAGTAGCATGTTATTGGTAGTTTTTCTCAAATTGTGCTGCCGCATGAATCACTATGTTATGTGTTGATCTCTTTATGTGTTATGCTTGCATGTTGATTTACAATAACTTGCTAAATATGAAAGTTAAAGCTTGGATGAATGAATGGTTGAATGGGCTCACTGCACTTAGTGAATATGTTTGAAATAGGACATTTGGACCTTGAAAAAATTATTCACCACCCCCCCTCTCAATTATTCTAAAAAATTTCTAAAAATTGATATCAAAGCCATCTACTAATTTAGTTTCAAGGTACTAGAAGCAAGAAGATCAAGATGTCCAAGATAGATGTTCCCAAGCTCAACAAAGACAATTTTGTTGCATGGAAGAGTCTGATGAAATTGCACCTTCGATTAATAGGTGATTATGCAAAAACCTCAATTGGACCATAACATGTAGATCTAGCTAGACCTCTTACTATAGATTATTTGAGCAAAAGGAAGGAGCACAATCAAGCAATACTGGAGATTGCCTCTGCACTCAGCTATGCAAAATATGTTGACGTCAAAGATTGTGACACTACATTCAAGATGTGGAAAGCCCTAATATATATCTATTAAGGAGATTATAATGTCTAGAGAGCAAAGAGATAAAGCCTTATAGGAAAGTTTGATGACATGAAAATGAAGGAGAAAATGCTGCTCAATATGTTGCTAGAATGAAAGAAGTGGTAAGTGCAATGAAATGTACCTTTTTTGATTTTTCATGATATTTCAAGCCTCAAATTAGATCTTTAAAATCAAACAATTAATATCCCAAAGATCCACCAAATTCCTCAAGAAACCCCAAATCGGGTATGCTGAAAATAGTGCTAAAAACTTCACAACTTCACAAATTATTAATAAATCTGAAAATGGAAATTTTTACAGAAATTTCAGCAGCATAACAGCCTACAAATTGACATTTCAAGATCCGTATAGCCTTTACACAACAGATCAAAAATGTAGGACAACAACTATGCTCATCGGGCTCTCGAAATAGCACAAAATATGCCCGAAAACACCACAAAAACACTAATAATCTATCTCAGAAGTTTAATCACGTCCCAATACATATATTCAGCTCTATTTTAATATTTAAAAGTCTGATATACAGCAGCAACCCAAACTAACATGAAATACTCAACTGAAAACACCAAACTCATACAAGAAACACACCCAAAAACCCACAAATCTGTACTGTTTAGCACAAAGGAAAACTCTGTATGAGCATGCACATGGAATGGCTTCAAAATCCTGTTCTTAGCCTTCTCAGAAATCTGCAAACTCCCGTTCTTGGGTCTCCTTCTCCACAGGTTTGGCAGCCTTTGAAGAACAACAAAGAAATGAGCAAAAATCAAGTTTTGGAATGAGCCCAAAATGCCTCCAAACCCCTTAAAAGAGGACATAACCCTAACTCATGTCCAAGAGGGGTTAATAAAATATAATTTAATAATAATTTTTATTTATTAGTCCATTGGTTTCCAAAGATTAGCCCCTTTTTTTGAAACTTCACCTTTTTGGAGCCTGCGTGCCTTAGCAAAGTTTATTATTTTTTTAATTATTTGAAAAGGGGACATGACAAGTCCTCCCCTCCCAAATATTGCTTGTCCTCAAGAAATTAAGGTTGGAATTCTCAAGAATATGTGCTCCTTCACAAGTTGCATCCTCTAGTGGTAATCCTTTCCATTTGACCAAATGCTCTATGACGCTCCTGTTTCTCAATCTTTTCTCTCTTGTATCCAAAATCTCTTCTGGTATCAAAACTAATTTCCCTTCATCATCAAGAGGTGGTAATTCTATAGATACTATGGTTTTATGTCCTAGAATCTTCTTTAGGCAAGATACATGAAAAATATTATGTATTTTGCTATTTGGTGGGAGCTCCAATTCATAAGCTACCTCTCCTACCTTCTTGATGATTTTATAAGGCCCATAGAACCTTGGCTTGAGTTTTTCTGCCCCACTCCTCTTCAAGGTGCTTTGCTTATATGTTTGCAACCTAACAAATACCAAATCTCGCACCTCAAAAGATCTTTCAATCCTTTTCCTGTCAGCATATATATTTTGTTGGTTCTGTGCATGTTGTAGGTTATCCTTGAGGGACCTTATTATGTCTTGGCTTTGCTTGATGAAATCACTTGCTGCGGGTACTCTACTATCAAAAAGTATTAGATCAACAAAGGAAAGGGCATCATAACCATAAAAAGCATGAAAAGGAGGAATACCAATAGACATGTGATGAGATGTATTGTAACAATACTCCCCTAGGTGTAACCATTTCATCCAAGCATGTTGTTGATTTGAAACATAGTTCCTCAAATATCCCTCTATCCATTTATTAACTATCTTTGTTTGTCCATCTATTTGAGGGTGATAGCTAGTACTGGGAGTGAGTTCAGTTCCTGCCAAATGAAAGAGCTCCTTTCAAAAAGAGTTGAGGAATCTACTATCCCGGTCACTGACAATGTTTCTAGGCAAACCATGTAATCTAAAAATTTTCTTTAAGAATAATTCGGCCACTTGTAATGCCTTGAAATCAGATGTGATAGGAAAGAAATGTGCATACTTAGTTAGTCTATCTACCACCACATATATGCAATCCTTACCTTGAACCTTGGGCAACCCAGTGATGAAGTCCATGGAAATGCTTTCCCATTTTTGTTCAAGAATAGGAAGTGGCTGCAACAACCCTACAACAAAATTTTGCTCACTCTTGCTTTGTTGGCATACCATACATTCCTTAATGTGTTTAAGGACATCCTCCTTCATACCCTTCCATGAAAACTACTCTCGAATTTTCTTGTATCTCTTGAAGTATCCCTGATGACCAGCCAAAGGTGTGTCATGAAAGGCCCTCAATATCCTCTCCTTAATTTTTGACCCTAGCACTAGGAAGATCTTGTTCTTGTAATAAATCAATTCATCAACAAACTTGTACCTATTATCATCCACTAACTTATCCAAAATCTTTGTGGCAAAGGAATCTTTAGCATACTCTAAAATTATGGAGACTTTCCAATCAGCAGAGATAGATGATAAGGAACACAAAGTGGGCTTTCTTGATAGAGCATCAGCAACCACATTATTCTTTCCTTTCATGTATTCAATATCAAAATCATAAGCTTGCAATTTGCTTACCTTTTTTTGTTGATGATCATTCAAACCCCTTTGGTTCAAGAAGAACCTGAGGCTATTATGGTCTATCTTTACAATGAATCTCCCACATACCAAATATTGTCTAAACTTATGAAGTGCATGCATGATTGCCAACATTTCCTTATCATAGATGGAGTAACCTTTCTCTGATTGATTTAATTTTCTACTCTCAAATGCTATTGGATGTCCCCTTTGAGTTAGGACAGCCTCTATACCTTCTCCAAAAGCATCACATTCAATAACAAAAGGTAAAGAGAAATCTAGAATTGCAAGTACAGGGCATGAACTCATTACCTCCTTAAGCTTATCAAATGTTTTTTGTGCCTCTTCTGTCCAGAAAAAAGCTCCTTTATTTGTCAAATCAGTCAAGGGGGCAACAAGATGAGAAAATCCCTTGGCAAATCTCCTATAGTAGCTACACAACCCGAAGAAACCTCTCAACTGTGTAAGATTAGTGGGTGGAGGCCAATCCAAAATTGCCTGAATTTTTTGTTAATCAACCTGTACTCCTTTAGAACTTATAATATGTCCTAAATATAGGATCTCTATCAAACCAAACTCACATTTAGATAGCTTAGCATAGAAGGATTGCTGCTCCAAGATTCCCAAAATAGTGTCTATGTGCTTTAGATGCTCTTCCATGTTTTACTGTATATCAAGATATCATCAAAAAATACCAAAACAAATTTTTGAAGATGCTAGCTGAATACCTTATTCATATAAGATTGGAATGTTGCAGGAGCATTAGTGAGTCCAAATGGCATAACAATAAATTCAAAGTGCCCATAGTGACATCTGAAAGCAGTCTTTTCCACATCTTCAGTCCTCATTCGAATTTGATGGTACCCTAATCTTAAGTCAATTTTTGAGAAGTATACAGCACCATCTAACTCATCAATGAGTTCATCTATGCGTGGTATAGGATACCTATTTTTTATGGTCTTCTTGTTTAGAGCCCTGTAGTCTATACACATTCTCATTGTACCATCCTTTTTCTTGACAAGTACCACAGATGATTCAAATGAACTAGAGCTAGGCCTTATGAATCCCATGTCCAGGAGTTCTTTAATAGTTTTTTCAATTTCTTCCTTATAACCTCTTGGATGGCGGTATGGGGTTGTTATAACTGGTTTGGCACCCTGTTCTAACTCTATAACATGCTCAAAACCTCTATCTGGTGGTAATCCTAGAGGCAAATCATTGGAAACTATACTATGCTTATCAAGAATATTTTGAATTTCAAAATGGAAATTACCTTGATTCTTTGGAGAGCTTGTTGGTTGGATTATGACTCCTGCTGCCCATGTTACTTGTCCTCTTTGAAAAGTCCTCTCCATCCTCTTTGCAGAGACCGCCTTAGGTGCTCCATTCGATAAACCTCTCACTATGACTTCTTTCCCATTTGAATGAAATTTAAACTCCATAGTTTGATGGTTCATGTAATAGCCTCCGATAGAGTGCAACCATTGAACACCCAATACAAGATCTATCTCCCCAATACCAACCACAGAGAAGTCATCACATAACTCATAATCTCCTAAGGTCATCTTGAGTTGTTTCACCACCCGTGTGCAAGGCATAGTGAATCCATCAGCTACTGTAACATTGAATCCCTCAAAATATTCTGCTTTAAGCCCTCTTTTCATGACAAATCCCTCATCAATAAAATTGTGAGTTGCCCCACTATCAAGAAGAACTGTCAACCTTTGCCCTGCTAGTACCCCTCGAATTCAAAAGGGATGGTATCTTGGGACTCCCGATAATGTTGCTAAAGTGCCACCCTTGCTGATTTTTTTTTCTTTCTCTTCTTCTACCTCCTCCTTAGTATCATGAAATTCCTCATGCTTATCTAAATCAGATTCTGAAGTAACTTCAATGTAATGCACTTGACCTTTCCCCAAACATCTGTGTCGTGGAGCCCATGGTTCTCTATAAGTAAAACAAAGCTTTTTCCTTCGTAATTCACTCCTAGTCTCTTCATCTACCTTCTTTTTTTCCACATTTATCACATCTTTTGGTGGTAGTGTTGGGAAAGTCTTTTTCTGAAAATTTCCCTTATGTTGCCAAAGATTTGGGGGTTTTTTATTAGTGATTGATTTCATAGGCACGCAAGTTTCAAGTTGCAAGCTTCTTTTGATAGCTTCCTATAAGGTTGAGGGTGAGAAAGCCTTAACCAAACCCTTAACAGAATCTTCTAAACCATCAAGAAAAAGATAAACAATCCTCTTTTCACTCATATCAGGTACCATAACAACCACTTTTTGAAACTCTTCTATATACTCATTAACTGATTTGGTTTGCTTCAACTTTGACAATTCTTTAAAGTACTCTTCATCATCCTTGAGGTCAAATCTGTCTATCACTCTTTGACTAAAATCATCAAATGTAGTTACCTGATCATGACCTTGAGTAGTCATTCCATGATACCACCAATCATAGGCTGCATCTTCCAAGTGTAGACTTGCAAATTAAACAGCATCACTCTCCTTCATGGGGTTAAGTGTGAAGAAAGTCTATAATTTTTGTAGCCATGCTCTAGCTGAAATTTTGAAAGTAGGTGCTGTAAACTTGCTTATTTTATTTTTGAGTTCTCTTCCACTTATGTCATGCTCCCTCCTATTCTCTTTCTTGGGCATCAAAGTTTTTATCATATCCACATATTCTCTAAAAGGAACTGAACTACGAAAGTCATCATCTAAGCCATTATAAGTAGCTCTAAATGTAATCAAGTTACCTATAACCTCTTCCACAGGATTAATGGTTGGATTTGGTACTGGTGGCTCATCTGTAGGCAAGAAAATAGTTTTAGTTTATTTAGATGGTGTGGATTTCAGATTTCTTGGCTCATCTGAAGTGCTCCCTTTCTCATTAATAGATGCAACTACTTGTAATTTTTCTATCAATATTCGCAAAGCCTCTCTAGTTTCTACCAAACTATCCGCTGTTTGTTTCTGAGTATTTTGGATTTCTTGGAAAAATTTCTTTGCCATCTCATTTGGATCAGCCATACTTTTCCCTTCCTTGGATTTTGTACTTTTACTTTCAACTAGAGGTTTGATCAAAATTTCTTTATTCTTTTCTCGCTGCAAATATCTTTTTTCTCTTTCACTTAGTTGCATGTGATCATAAATTTTGACATGCAAATGATTAGAAGCAACATGCAACGATAGAATATGACATGCAAGATTTGGGTAGTTGTCAAAACTGACATGCAAGATCTGGGTAGTTGTCAAAACTGACATGCAAGATCTGGGTAGTTGTTAAAACTGACATGCAAACTTCTACAAACCCTCAGGCTGGCAAGATCATGGCTCTGATACCACTGAAATGTCCCTTTTCTAATTTTTCATGATATTTCAAGCCTCAAATCAGATCTTTAAAATCAAACAACTAATACCAAATTCCTCAAGAAACCCCAAATCGGGTATGCTGAAAATAGTGCTAAAAACTTCACAACTTCACAAATTATTAATAAATCTGAAAATGGAAATTTTTACAAAAATTTCAGCAGCATAACAGCCTACAAATTGACATTTCCAGATCCGTATAGCCTTTAGACAACAGCTCAAAAATGTAGGACAAAAACTATGCTCAGCAGGCTCCAGAAATAGCACAAAATATGCCCGAAAACACCACAAAAATACTAATAATCTATCTCAGAAGTTTAATCATGTCCCAATACATATATTCAGCTCTATTTTAGCATTTAAAAGTCTGATATACAGCAGCAACCCAAACTAACATGAAATACTCAACTGAAAACACCAAACTCATACAAAAAACACACCCAAAAACCCAGAAATCTGCACTATTTAGCACAAAGGCAAACTCTGTATGAGCATGCACATGGAATGGCTTCAAAATCTCATTCTTAGGCTTCTCAAAAACTTGCAAACTCCCGTTCTTGGGTCTCCTTCTCCACAAGTTTGGCAGCCTTTGAAGAACAACAAAGAAATGAGCAAAAATCAAGTTCTGGAATGAGCCCAAAATGCCTCCAAACCCCTTAAAAGAGGACATAACCCTAACTCACGTCCAAGAGGGATTAATAAAATATAATTTAATAATAATTTTTATTTATTATTCCATTGGTTTCCAAAGATTAGCCCCTTTTGTTGAAACTTCACCTTTTTGGAGCCTGCCTGCCTTAGCAAAGTTTATTATTTTTTTAATTATTTGAAAAGGGGACATGACAGCAATAAGAAGTCTAGGTGGTTAATTGGAAGAAGAAACTGTCAACAACAAATACTTAAGAACTCTTCTCCCTATCTATGCTATTAGAGTTTCAAGCATTTAAGAGCTAAGGTGTGTACAAGGAAACATACTAACCTTTGAAGGAATAGTGGGAAGACTTACTACATTTGAATTGTCCAACTTTGACAACTACAAACCTGAGAAACTTGAATCTACTTTCAAGGCCAAGATGATAAATAAAAGACACTGAGGAGGAGACATCACACAAGAAGAGAAGAAAAAGAAAACATGCATCTATTGATAGCAGCACAGATGAGGAAGATGTTGAACAATTAGAAGCACTATTGGCTAGGAGATTCCATAGAGGCAAAGGAAAATTCAAAGGTAAGCTCCCTATCATTTGTTTCAATTGTAATGAAGTAGGTCATATTGTTGCAAGATGTACATAGAAGAAGTACTACAAAGAAGAAAAAAAGTACAAGAACAAAAGAGAAGATAAAAGAGATTATAAGGAAAAAGAGAAAAGATGCTACATTGTTGAAGAAGATTCTAATGAGAATGATGATGGAGTAGTCTATGTGGCCATGAAGGATGAATTAGATAAAGATGAAGATGACGCAACAACATTGGTAACTTGTGTGAACAAGAATGACAAGTGGATCATAGACAGTGGATACTTACATCACATGCCAAGAGATAAAAGTAAGTTTACTACCTTTACTCAGTATGATGGAAATAGTGTTAGATTTGGAAATGATGCTCCATGTCAAATCAAAGGAAAAGGCTCCATTAAACTTATTGAGAAAATTTCATCTAATAATGCATATTATGTTAAAAGATTGAACTACAACTTGTTGAGTGTATCCCAGTTAGGAAATGTAGGTTACAAAGTAGAGTTTGGAAAAAAAACTACCAAGATCTATGACACTGATGAAAATTTGATAGGAAAAGGTGAACAAACTAGGAGTAATCTATTTTACCTAGATATGGAAGATGCAACTTGTCTTTTTGTTAGACTTGATGATGTGTGGTTGTGGCATAAAATATTGTGTCATGTTAACTTTGACAATTTGATTAGCATTAGCAAAAAGAATAAGGTCAGAGGGTTTCCTAAACTAAAGAAATCTGAAAACACAATGTGCAAAAAATGTCAACTAGGGAAGATGATAAATCTAGTTTCAAAAGAAAAACATACACTTCCAAAGAAGTACTAGTGTTAGTCCATACATAATTATGTGGTCCAATAGAAGTGCAAAGTTACTTAGGAGACAAATACATAATGCTATTTGTAGATGACTATTCAAGGATGATGACTGCTATGTTTTTAAAGCAAAATTCTGATGCATTTCAAATGTTCAATTAGTATTTGGCCAGAGTTGAGAAAGAAATAGAAAAGAGTCTAAAATGTCTAAGATCAGATAGAGGAGGTGAGTTTACATCAAAAGAATTTGAGATGTTCTGCAATGACAAAAGTATCAAAAGGCAAACATCGGCACCAAGAGCTCCCCCATAGAATGGAATTGCTAAAAGAAGGAATATATCAGTGATAGACTGTGTTGGAGCCTAGAACCTTGATGATGGAGAAAAATGTTGCTCTAAAGTATTGGGGAGAAGCTGTAAGCACTACTGTTTACACCGTGAATAGGGTACAAGTCAACAAAGGAATGAATGTTGAAGATAATGTTGCAAATCAAGTTGGGAATCAACAATAAATCTTAGTATCAGTTAAGTCATAGCTAGTGAATACCAATCTGCATTCAGAAGCCAAGTTGTTGAATTTAGAAAATGCACATTCTAATTCTAAAAATAGTATACATGAAAGAGATGATGATGTACAAGATGGAGAAGAGCAAAATGACTCTGAAGTTAAAGGATCAAATATGGAAAGAAGGACAGAACCAAGATTAGCTAAGTATGAAATAAGACATCACCTTGTAGATCAAATCATTAGTGACAAGGATGCCAGACCAATGACAAGGAATAGACTTAGAAATGAATCATGTCTACTGAGAAAAGTTGAGCCCAAAATAGTGAAAGATGCACTACAAGATGATGACTGGTGTAAAGCTATGGAAGAAGAGATAGATCAAATTAAGAAGAACAAAACTTAAACCCTAGTTCCTAGACCAGCTAACAAGAATATAATTGGTACCAAATGGGTGTTTAAGAAAAAACTTGATGAGAATGGTGAGATAACTAGAAACAAAGCCAGACTAGTTTGCAAAGGCTAAGCACAAGAAGAAGGATTGGATTATGGGGAAACATTTTTCCCTGTTGCAATGATGGAAGGAGTAAGAACATTACTTGCATATGTTTTTTACAAAATTTTCAAACTCTACCAAATGGATGTGAAGTCTACTTTTTTGAATGGTGTTTTGAAATACGAGGTCGATATAGAACAACTAAAGGGATTTATTGATGAAAACAACAAAGATATGGTCTGCAAACTGCATAAAGAACTTTATGGTCTAAAACAAGCACCTAGAGCATGGTATGAAAGATTGCACAAATATCTTGTGAAGATTGGATTTGAGAGAACATATGACAACAACAACTTGTACATCAAAGCTAAAAAAGGTAAAGACAATTTGATATCAAAAATCTTTGTTGATAATATAATATTTGGAGGAAAAGATGTTATTTGCAAAGATTTTGCTGATCAAATGAAACATGAGTTTGAGATGTCAATGTTTGGAGAAATCCAATTCTTTGTTGGTTTGCAAGTACATCAATTGAAGCATGGCATATTTGTGACCCAATCAAAATACATCAAGGAGATACTCAAGATATTTGGATTAGAAGACTCAAAACCAATGAACACACCAATGACAACAAGACATAAGCTATCCAAGAATGATGAGTCTATTGAAGTGAATCAGACAATGCATAGATCAATGAATGGAAAGTTGCAATATGTTGTACATAGTAGACCAGACATTGCATTAGCTTTTGGAATAGTGGCAAGATTTTCTACAAATCCAAGAGAAAATCACCTGATGTTAGTGAAGAGAATACTGAGGTATCTAAAAGAAATTAATGACTTTGGTTTGTACTACAAGAGGAGTAAAAATTTTGAACTGAGAGCCTACACTAATGTAGATTAGGGAGGTAATATTGATGATAGAAAAAACACCGGTGGAGGAGCACTTTTCTTAGGAAAAAGATTGATTACATGGACTAGTAAAAAGAAAAGTTGTACCTCAGAGTCCATTACAGAAGCTGAATATGTTGTAGCTGCTATAAATTGCACTGGTATTTTATGGATCAAACTTTTGTTGCAAGGTATGAAGGAAGAGGTGAATGAGCCTATGATACTTTATTGTGATAATACAAGTGCTATCAACATATCAAAGAACCCTGTAATGCATGCTAAAACCAAGCATATTGCAATCAAGTATCACTATGTAAGAGAGTTGGTGGAAGACAAACAAGTGAAGATGGAATATGTTTGCTCAAAGGAACAAATTGATGACATCTTCAAAAAAGCACTACCTAAAGATTCTTTTGAGTATCTTAGAGGTAAGTTAGGGGTGATACCCCTAACCAAGGTTACTTGAGGTAAAAGCAAGGATTGCCCTACATTAAATGAGCTAATTGTTGAAATATTACACATTGATATAGAGGATATTTACTTTAGGACTCATGCCTAAAGTAATTGAAGTGATGAAGTTCCAAATTAGTCACAAGTAAGGTGATAGAGGGAGAAATTGAATGAATCTACAAATGTTACACTTGCATGGTAAGATGTTAATATGTCTTTGGCATTGTTGTCAAAGAGGGCAGAAATGAAGTAATCAAGATAGTAGAGGGAGATGTGAAAAATGATGGTAACATAATTACTTTTTGGCATTTTCCTTACTATTCTACAGAGGGAGAAAAAAAAGGAAGAGGACACAACAGCTAAGAGAGAGAAGTAGAAATGAAGTAATTAGGATAGTAGAGGGAGATGTGAAAACTGATGGTAACACAATTACTATTTGGCATTTCACTTGCTATTCTAACCTAGTTTGCATTTGGTTAAATAGTTTGGTCTAATGGTTGATCAGTTTGGTTTTCCATCAATGCCAAAGAGGGAGATTGTTGGAAATTTGATTGAAAAGATCATTGATGAAGATGAAGAAAATTCATCAAAGAGGGAGATCATTTTTAACAGAATGTTTTCAATCATTTTTTTGTCATTGATATCAAACCTGCTATTTGTAGGAATGAAATTTTCTTATAGGATCCAAGTACTATCACTTAGTTGATTGATGAAGAGGATTTGATCAACAAGATATAATAAGAGCACCTAAGGGAAAGGTCGAGTTATGATATTGCAATGAAGTGCAAGGACCAGTTAAGAAAATGGTTAAATGATGTATTGATAACATACTCAAAGATACAAAGGTTGGTCACACTTAAAAAAATTAGAAGTATAAGTTGTAACAAGGTTGACTGCAAAGCTTAAACTAAGTTCATCAGTGGGTGTCGAGCAAGCTAGTTGAAGCTGATCAAATTTTTAGTTGGAGCTGAGCAAAAAGAAAATCTAGTGTGTGCCGAGTGATCTTCAGGTGTTGAGTGAAGTTCAAGTGCTGAGCAAAGTAACAGGTGTCGAGCATCAGAAAATCTTAGTTGGTGCCAAGTAAACTTTAGGTGCTGAGCATCAGTAAAAATGTAGTTGATGCCAAGTAACATAGTATGTGTTGAGCATCGATATTTCAATAGTGTTGAACTGCTGCATTATTAAAAATGTTAAAGATTCACCAAATCTAAGATGACAAAGCTGTTACCTTAAATTTTGTGAAATAGTTGGAGGGTGGCACAAAATTCTATGTAAACTATTTTTGAGTGAATTCAAGAGGATTCTTCATGATGTTTCTAGAAGAAACATAATATGGGTTAGATACAATGAATCCTACCTAATCCAAATGAATTGAAATTGAAGGAGGGAAGAATTGAGTGGTAAAAGGAACTCTAAGAATTCTATTTAAGATGTCATAGACTAAGAAGCAAAAGCTGCTAAAGTGCCAAATTGAGAAGTGGTTGAAAGGGTGTCATGAAGAAGACATCTAGGAGAAGCGAGAGCACAGAGGGTCTGCTTCGACAAGTGGTCAGAGAAAGATGATTGCACTAGTACATTGAGCATGGAGACTCAAGGATACTAAGCTTGAAAGGAGGGCAAGTTGTCAAGAGTTGCAAAGATTGAAGGCTAAAGAGTGATTTGAGATTTGTAAGTTAAGTTGTATGTTGTAATCAGGTCAAAGACTTTCTAATATTCTTTACCAATTGTATTAGATATAAAAATCATATGGACTTAGGTTGGTTTAGTAGCCATTTGTAAATCCTTTAACATGGTGGCATTCCAAGTGAATGTTCTAAAGTCCTCTAACAAGGCCCACTTTTAACAAGGTGGTTAGTTATTTTAACTAGGTCTCATTTAATAGCATGTTGTAAGCCTTTCAGAGGGCATCACTTCAAAAGAGTGAGAATTGAGTAGCATGTTATTGGTGGTTTTTTCCAAATTGGGTTTCCACATAAATCACTGTGTTATGTGTTGATCTCTTTATGTGTTATGCTTGCATGTTGATTTATAGTAACTTGTTGAATAGGAAAGTTAAAACTTGGATGAGTGAATGGTTGAATAGGCTTAGAAAAAGTTTGAAATAAGACATTTGCATTTCTAACAAAGTCTTCATTAGTATTGTTTGGAAGATTGTTGACAAAAGCAATTCTAACTTGCATTTCAAAAGAAAATCATATAAAATTAGAAACACGTGATAGTTGATACAGAATTATTTGTCTTAATCATGTATGAAAAACATTATAACCTAATATGAGACCTTGAAACAAATAATGCAAAGAAAAAAGCCTCTAGTTCACTTTCAGCTCACTCCACTATAGGATGTCACTTGCCTTCGAGCTAAAAGTCTTGTTTTCTCCCAACTCGATAGGTTTAGTTTGAGCTTTACTTGGTTTTGAGATTCCTTTCATATTCTCTACTTAACAAGGCAAACCACATGAAGGTGGAAGCTCATTTGGTTTCTCCCCCCTATAATCACTCTAAATTCTCCATTAACAACTAAGAAAATATTTCATTCATTCATTTTAGAAGTATATCATTGAATCATTATAATCACATAATATTCATTACCATGACTTACGATTAATTAATACATGTAAACATTCATCAATAATTTGTGAACACATCAATCATTATATTCACATAAAATTCATTAGCATGATATATAGTTCATTAGTACCTATAAACATTCATCAATAATTTGTGAACACACCAATCATTATAATCACATAACAATATTCAATAACATGACATAAAATTCATTAATAATCAACATTCGTAAAAATTCATCAACACATTGATCATCAAACTTGGTTTTTAACATTCATTTTTAAAATTTTTTTTTTGGAAGATAAAGGCTAATAGGTACATTGTGACTATCTTCAACATCCTATGGCTCTTGTGGTTTTGATCTTATGAAATGAGGCTTCCTCTTCTTTTTTTGAGGACAAGGTTGATGCACCCCTACAATAAGAACTAAATGGGTTTAATTCTAAACATTTTTTTAATGTTATAAGTATTTCATCAATATAAAGAACATAACATGGATTTTTCTTTACTTGATAGTGCTACATCATCTACTATCACCTTTTGTTCAGCCCCAACCTCAGCATTCTCAACACTAGCATCATGCTCTACATACTCGAAAATTATCACATAAATTTTACACCAATTGTAATTTAAGATGTTAAATTTTATTAATAATTACATGATTACTTTTCAATAGAAATGGAATATGTACCTATATCATTGTGATGCACATAGAGGTCTTTGTCATATATAGGATCTATACCTTCATCATCATGAGTAAGATTTGTGCTGGGAGTAGTAGGCTGTAGTGAAATGTCATGCGTGCATTGTTATCATTATTCAAAATTAACATGAAATAGATTATTTCTCATGAATTTCTCAATTACTGCTATTATTCATTAGGGTTATTTACCTATGTGTGAACTAGTGCACAAGAATCTTCTACATCTATTTGGCCACTGGAATCTGTTCAGTGGTGGGCAACCACTGCTTTATATCCTTGGTTGAAGCCAATTTGTTTGTCCTCTTCTGTGGGTGCTAGAATGCATTTTTGCATAATATCATCAATTTTTAATGTATTGCTTATTTGTAATTTTATATTAAAAAAATGATATGAAATTTCATTTACTGCTACTGATAAGGCATGAATGAATTCTCATATATCCACTAGATCCAAGATGGTGTTGACTAACCTTCCCTTTTCTAGCTTGTGTCACCTTCGATGTGTCCTATAGCCTATATATGTAAACTTTGAAATATGTTAGAAATATGTTAGATTATACAAATCCACAATCACACTTCTAAAAATATCTACCAAAATCCACAATCCAAGTAAACATGTCATTGTTTCCATACTATGTTGATTTTAGGGAGGTACAAATGGTGCAAATTGCATGTTGCTGTTTGTGCTTAATGCTTCAAGCATATTGTTAGTTTCATAAGGACATTTGATGATTGATAGCATTATAGAACTTTCTAGGCATGCAATCTACCATAAGTTATAGTGTTTGAACAAATGATGTACTTCCAAATAGTTTTCTTAACATCTCATTGTTGCCATCATATTTTAATTGATTAAATTTATGACATATTTGTTGCATTCCAAATGAATAATATTATTTTTTCGTATTTTACAATCATGTGAGCATTCATTTGTCTCAATACTATGAGATTTTTGACTTGATGAATAGTCAAAACTCTAATCTTAAATGGGATCTTTAATAGAAGCAACATAAACATACCTTTTTCTACTTAAAGTTATGTTAGAAGGTGTCATTGGCTCATGATTTGGTGTTGGGGTGTTATGAACCTTCTTTTAAAAAATCAATTAGAGTTAGACTCATGGTTAAAAAAACTTAAACTCATGGTTAAACAAACTTGACGTAGAGTAATATTGTGATTGTTAACCCCTCACATAGATCCAATGCTTCACATAAATGAATATCTTGTTGGTACAATGAGTGTTAAGTGAAATATTCATCTTATGAGGGGTGGATTCTTATAGACCAGTACTCATGAAGCATGGATTAAAGAGTTCAATTTAAAAACTAAACCCTCCCAACAATATCATAATATGATTTTTGATGAAAATATATTCTAGGTGAAGCTTTTACAAATGGGATAGCGAGTTCATTGAACTTATCTTTAGGACAAACTCTTTAGCTAAGCATATTTTGAGTTGGAGTACTACTGCTTATGAAACATGAATCAATAAATTTACCAAAATTTGCGCAATTGAATTTGATCGTAATTTCATTATTTTTTCATAACAATAAACCTAATTCCCACACATAAACATTTGCCCAAACCTTTAACTAAAACTTAAAGATAGTGTTGTTGGTTGCTACAAGCAGGTTTTTGATTGGGTTGACCAGTCTATTTTCTTCCTGTTCTATATTTTTATGATTTTAGTTTCTTTTGTTTTAATTCTACTAATGTAAGGTGTCACCACTTGTAAACCTATTTTATCCATCCTTAAAGACTTATGATACTTTTTGTCAAGAGTTTAAACATATCTTAACCTAATCAGAGCTTAAAACTAAGAATATAATTATCTAATAATAACAAGAACTTTTAAGCATATTTCATATCAATACCACAATTTAAAAGGAAAACATATCAAAAATCAAAAATAATGATTTGTAACAAAAGTAAATACTAGAACATTATTTATCATAATATACCTTCAAAATCACATTCCATGTCATATTTTAATACCAAGGCTAAAGAAAATAAAATGGAAATATATATTCACTTTTCTCAGAAAATGGAAATCTTGATCGGAAACAAAAGTTGAAACAATTTAATGAATAACTGGAGATCACTAATTATATTGAGTTATTTTAAGAAACTACAACAGTTATTGTAATCAAGTCAAGCATTTTAATGAATAACTATACATCACTAATTTGTGTATAATTATATCAATACTACCACATATCTATTTTTTCCAGGTGGAAATTAATTCCTTTATCTTTTAGTTTCATCTCTTTTGTATATTTAATAATTTCATTCCATTCTAGCTATGGAACCATAGGAGGATGCTGCTCATACTTTGGGTTGAGCTTTAGAGTCTTTTTGTACTAGTCTCTCACAATCTTTAGATGTTTGCAAGCCTTTTTTAGAATTTAGATTATGTTCACCAAAGAGCTCCTCCATAGTTTTTATGAGCTGATCTTTTAATTCAAGGCCTTGTTCATTCCACCTTTTAACAAAAAAAAAACTTGTTAGATAAAAAATTAGTTCAAGCTATGTACCTTAAATATATTACAACAACTGTATTAATGGAAAAATATAGCAACCAATTATATCAAGCTACATACTTTTTATGTAATGTGGCCCAAATATCTTCAAAATTAAATCATAAAAAGTTTCATTAAAAAGATCATTTCTTGCAAAATCATAATGGGATCATTAGTCAAAATTAAGTTATGAATAAGTAAACTACAATTACACTCTAAATAATTACAATTTTAAAGTACCTAGAAGCTTAATAAATTTTAAGGTAATCATATCTTTCTCGTCCATCAACAATGATGCCTCCAACGATCTAGTACAAGTAACACAGGCTACTCCAAGAAAGGCTGGTAAATTATCACCAGTACTGGTATTAGTTGTATCACCATAAGAAGGTGTACATATCCTTGCAAAAAGTTAATCAATGTCATACTATACTCAAATGAACAAGAAAGTACAAATCAAATCATATTTAACACATAACAAAATGTAGAAAAATAAGGATTTACTAGCTCTAGTTACAACATAATGGCATCTTGACTTCTATTGCATACATGGTAATCCATAAATTGTGCCAAGTTAGTACACCTGAATCATTGTAGACGTGGAATAATGGGAATGTATCAAAGAACCTTACAAGACACCTTTTTGGCTATTTGATCTAATCGATATCTGCTAATGTGACAATTAAGGCATTCTATTGCGAATTCATGTTCTTTATGATATATAATATGATCATTCCAAGGCATGCATGTATTTTTTGATATCCATTCCAATATCTTTCATAATGGTTGATAATTTTCAGTAATAGTGAGGTAGAATGTTTGATGGTGGTAACAAAAACTCACCTATCAACATATGGAAAAATATTGTTAATATACACAATATTAATGGTACGCTAGCATAGAAGATGACAAAAATGACACTAGATACCTTAACATGTACATGATATTGCTACATTGGATATACCATTCATAACCTTGAATTTTACCAGCAACAATACAATAAAGAGAAATGTTTGCCTTGCTATAGGGGCTTGTATGCCTTTTCAATTATAAGTATATCAAGGTTTTCTTCATCATCATCATTAGATGCATGGCTATCACTATCTTCATCAGTTGCATCAACAACATCTTCTTCAATCCTATTCTCTAGCACATTATCAGTTTCACCAATACCAACATCTTCAATTGTGTTCTTTTCCTTAGGACCATCTTCTTCCATGGGTCCATTACCTTCTACTTTGATATACACACCTCCATATTCCACTAGTTTGAGATCCACATTCACCAAAGGATTAAAATCCTTTCCCCCTTCAATGTGATCATGTTGCCTAAAATGTCTCTGAGCTATTGTGATTAGAATTATTTGATTCTTTAAGCCCTTGCAATTTTTTCAAGAAAAATAACATTTTCCATCACCATTTCTTTTGAACTAAGACCACAATTTAGCAATTGTCACCTTATTTTGTTTTGGGTTCATATTGTTAGGTGTGGACTTTCTTCACAAGAAGATATTCAAGATATAAAACTTTATCAAATATAAACATACAAGCATTAGTAGTTTCCTTACTACAAGACTTAACCTTGCTAGAGTTCTCAACCCTCTAAGTAATTTTTTAACGAAAAAAAAAGTACACTTGCTTGATAAAGAACTCATTGTCCAGTTATAGTGAAAGTATACCAATGCCCAAAAGACTATACTAACATGCCAATGTATGATTAGTTTGAAATGAAGCTTGCATATAATCTAATCCAGAATTAAGGCTCATACATATAAAAAATAGCATTGATCATAGGATCATAATGTATGGTCACATACAAAGGCTAGTCTTTATAGTCAACTAACAAAATCTCTTCGCAAAATGTACATGTAAAAAAAAGGAGGAACCTGGAAGGAATTTCTATCACCAATGTATAGTCAGTGTTCCCACCCATTGGAGAGAACAAGAGAAGGTATGAAAGCCCACAATGTATAATCAAATAAATAAAATTTTGGATGTTCAACAAATAATTATGAAAATCAAGAATGTTAAACAATGTTCCTTTTGTTGGGAATAAGAAAAACTGAATATGTATGCAAGGTTTCTTTGCATGCCAACTAGTAAAATATGGGAAGAAAATCATAATGTATGACGTCTCTAAACTCTTCTCAAATATTACACAATAGGATTCCACAACCAAATCATGTATAATCCTAATTAATGAATATGGTGACAAGATAAGGCCAAGTGGAAGCTAATGAAAACCAAGATCAGAAATGGGGTAGTGCCTATGATAGAGTCATCATCAAAGAGATGAAGAATGTCCTCAAGTGTATTGGTCAAATCTACAAGATGAGATAGAAAAAAAAACCTACATTATCTATCAAGAATTTTTCCCACTAAATTAAATCTGAAAGATTGATTAGCACTTCTTGCAAAGAATGACTAGAATCAACAATTGTTGGAGAAGTGATCTTAATGTATGTCATGCTACTAGACTACCTATCCCATAATGATGTCTCCACACAAAATATTTGAATAAAAATACCTCAAATTAAAATTTCCAATGTTTGAATACAAGAATTCTTGACCTTATAGTACTTGTACATGGTGGATTTACATATTCATGAGACCTTAGAGAAGAGTATAAATAAAATGACACTGAACTAATCTAGACCCAAGAAATCATTATCAAATAGAGACTTGACGAAAGTCCCATGTTTCCCTAATTACAACCACTAAGACTACTCTCAGACCACCATCTTAGTGACAGTTCTAGAATGAGAGTATGTTATGAATGCAGATCTACAAATTTATATGCAAGATCTATGTGAGAATGTATAGTGCCTGCCCCTAGTTTACATTAAGTTATCATTTTTGAACTCTTTTAGGCTGGTTTATGTTTACATTTGATGATTAGTAACATTACCTTCCAAATTATTGGATATTATTTTTATACTCAGTTGATTATATAATGAGACTACTTGGGTACTAGTTACTTTATGTATGCATGATTATAACTTGATGATGACTATTTACAATGATTTTAGTTATTTGATGATGTTAGTTAGATGGAGTATTTATATGTGTTTTCCTATGGATACTTACCGCATACTACATGTGTATGGTGTGCATGTATGTTTTCTTTATATATGACATTTCTAATGTGGTTAAGGAAGGGAGTCATAGTCATCTACTAGTCAGGATCTATACAATGCACCACTTCTTGCCATTGCCTATTTAGTTTAGAATATATGTGTTTGTACAAGTGTGGATATTATGCAGATTGCATGTACTAAGTATCGACGTCCTTGAATTGCTAGGATGATCATACACTATCGCATTATTTGAATGGTAAGAGAGGGGAGATAAATTCTTGAGTCCAAATCTTAACCTTTGAACCAATTTTCCTAAAAAATTAGGACAAGTATTTGAGATGATTACCCTTCCAAATTTTTGATATGATGTGAATTTGTGATTATAACCCTTGAGTTTGATCTTGTATGTTGTATTTTATGATGGGTTTCCATTTTTCGTCTTGTAAATCTTTGGTGATTTTTCTGTTAATTAAGTCAAATTAATGAATAAGTAATGATTTAATTTAATGGAAATTTATTAAGATAATTTTAATATTAAATAAATTGAGAAATTAATTAAATTAAAAAAATTGAATTTAAAGAGAAAATTATAGTCTAATTTGAGACCGTAATAATATTTATTTAATTTAATAATAATATATTTAGGAGATTATTTTAAAATAAATGCGAAGTATTATTATTATTATTTAAGTTAATAAATATTTTATCAAAAAATGCTTCGAAAATTAATTAAAGAGTGAAAGAGAAATTAAATTAATAAAGATATTTTAAGTAGTAAAAAGTGTGCATGAATATTCAAAAAGTAAATAAAGAGTTAAATTATTGTGATCAATGAGTTACCTTGTGTGATCACACAATTAGTACCCTGAATTTAGGGGAGAACTCCATATCAAAGATGGAGAGTTCTTTTCACAGGGACTAAAATTTTTGGGGAAGGGATTTTTAGAGAGAAGGTTTTGAGAGAAGAGAATTCTCTCCAAATCTTTAGGTGGTTGCATTTTAGCATCAGAACCAGGTAGAGCCTTGTGTTTTATCGACACAATCAATTATGTAATTTAATATTCCTATCTACATCATGTTTGCTGAATTGTTTTTCCAAATTTCATTTGTGATAAATATTTCAATCTTTCATTTTGAATCTACTGGTATTCATATAGAATTTTATATGTTTATGAGGATTGAAAATTAAGAAACCCCCATTCTATAAATTAGTAGTCATTATTTAATCAGAGATAGTTTTAAAAAGAAATCAAATTTAGAATTAAAATTTGATTGGTTTATATGGGTTTTTCTATCAAACTAAATTTGCAATGTATATATATATATGTATATATATATATATATGTATGTATGTATATATATATATATATATGTATATGTATATATATATATATATGTATGTATGTATGTATATATGTATATACATATATATGTATGTATATATATACATATATATATGTATGTATATATATATGTGTATGCATATACATATGTACATACATATATATAGATATATATATATACATATACATATATATATGTATGTATGTATATATATATCTATGTATGTATATATATCTATATACGTACATATATATATATATATATATATACATATATATATATATATATATATATATATATATACATATATATACATATATATGTATACATACATATATATCTATATACATAGATATAGATATATATATGTATACATACATATATGTATGTATACATACACACACACATATATGTATATATACATATATGTATATATATACATATATACATATATATGTATACATATGTATACATATACATAGATATAGATATATATATGTATACATACATATATGTATGTATACATACACACACACACACACACACACACACACACACACACATATATAGTGGGGGGGGGGGTTGATATCTTTTATACTCAACCATGATAATGTGTTTGGTATACTCTATGATGAGTTTGGACCTATTATTCGTTATTGCTTTCAATGTTATTGTGTGATAACGAGATGAATGGTATGATATATTTGACTTAATCTTTGAGTTTTTGATTAGTTATTTTTGGATGCTTTACAGTTGCTTGTAAAGGACTCAAGTGTTATTGTGAATTATCTTTTGATGATTTCCATTCACTTGTATAGGTTTGAGGTGAAAATTGTGATTCTTTGATTTGTACTTTTTTGAGCCTAGAGTAGGTAATCTGTATGTTAAGTTGGGAAGTGGCTTGCAATGGAGGCTAAGACCCTAAAGAGGCTGACGGGTAACCTATTGTAAGTAGTTAATAAGAGAAAACACTACACATAATGAGAGTAAAATTAACCTATCAAGAGTCTTTTATTTCCTTGCCCATGCCTCGAGCGCTAGTAAAGACTAGGATGGGAGTAGAGAGGATGCTTGTTTGTAACCATGCATGTACAAAAGAATACTAGTGCCACATAGACTCACTAGGGGGCCAAAGGTTTAAAAGACTAGCCAGGTAACCCTAGAGTTTGTTCATGTGATGACACTTGCCCACTAGCAATATAGATTTCTTATGTGTCTTTGTTTGCCTCTAGGTTTAGATGTTGATTTATCTTGGAACCTTTGAGTTAGATTAATTTTAGGGTTTTCTTTGACCTAGATATTACTTTGATTTTTGGGATTGTTATCCTATTTGGGACTTGAGACTATCTCCTCATCGCGGTCAAGTAGACCTTTTTGGGTTACCATAAGGCCGAGTGGTAGCACTTTTTACTTTTACCATTGAGATTCATCCATTGATGTCGTGGTTGGAGTTGCTTGTTTTACATTTCCTTTTATTATATCTTTGTGTATTATGATGGATGGTTATATCTATATGATGGATGATTTTACATATTGCACTATATCTTATTTGATGGATCTGAAAGGGATGATGTAATCTTCTTTATAAATGTATATTCTTTCAACCTTTCATACCCTATGACATCTACAGTGCATAATTGTGCATTCTAAATTTATTGCCAAGTGGCATTTGGAACAAATGTATATTATTAAATGGATTGAATTTGTAGTTATTACTTCATGTGGATGTGTTATTTATTGGAATTAGTATTATTTAATTTTAGATACGATTCAACATCTTGGGATCCTTAAGGAATGTAATCTGTTATGTTTGTTTATGTATGATTGTATGTTATTGCTTCTGCTGTTTTATAATTGTTGTATATGTTATTCTTTAAAAAAATGTTTGGCAAACTTAGTAAAACTTTAGGTTTTTTTCCTGAATCCCTTGGCGAGGCATTACAGAATGTAGATTATACAAGTATAATAACCCTAGAATGCTATGATATATGCATGTAATAAACTAAACAAGAAATAATGATATCAAATGATCAACACTACAAATTGATCTTGGAGCATAGTTGAACTTCAATCCAGCTTATCATCTAGAGATAGATGGTCAGACTGAAAGAGTGAATTAGGTTCTGGAGGATATGTTGAGGATGTATGTGATTGTTGTAGAACAAGATTTAGTATGCAAGGAACATTAACAAATGAATTAAAAATTCACAAACTAAAACTAAATTCACATATATGCTTAGACAAAGAAAGAGAACAAGAAATACAAACCTCAAAAGAGAAAACACTCCGTGCTTCTTTGATTTGTAGATGTGTCCTTTGATGTGGATGTATGCTTAAGATGCTCAAAGCTGCTTCAATGGAGATGATCAATGGAAAATTGGTAGCTTTGTGAGCTCTCAATTTGGCATTATAAGGGTATGGGTATGGATTTTGGCTCTCAAAAGGGCATGATAACTTTAGCTCAAAGATTGTTGATGAAATGGCTTAGGATCGGATTCAATTTATAGGCCAAGGCGTAGAGGGATGGAGGGCTTATATGCAAGGATAGGGAGATGGTTAAGGAGGGCTAAGATGCACTCAAAGGGGAGCACATGGATTGTGCTTGTTTAGCACCAATGGGAAGGTGACACTTGTCACAAGGAGGATGAGTGTGAGAGGGTAGGGTAAAGGGTTGGTTAAAGGCATGATGAGTGGGGTTGAGTATGTAAGAGAGATGTAAGAGGAATGAGTGTGGAAGAGGGAAGAGTGTGGAAGATGGATGTAAGAGTCATGAGTGGGCTTGTAAGAGTCTTTTATGGTTTGTAAGAGCACTCATGACTTGGTGGTTGGGATTTTTGAGGGGAGACTTTGGTTTGGTTTAGGAAAGTCTTAAACTTGTTTAGGGAATGTGACAACATTAGGGGGTGGATTAGGCTTGGGTTTAGGATTAGATTAGGAATGTTAGAGATGTGCAAGTGGATGGCATTAATGAGGGTGGGTGAGTTAGTGGCTAAGCTTGGTTAGTATGGGTGGATGGGCTGGATTAGGCTAAATGGAGGTTTAGGGATAGGTTAGGGGTTTTTAGATTTGAGAATTTTATTTATCAAATAGATTTATTTAATAAATGGGGATTTTTCGAATTAGATAGAAGAATAGGATTTAATTGATAAATAATAGGTTTATTTGATTTATCAATTAGGACTATAGATGATTAATTAAATTAATCTAGGGATGGCAAAGGATTAATTAAATAGGAATTTAATTAATGATGCCCTTAGAGATAACTAAATAGGATTACTAAAGCGGTGTAATCAAATTTAGGTGTCTATAATTGTTAGTGTAAATAATTATTATTTACACTTTACTTAAGTTTACTTAGGATAAATACATTATTTTATTATTTATTAGGTTAGACACCTAGGAGTTTGCATAAAAATATGAGTTTTCATGTTGACAACACAAAAGTAATCAACTCTATTTTAGCACATGGTGTCTACAACACTAGAGTTTGCATAATTAACTGAGTTGTAATGTAGACAACACCATTATTCACACTCTTAATTAGGCACATGGTGTCTACAACATAATTCTATATGACACACCTTTGTAGGCTTATCCTCTCATCATCACACTAACCCCCATGGGTATGTGCAAGATCATGGTGTGCCAAAAAGTGGCAATGTGAAAAAAAATAGAGTCTAAAAATGTCTAAAATCATTTCAAAATCCGCTCTAACTTTTTTTCACCTATCCTAATACCAAACTTAGAAAGTAAGGCCCAACCCTTATTAGGTATCCGATATAATATTGGATACCCCATAACTGTCAGTGTTATTTAAAAAAGAACACAACCTGCAGGTTGTATTTTCACAGTCATATATTGCATTTTGTTTTTAATCAAATACATGATAAAAGGTGAGTTTTTTTTTATTTTAATCAATTTTAGTATAAATTTAATACATTTTATTATAAATTTGTTAGTTTTAGTTGAATTTGTTAGAATTTAAGTTTTTTTTACTATAAATTATGTTTTGTAAATTAATAGGAATGGCTGATCAAAATGATCACACTAAGGCAAGGAATATTATTCCTCATAACCCCCCACCAAATGATCTAGTGCCTCGACAAAATTTTACACCAAATGATCCTTTACCCCCTCAAAACCCTTCTCGAGTTGAGGATTTGATAATTGAAAATCTCACCAAATTGAGAGCTTTGTGAACAACATATAATAATGTACCCGCATTGGATACTATGTTATCCATGTTAAACACCATAGTGGATAACATTGAAATCCTTACCAACAAACAAAATTTCGCTCTTCATTGGCATGACGAGATGCATGAGTTGTTTGATGATGGCTTGGACTATGATGAGGTTGCAACCCTCAATATAAGCAAAGATGATTTTGCTGGCCTTTTTGTGAACCCAAAAATCAGTTTACCAGTTGAGCACAAAAAACCCAAACCATCTATTAAATGGTACAAAAATGATGCCATACGTGCAACTTTTGGGATCGTTGGTGGATGGTTTTTGATATCCCTCCACATAGCAATTTAGAGGTGCCATTTTATTTTCTTAGAAAATAGTATGCATAATTTGTGTTGAAACTCAAACTAAACTATTGGAGCATGAAGCCCAACATGGGTGTAGGACTAGGATCTGCTCAGGATAGACCCTCTTCCTAGCAGAAGAAAGCTAGCACTTTTGTCCCCCCTCCTTGAGTGAAAAATCCTAATAATATCATAGAGGCTAGGTCTTAGACCATTAGAGCCATCCATAGACTGAGTAGCCTATTGATATCTCAAGCTAGGTCAGTCCAACCTCCCCTTGTTGATGATGTTGGTGCAAGTTCATCATCGACTAGCTCATCACACATTTGTGTGCCTCATACTTGCATTACATGCAAGAATATTTGTCTGGGTCCCATAGGTGATCTTCTCGAGTATTAGTTTGTATTAGATGAGGATACACTAGAGGCATGTGCAGAGGCTACAGACCCTGATGTGAGAGAGGAGGGGCATGCAAAGGCATGGAATCCTTCTATGTCGGTACATGTATACATTTTTTGGTTATGACATATGCGATTTAAAGTTAATTTTTATAATAGAGCAATTTTAATTTTGAAGCCATACTGACTTATACAAGTATGTGATCTTCATTCATGTTCTCATTATTTTTTCTATTTGATATTGTAGCATATATGGTTTCCAATCTTTCTTTTATCTTGTAGGTACAACCTATCCTTGGGGGACAAAGTGCAAGGGATGAGCCAAGATCGATTGACAAAGGAAAGGTAATTAAGTGCTTTCTATTTGATTAAATATCAATGCATTCTTGTAAAATTTTTGTGGTAATGAAATTTAATTACATTCTTTATTGTATATAGGGTGTGGCTACTAGCAATGAGCCCATACAAATTCTGCGTCATACACCAAGAGCCCCATTGTATGTATAAGTATCATTTATTAATTATTTTCCTTATCTTCATAAATAAATTCAAAACTAATTTTTGTGATGTTAACAACTACTATTTTGTATCTCATAGGAAACTCCTAGTGCACACGAGGTTCAACAGGAGAGTTTTGTATCTTTGATGATGTAGCCACTATATCCTAAGAAGGAGCCTACACTATTAAGTTGTAGTTTGAATTCTTGATTAAATAAATTATAAATTTAGCATGGTATGAATTATAATGTTATAGTTTAAGTTGCAGATTCATTTGAAAAACATATTTGAACATACATAGGCCACAATCAACAAGGTACAAGCATTGCCGAGGGCATACGAGAGGACTCCTAACTAGTGTAGGAGGTCAACAAGAGAGGTATTTATTATCAAAGTTTAATAGTATACATCTTCATTAAAAAAAATATCATTACGCATTTGAGTAATTCAATGTTAGATACAAAGAATCATATAAATTTAGTGGTCTAACTTTGGGTTCTTCTTTTTTGTTTATGTAGGAGGCATATGATCCACCTAGTGCAATGAAGAGGCTACATTTTGATCATCCACCAATAGCCTAGGATAGTATAGTTTTCATAGGATTCTTCATGAGACATTTTGAGATGGCATATGCCACATTGTTTACAGAAACATTGATATTATACACATTCTGATGGCATGATCAACCACATTTTGTATATGGATCTATGTATTTTGATATATATTTGTGTACTTTGTCTATGGATACATGATCTTTGATATATATTTGTGTAATTTGTCTATGGATACATGTATTTTGATATATATATATATATATATTTCATTTATGTGCACAATGATATACATATTAATTTAGTATCTCAATGTATTTCATGACAACGTATGTCCCTAGGGGCCCTAGGACCCCTAGAGACGCATGTGGTTGGTTCTAATGCATCATAGGCTAACCTATGACCCCTCTTGATGCATTTCATGACAACCTATGTCCTTAGAGGTCCTAGGGCCCCTAGGGATGCATTTGGTTGGTTCTAATGTGGCAAGAGGGGTCATAGGTTAACCTACAACACCAATCGATGCATTTCATGACAATGTATGTCCCTAGGCGCCCTAGGACCCTTGGGGATGCATTTGATTCATTATAATGCATTGAGAGGAGTCATAGGTTAAGCTATGATCCCTCTCGACGTATTTTATGACAATGTATGTCCCTAGGGGCCCTAGGACCCCTAAGGACACATACAGTTGGTTCTAATGTGTCGAGAAGTATCATAGGTTAACCTATGACCCCTCTCGATGCATTTTATGATAGCCTATGTCCCTAGGGGTCTTAGGGCCCCTAGGGACACATTTAGGTTGTGTCAATGCATCAAGAGGGATCATAGGTTAACCTACGATCCTGATAAACATATTTCATGACAATGTATGTCCTTAGGGCCCCTACAACCCCTACAGATGAATGTGATTGGTTATAATGTGTCGACAGGGGTCATAGGTTAACCTATGACCACTTTTGATGCATTTCATTACAACTTTTGTCCCTAGGGGTCCCAGGGCCCCTAGGGATGCATTTGGTTGGTTCCAATGCATCGAGAAGGGTCATAGGTTAACCTATGACCCCTCTCGATGCATTTCATGACAACATATGTCCCTAGGGTGCGTAGGACCCCTATGAATGCATGTGGTTGGTTCTAATGCATTAAGAGGGGTCATAGGTTAACTTATGATCCCTCTTAACACAATTCATGACAACCTATGTCCCTGGGGGCCTAGGACTCCTTGGGATGCATGTGGTTGGTTCTAATGCATCAAGAGGCATCATAGGTTAACCTATGACCCCTCTAGACACATTTCATGACAACCTATGTCCCCAAGGGTCCTAGGGCCCCTAGGGATGCATTTGGTTGGTTCTAATGTGTCAAGAGGACCTATGACCCTGATCAATGCATTTCATGACAATATATGTCCCTAAGGAACCTAGGACCCCTAGGGACACATTTGGTTTGTTCTAACGTGTCTAGAGGGATCATAGGTTAACCTATGACCCCTCTTGATGCATTTCATAACAATGTATGTCGCTAGGGGCCCTAGGACCCCTAGCGATGCATGTGGTTGGTTTTAATGTGTTGAGAGGCATCATAGGTTAACCGATGACCCCTCTTGATGTATTTTATGACAACGTATGTCCCTAGGGGTCTTAGGGCTCCTAGGGATGCATTTGGTTGGTTCTAATGCATCGAGAGGGGTCATAGGTTAACCAATAATCTTGATCGATGCATTTCATGATAATGTATGTCCCTAAAGGCCCTAGGACCCCTAGGGATGCATTTGGTTGGTTCTGATGCATTGATTGGGGTCATAGGTTAACCTATGACTCCTCTTGATGTGTTTCATGAAAATCAATGTCCCTAGGGGTCCTAGGGCCCCTAGGGATGCATTTGGTTGGTTCCAACACATCAAGAGAGATCATAGGTTAACCTATGACTCCAATCAGCGCATTTCATGACAATGTGTGTCCCTAGGGGCTCTAGGACCCCTAGGGATGCATTTGGTTGGTTATAATATGTCAAGAGGGGTCATAGGTTAAGTTATGATCCCTTTTGACACATTTCATGACAATGTATGTCCGTAGGGGCCCTAGGACCCCTAGGGACACATGTGGTTGGTTCTAATGAGTCAAGAGGTGTCATAGGTTAACCTATGACCCCTTACAACGCATTTCATAACAACCTATGTTCCTATGGGTCTTAGGGCCTTGAGGGATGCATGTGGTTGGTTCAATGCGTAGAAGGCATCATAGGTTAACATATGACCCCTCTCAACACATTTCATGACAACCTATGTCCCTTGGGGTCCTAAGGCCTCTAGCAATGCATTTGTTTGGTTTCAATGTGTCAAGAAGGGTCATAGGTTAACCTGTGACCCTAATCGATGCATTTCATGACAATGTATGTCCCTAAGGGCCCTAGGAACCCTAGGGCTGCATTTGGTTGGTTATAATTCATTAAGAGGGGTCATAGGTTAACCTATGACCCCTCTTGACACATTTCATGACAACGTATGTTCCTAGGGGCCCTAAGACCCCTAGGGATGCATGTGGTTTGTTCTAATATGTGGAGAGGTGTCATAGGTTAACCTATGATGTCTCTCCATGCATTAGAACCAACCAAATGCATCCCTAGGGGTCCTAGGGCCATTAGGGACATAAATTGTCATGAAATGCGTCCCTTAGGACTCCTAGTGATGCATTTGGTTGGTTATAACCTCTCAGTGCATTATAACCAATAAAATGTGTCCCTAGGGGTTCTAGGGCCCCTAGGGACATACGTTGTCATGAAATACATTAAGAGGGGTCATAGGTTAACGTATGACCCCTCTTGACGCATTTCATGACAACGTATGTCCCTAGGGGCCCTAAGACCCCTAGGGACCCATTGGGAATGCATTGAAAGGGGTCATAGGTTAACCCATGACCCCTTTTGATGCATTTTAAGATAATATTATATTTAATAATAATATAATACTATATATTTTAATATAATAATAATAATATATTAGATTATATAACAATAATAATCATATATGTTACTAGATTATAGATTTAATAATAACAATAACCATATATATTATTATATATAATAATAGTCATATAATATTACTTTATTTATTTAATAATAATAAAGTTTATCATATATATTACTATATTATATTTAGTTATAATAATTATTATTATATTTATCACTATATTATATTTAATAATAATAATCATATATATTACTATATATAATAATTATTATAACCATATATAATAATAATAGTTAATAATAATAATAATCATTTTTATATGTAGTAATAATATCAATGTCCACACTTCCCCAAAATAATTTTCCCTCTAAAACACTCTAAAGTTTCCCTCTCAAATTTCTCTCCAAAATTGCAATTGGAAAATTTATTTCCTCTCAAATTTCCCTCCATCCAAAATTGCAATTGGAAAATCATTCCTCTCAAATTTCAATTGAAAAATCACGTACCTAATAAGATACCTAATTTGATATGGGGTATCTGATACGATTTGATTTCAGGTATCCAATTAGGTGCGGTATTTGCCAAGTCTATATGGTCAACCCAAAAAATATGTTTGAGAAAGGTTTCACTAACACTCAGACTTCAACTAGCCATCTAACAATGTTGTTTTCATTGAAATTGAATTAAACAAAAAGGGTTTTTTTATAACTCTCGAGATTTCATTAATATAATTGCTGTCAAATTCTGAGTTTGATAAGTATTTATTAGTTAATTTTCAATGAAGATGATTGTAAAGTTTTGATTGACATACTGATTGAAAAATAGCTATAACTTTCAAATGGTATAACATTTTTTAAATCCAAAATTTGTGTCACGTTCTATGCTTCACCTAGTATAAGAAAAAAAAAAAATTAATTTGGTAAAGTTTTCTATTAGTTAAGGTGGTCAGACACGGGAGTTGTTTTTCTAAAAATGTTTTAGTAAAAAATTCATATTTAATTATTTATTATGAATAAAAATACCCAAAAATATGCGTCACATTCGAGCACGAGTCTACTTTTTATATCTATCATTATATTAAAAAATATTATCATTTGATTTTGATTAAGGTGGTCAAGCATACACCTATTTTTTATTTTCGCTCTAAAATTTTTGTAGTACTGCATTAAAATCCAAACTTTTAACCAATCAAATATTTTTTTCTCTAGATAAGGCCTAGTAGTTTAGAAACTATATTCAATTTTATATAGATTATTTTCTTACAAATTTTTATATAATGTCCAGAATCACTTTAAAATTATATTTCAAGTTGACATAACCCTGATTTATTAGTTTTTCACTACCACTTAAGGCCATAATTTTTTTGACCATGATCTTGCACATACCCCTATGCTCAATGGAGGATAATCCACTTTTGTTGGACATGTGCTTAGTTCTGAGACTTATCATATTGCTAAATCCTAGTCATTCTAGAAGCATTCTAGAGGCCTTTATATACAGGTACTCCTAGTGTACTTTTACATCAATTGAATTTCATATTGCTATTCTGATCATACTCTATTGGTCTATTTTGTGCTAGTTGTTGAGCTTCTTGGTCTTGGGTAATTTTTTCCTCAGAAAAATTCTTATAGTGATGGACAAACAAACTCTTTGGGAGGATTATCTTTACCTAGTGGAGTTTGCTTGGGTAAAAGTAAAAAGTTGTGTCACCTTTCAAGATGACTTATCAAAATGCCTAAATTTGAGTATTTCTATATAAAACTCAATTTTATTTGGACATATGATCTTTGATAAATTTATTCTAGCTAAGTTATATATGGTCTCACACTTTTCCAATTGGAAATGTCTAATTAATGCATGGTTTATACTAGCTAGTATCCAATTACCAAAGAAATAAAATTATTTCAAAAAATAACATGTCAATAACTCTTACTATTTTTATGATTTTTTTTTAAAACCATATAAACACCATTTTATAGAGCTCAAAGTTAATAATATTCACATCTAGGTTTCATAGTGTTTTTATTGGATATAGTATATTTTTATCAAAATATTTTAGAAGTACGTATTTTAACACTCAAGAAGGTGTCAATTTTGAGAAAGCAAAAAATATAACACCAAATAAAAAAAAATTAAAATTTATATGAAGTTCTAGAGGAGATAATCCTCTTTCAAGATCTCTAAGTTTTGTTCTGGTTGGAGTAGATTTATTTTGAAAAATGTGGTGGAAGATGAAAACTATCGATTTGAATAAGTTGAAATTTGAATCATTATAAAAGAGAAAATAGAGATCTAAACCCAATTTTTATTTTTGATTATTCTAGCTACATATGTTATCTATAACAAAATATGAGATCAAAGAGAAATAAGTTTATTTCCATGTAGTTTTATGGTGGGAAAATAGGCAAATATATCATTTCTTATTCCAAATAATTTTTAAAAATTATAATCATAAACTTCATCCAGTTCTACACATTCCATTAGTTTACTTCATTTTCAAATTCTAAATAATAATACTAGTTTTATGTCATTGAAGGTAGATAGTTATACTTTTGTTAGCCTTTTCCTTTGTAAAAGGGTGACATAGGTTTGTGCTTTTACCTGCTTATAAAAATGAATATCACAGTTCTATTAGGATCGCACCTTTTTAGGCCTTGTATGGTCATCCTTTTCATCCACCTTTGAGTTGTGAAAATCTTGAGGATTGCATTCTATTGAGCCTTGAGATGCTTTGAGATATGGAGCAATAGGTAGTGTGCATCCATGAGCACGTGTCTACAACATAGGATAGACAAATGAAGTATGTCGATGCTCATAGGATGGATAAGTAGTTTGTAGTGGGTGAGAACGTTTTCTTGAGAGTGCATCCATGGAAGAGTTTGATATGTTATGGAAAGGGTTTGAAGCTAGCACCTTGTTTTGTGGGACTATTTGAGATTCTTGAGAGGATAGGTGGAGTTTCTTACCATTTTGCATTGCTGCCCAACCTAGCTCATGTTCATGATGTTTTCCATGTTTCTATACTTAGATAGTATATTCCTTATGTGACACATGTTCTTGATTGAAATACATTTTTGGTAGAGGACAGGCAACTGGCTTTGAAGCCGGTTCACATTCTACAATAGCAAGAGTTAACCCTTAGGGGTAAAACCATAGAGTAGGTAATGGTCCAATGGGACCCTACTAATGATTCATCAGCTACATGGAGGAAGCATCAGGTTTACAAGATTTATATCCCTACTTGTTTATAGGCTTCTAAGAGTAAGCCTATATCTAGGGGGGTGGATGTAGTGCCTGCCCCTAGTTTACGTTCAATTATTATTGTCAAACTCTTTAAGGCTAACTTATGTTTACATTTGATAATTAGAAGTATTGCTTTCCAAATTATTGGATATTCTTTTCATACTCAGTTGATATATGATGAGACTACTTGGGTACTAGTTACTTCATGTTTGCATGATTATACCTTGATGATGATTATTTATAGTGATTTTAGTTATTTGATGATGTTAGTTAGATTGGGTATTTATATGTGTTCTCCTATAAATACTTACCCCATATTGCGCGTGCATGGTGTGCATGTATGTTTTCTTTATGTATGACATTTCTAATGTGGTTAAGGAAGGGAGTCATAGTCACTTGCTAGTTAGGATCTACATGATGCACCACTTCCTACCATTGCCTATTTAGTTTAGAATATATGTGTTTGTATACGTGTAGATTTTATGCAAATTATAGGTATTAGGTATCAACTTCCTTGAATTTCCAAGATGAGCGTACCCTATCGCATTATCTCAATGGTAAGAGAGGGAATATAAATTCTTGACTCCAAATCCTAACCTTTAAACCAATTGTCCTAGAATATTAGGACAAGTATATGAGATGATCACCCTTTCGAATTTGTCATATGATGTAAATTCATGATTATAACCCTTGAGTTAGATCTTGTATGTTATATTTTATGATGGGTTTCCATTTTTTATCTTGTAAGTCTTTGGTGATTTTTCTATTACTTAAGTCAAATTAAAGAATAATTAATGATTTAATTTAATGGAAAATTATTAAGATAATTTTAATATTTAATTATATTTAATTAATTGAGAAATTAATTAAATATAAAGAATTAAATTTAAAGAGAAAATTATAGTATAATTTGAGAGTGTAATAATATTTATTTAATTTAATAATAATATATTTAGGAGATCATCTTAAATAAATGCTAATTATTATTATCACTTAATAAATATTTTATCAAAAAATGCTTCGAAAATTAATTAAAGGGTGAAAGAGAAATTAAATTAATAAAGATATTTTAAGTTACAAAAAGTGTGTATGAATATTCAAAAAGAAAATAAAGAGTTAAAAGATTGCGATCAATGAGTTCCCTTGCATGATCTCACAATCAATGCCTCAAATTTAGGGGAGAACTCCATATTAGAGATGGAGAGTTCTTTTCATAGGGATCAGGAGTTTTGGAGAAGGGATTTCCAAAGAGAAGGTTTTGAGAGAAGAGAATGCTCTCACAATCTTTGAGTGGTTGTGTTTTAGCATTAGAACTAGGTAGGGCCTTGTGTTTTATCTGTACAATGAATTATGTAATTTAATATTCCTATCTACATCATGTTTGTTGAATTGTTTTTTCCAAATTTCATTTGTGATGAATCTTTCGATCTTTCATTTTGAATGTAGTGGTATTAATATGGAATTCTATATATTTATGAGGATTGAAAATGAGGAAACCCTCGTACTCTAAATTGAATAGTCGTTATTTAATTAGAGATAGTTTTGAAAAGAAATCAAATTTAGAATAAAAATTTGATTGGTATATCTAGGTTTTCCTATCAGACTAAACTCTCTCTCTCTCTCTCTCTCTCTCTCTCTCTCTCTCTCTCTCTCTCTCTCTCTCTGTGTGTGTGTGTGTGTGTGTGTGTGTGTGTGTGTGTGTGTGTGTGTGTATTTGTGGGGGGGTGGGGGGGAGGGGGTTGGGGGGGTTGATTTAAGAACAATTTATATTAATTTTTTAAAAATAAAAAATAACAAAAGAATTTGGGAAGGAGGCAGGTTTCATATCCCACCTCCCCTCCCGGTGGCATTTTGAGCTATGACTACTAATGGTAGTACCTTGTACTACTACTGTGGCTAATGGCTATTGTGGCATCAGCCATTGAAGGTCAGTCATGTGGGCCCTAAATGCATGTTATGGTTTCTTTATATATATATATATATATATATATATATATATATATATATATATTATTAAATTCTAATTTAATGAAATTTTAAATATAGTTTTGAAAAAAAATTATTATTATTATTAAATGTTATTAAAATTAAGTTTTATAATTAGTTTAAATTAATGGTGATTAATTTAATAAAATTATTATTATTAGTTTTAATATATAGTTATTATATTACGAAATTTAATATTTGTTATTATTAATGATTTAATATTAATTTATTATTTTATTAATAAGATAATAAATATTATAATTAATAATTATTATTAAATGTTGATAATATTGGGGTAAGTACTTGTTTATTTAATAAAGATTTTATCAAATACTTTATTTGTAATATTTTAAATAAAGTAATTTGACGATTTAGAACTTTATTAGGAGAAATTGATTGTTTTAATTAAACTCGGAATTATTTTGGTCTAGCTGATCTAGTATGATACTTAGAACATATTCCTTTCTCTAAAAAACTTGAATTAATTCAAAAACTTTAAAATTTATGATACTTGGGAAATGAAAATTGAAACCCTAGTTTGGAACATTGAGTCTTGTGTCTAAAAATAAAAAGGAAAAACTTGAAACCTTTAATGAAAATTAAATCATGTATTTTCTAAACGTAATGAATTGGTAAATGACTTTTGTATGTACTCTTTTTGTGACATGTGACTTTACTATTGAGTGTCAGGTTGACTTAGCTTTCAACAAATCAGGATGTTTACCAAAGGCTTGGAAGTTCTGTGTTTGTAATGTCATGATGATGATTTGATCTCAATCTTTTATACTTAACCATGGTAATGTGTTTGGTATGCTCTATGATGAGTTTAGACCTATTGTTTGTTATTTTTTTTAGTGTTCTTGTGTGATAAAAAGTTGAATGGTTTGACATATTTGAATTACCCTTTGAGTCTTTGATCAGTTATTTTTGGATGCTTTTCAGTTGCTTGTAAATGATTAAGTGTTATTGTGAATTTTCTTTTGATGCTTTCTAGTCACTTGTATAGGGTTGAGCTGAAAATTGTGATTCTTTGATTTGTACTTTTATGAGCCTAGGGTAGGTAATCTATTTTAAGTTGGGAAGTGGCTTGCAATGGAGGCCGAGGCCCTAAAGAGGTTGACGGGTAACCCATTATAAGTAGTTAATAAGTGAAAACACTACACTAAATGAGAGTAAAATGAACCTAATAAGAGTCTTGTCTTTGCTCACCCATGCCTCAAGTGCTAGTACAAACTAGGATGGGAGTAGAGAGGACACTTGGTTATGACCATGAATCATTATTATGCATTGTCAGCACAAAAGGATACTAGTGCTGCATAGAGTGACTAGGGGTCAAGAGGATTAAAATACTTGCTAGGTAAACCTAGAGTTGGTTTGTGCGATGACACTTGCCCACTACTAGTATCGATTTCCTATGTTTCTTTGTTTGCCTCTGGGTTTAGATGTTGATTTATCTTGGAACATTTGAGTTAGATTACTTTTAGGGTTTTCCTTGACCTAGATATTACTTTGATTTTTGGGATTGTTATCCTATTTGGGACTTGACACTATCTCCTAAGCGTGGCGAGAGTGGACCTTTTTGGGTTACCATGAGGTTGGGTGGTAGTGATTTTTACTTTTACCATTCAAATCTATCTGTTGATGTCGTGGTTGGAGTTGCTTGTTTTGCATTTCATTTAATTATATCTTTGTGTATTATGATGGATGGTTATATCTATATGATGGACGATTTTACTTATTGCATTGTATCTTGTTTCATGGATCTGAAAGGGATGATGTAATCTATTTTATAAATGTATATTCTTTCAACCTTTCATACCCTATAACATGTACAGTGGATGATTGTGCATTCTGAATTTATTGCAAGATGGCATTCACAACAAATGTATATTATTAAATGGATTGAACTTATAGTTATTAGTTCATGTGGATGTGTTATTTATTGGACTTTGTATTATTTAATTTTAAATGTGATTCAACATCTTGGGATCCTTAAAGAATGTGATCTATTATATTTGTTTATGTATAATTGTATGTTATTGCTTCTACTATTTTATAATTGTTGTATATGCTATTCTTTAAAAATTTTTTTTGGAAAACTTAGTAAAACTTTAGGTTAGTTTTTTTGGATCCCTTGGCTGGGCGTTACAGAATGTAGATTATATGAGTATAATAACCCTAGAATGCTATGATATATGCATGCAATAAACTAAACAAGAGCTAAATGATATCAAATGATCAACACAACAATTCTAAAAGGATACTAGAACAACATGAATTTTCTATAATAACAATTCTAATATGCTAACATGATAACTCTAAATATGTCTATAGTGCAGATGCATCAAACTTGGGTCCCTTTGCTCTTGAATTTCCCTCCTATTTATAGGATTTTGGAAGGGGTTGGGGTAAAGATTAGGATTTCACTTTTGACTTGAGGGTAATGGTGAAACTATAAATATCTCATAAGGCACCAAGAGGAAGAGTCCAATAGACTTAGTTTGTGAGGATAAATGAGAATTTTTCAATTATTTTAAATGTAAATAGGAGGATTTTCACTTTCGTGAGGATAAATGGCTTTTATTGATTTAAGAAATGTTCCATTTATTTTCAACTTTTGGCTTTTTCATTTTTGTCTTTTTTTAATTTCATTTTATGATTTTGTGAATTATTTTCTCCCTCGTTGAAGCTAATTTAGGTTCTTTTTTATTTGATAGGTGATTTGATTAATTAATGACCTGATGTTACCATTGATTTAAAGTCTTTTGTTTTCCTCTGATTTTATCCTTAATTTTGCATTGTTTGATTGAAATTGTGTTGTTTTAGATCTTTGCCAATTTTTGGGTGTCTAAAAATTCCCCTCTTTGATGTAATATGCAAAGCATATTAGTTCAAGGACTGTCTAATTTTTTGATTTTAGGTCAAATTTTGATAATTAAATGTTTGATCAATGATATTTGATTGATTTGAGGTTGGTATGATGCATGATTGTTGATAATTTGTTGTCTGATTGCTGATGATTTGATGTTTGATTGATGATGATTTGATGTCTGATTGCTGACAATTTGATGTTTGATTTAATGTTGATGTTTTAAAAATATTCTGTTAGGATAACTTGATTGGATGCCCCAGTTTTGGTTTAATGCTAAAATGTTGGCTAGGGTAGAACATTTTTTTTCATATTGGAAATTTTTTGATGCCTCGATATATTACCCCCTCAGGAATGAAATTAGAAAAATTGACGTGCAAAAACATGGTTATTCCAATTTTATTTTTGAAAATGTGGATGAAAATAAGTGAGTGAAAATGGGGTGGATGGAGGTGATCAAGTTGTTTTAGAATAATACCCAGTTTGAGAACAAAAGAGAGAGAAAATCTTAATAGGGTGAGTAGGGTTTAAAATGTCATATAAATGCCCCAAAGGAGGGTTAAATAGGTCAAAAGACCTTTTACCCTTGTCATTTTCTCTCTCCCTTTTAACTTTTGGTGATTTGGAGCTTTGAGCTAGTGAGGATTGTTGTCCCATTGTGAGAGCATAGATTTGAGAGGGGTCATTGATACAAGTGTTTGACAAACTATGGTGCCCCAGTGAGTCATTTAGATCTTCTGTTGTTTAAGATTTTTGAATTCATGCATGTATTTTTTGATATTTTTGTGGATTTTTTTCATGGATGTGTTATCTTAGATGTTTTACCCCATTTAATGTTTTTTCTAGCACATTTAAATTCTTGTGATGCATACACATAATAGAATAATGCATCCACATAGTAAAGTAGCGCATAGGAAGCCTTAGTTCGACAATGAATTAGTGCATACATAAAAAAAATAGCACATACATAGTTTTTCAAAGTTCATCTCAATGTTTTAGCGCATATAAACAATTGGTTAGTGCATATGAAGCATGAAATAGTGCATATGATTTTTTAAGGTTTATTCAGTCTCATGGATGAGAAATGTCTTGTTGAAATGATGTGTTATAGCACATATGCCAAGTAGATGAGAAGTTCTACATGTTATAGCACATTTGTGTGATCTAATAGTGCATATAAACAATGTGGTAGCAAATTGGTAGCTCAAAGTGCATCCGTTGAGTGAAATAATGCTTTTGACAAGTTGACTAGTCCAAGATAGAACCATTAGCTGAATAGCTAGATGTTGATATGTAATTGATGTAAGATAGTCACTTGTGAGAAAAACTAACATTGTTGGTTAATTTTTTGATGAAACAGGTATGTGGGTGCAAGCTCATGGTCCAGAGATTGTACCCATGGCTATTGGAGCTGATTGGTAGATTGTCCATGCTAGATTGATACGTGATTGGCATATGTGGATTCACCTATCTATTACAGATGCCTTAGTTCTGGATGAACAAAGGATTATTGATAGCTGTGGCCGAGTGATGGCACTCGAGCCAAAATACCTTCCACATGTTGCTAGGGGAGATGATGACATCTCTATAGTATGTATACTAGATTCTCAAGATTCTAACAGTGGGAAATCTTGTGTCCTTTGATCAGACGGTAGATGGGTAAACATTTAGAGATGTATTTGGTGATAACAACATTGGGGATGATAGTGTATCCTAGTTTCAGATGCAATAGCATGAGCCATTGCCTACTGTGTTGTTAGATTGATAGGTGGATTTTTGTTGCTAGATAGGTGAGGACAGGGATGTTTGGTGGGATGTGGCTAGATTATCCAGGGCATAATTGACCAACCATGAAGATTTTCATGGGGTAGCTACATATTGGCCCATTTATATCATGATTTGCATCAAGTTGTGTATTTTGATACCTCATTAGTATCAATAGGTATATTCTTGTTATATATATGGACATGGGAGAACCTTCCCATTACTTGGTCAATATGTGTGCATCAATAGCCACATGATATGCCATACATATATACTTATTCAAGTGTGATCATGTAGTCCCATCTGGGCAAGACAAAGTATAGGTTTACTAAGGCATGCGTTGAGGATGATGATGAGCTGGTATACTTCTTTTGTCCCAAATTTTTACTTGGCTAGATTCCCACAGTGATCAAGAGATTTTTCTTCAAGAGGGTAGTGAGAAAGTTTGGTCAGCAATAGGGCATGCCATAGGGATCAGCACATTATGCACAAGTTTAGTCAGAGAGGCCAGCATGGGGGCCAACCTTAGAGCATGTTGGGAGTTATTTTTGGAGATGATAGAGACACCACAAGTATGGGCATTGAGAGATGGGGAGGTAGACATTGGGATGGAGGGAGATTATGATTGATGATTTTGCTAGCATCCATTCTCGAGATATACAAATCTGACATAGTCTATACCTAGGATTGAGGATCACTTGAGTAGAGGGGATGATGGTGATGATGAGGGTGGATGAGGGAGAGGTAGGGGCTCGTGTCAAGCCAAAGGAAGAGTGAGGATAGGGGGGAGATACAAAGGGCAATGGTGAGTACTAGTGTTACCACAACAAAGGATCATTGCATGGGGTCTAGTGTAGAGGCCAACAAAGAAATAGAGAGGGATCTGTGGTTGAGGTGGTCTAAGGATGATGGGAGGTATAGGCATTGGTGCAAGGTCTATCCAAAAAGTAGATGATGTGAGTTAGAGTAGAATAGAGTAGTTCAAGGCTATTTTACTTGACGATGTGTAGTTTATTCAACGATAGAGGCCATAGATATAGGTTACAATTCTAGGTGCATAGGGATTATAGCCATAGGGGTAGTAGTAGGTGCCACCACATGGGCATCTACCACCAGAGAGACCAATTGGTTCATCAAATATAGAAACTTAGATGAGTGCCATGTAGGCACGGATAAGTGAGTTGATGAGTACTATAGAAGCTTTTATAGTTGTGATGACAGTAAGGCTACGACCACTAAGGATAGTTGGGGCTATAACTAGTCAGATGACAATAGCCATACCTATCACATTGATGATAGGTGTGATAGAGAAAGATCCTTGAGATGAGAGGATTGCCCCCAACGATAAGATAGCTCCAGAGCAGACACAAATAGATGATCTAGATTGTGAGACGTAAGGTTGATTTGTGTATCATTTTGTATCAAACTTTTATTGACTTATCATGTGTATCATTGATGAGGACCTATTGATGTCTATATGGATGTACTTTGTCACCTTTTTATGTTCATTTTGATATATGTTGGGACCTCTTGATGTTCATGTTAATGCAATCCTTTTGATATATGATTATCCAATCTTTGAGATATTTTGACATTGCACTTGTTGTGTCATGGACTCTTTTGGTGGATGGATGTATGCATGTAATGTTTTAATTTAATTGATATGATAGTTGTAGATGTTGATGTATTGTAGATGATTAATGTAGTATACAGATGCTTAAAAGAATAACATGATGTGTGGATAGGGTATGTAGAACTGAAGTAGTTAAATGCCATGTATGAATGAAATGTTAGGTAATGAGATGCATAAATAAAATAAAATGTGATGAACTGAAATGTAATGAGATGAAATGAAATGTAAGGAAATACATGTAAATAAAATGTAAGGAAATGAAATGGAATGTAAGGGAATGTGGTGTAATGTGACAGAATGAGATGTAATGTGATTAAATGTGGTGTGATGTGATTAAATCAAATGAATAAATGAAATGTCATGACATGAAATGTATAAATGAAATGAAATGTAATAACATGAAATGTGATAAAAGGAAATGTAATGTGATGAAATGAGATGTAATGTGAGTGATATGTAAGGGATGAAATGAAATGTAATAAAATGAAATGTGATGAAATGAAATGTTATGAAATAAAATATTGATGAAATGAAATGTAATAAAATGAAATGTGATAAAAATGTAATGTGGTAAAATGAAATGTGATGAAATGAAATGCAATAAAATGAAATGTGGTGAAATGAAATGTGATAAAATGAAATGAGATATAATATAATGACATACATGAATGAAAGGAAATCAAATGTAATGAAGAGTATGAATGAAATGAAATGTAGTGTGAGGAAATGAAACGAAATGTATAAATGAGACATAAAAATTAGATGATAATAATGAGATAAAATAGAAGAGAGAAAATAATACAAATGAAAGTGAGAAATGGAAGGAAATGATAAAAATAAAAATCAAGTGTCTAATGTGTGATACGTGACGAAGATGACATGTGATGAAAGAATAAAGTGAAAATGAAAAATGAGAAGTAAACTAATGAAGTACAGTAGGAAGTGAATATAAAAAGAAATGAAAATGAAGATGATAAAAATAAGCAATGGATAAGAAATATAAATGGGGAATGATAATGGATGGAATGAGGATGCAATGAGAAATGAAGGATACTAGGATGAAATGATATGAAAAGATGTAACCTCACATTTGAGATTTGAAAGCCACAAAGGAACCACTGGTAAGAAGGGCGGAATAGTGAATGCATAGAATATGATGAATAATGTAAGTAATAGTGACCAAAATTGTTTGAGATTTGAAAGTCACATGATGTACTAGGTGAAATGAATATTATGAGATAATGAAGTGAGATGCATGATGATGAGAAAAATTCCATAATAGTTGAGTATTAAAAGCTCACCTTGATTTTGATGTTGTTGTCTATAGTTTGGTAACCAATCCTGATTTGTGTTGCCAGTTTGTTGAGTGATGCTGTGTGGACTTTCTTGTGTAATCCTGATTGATGTGCTGATCATTTATTTTTAAGGTACCCAAGATGAAATGCAAACTAAATGAATGCAACTAACTATCACATTTTTTTAAGAGATGCAAATTATCTATCATCATAGAGTGCCTAAATAAAAGTGACATGGTACAACCACCACTAGCTCAGCTATGGTGACATGAATATCCTATCACACCAAGAATTATAACCAAATACAATGTACATGAAAGATAGGACAACCATTAAGAAATAAAACTATCACTGCAGTAAATAAAAACAAGCACACAAATAGACACGTGTCAGATAAAGAGCCTCACCTATGATGTCATGCAAAAATAGTCGAGGTACATATGGTCTTCCAAATGAGAGGAGCCACTTACAAATGGACACCATTAATGCATAGAATTAGAGGATCATTGGAGCATAATAGTGAAAAACCAAAGGTAAATTAAATATCACTTCATCCTAGTACCTCTAGTCAATACATCATCAAGGTACTAGAAGCTCATAATAGTAGGAAAAATCATTATTTTTAGAGCAGTCACGCTGGCACTTATGTACAGTAGTGTCAAGTTTGTTCAATTCCTGGTGGATGCAACTATTGTAGGAGTTTGGTAACAAAGTGTGGGATGTGTCAACGGTGATTTAGTAGCGAGATTTGGTGATTGTGGTGGAAGATATGTGTCAGTGGAGAATAGGGCATCTGAATGTTAGAGCTAAGTGGCAAGTGTATGTGGTACTGGTGTGGCAGGATGTATAGAGTGAATGCGTGGCAAGGCAAGCAAAGTGTAAGGCATGGTGAGTGATGGTTATAAATAAATGAGGAAGGTGTCCAAGAAAGGAAGCATGTTAAAGGAGATAGTGCAACTACTTAGTTATTTTGAAAACTCCAACAAGTGTGTGGTTGAAAGCATGTCAGTGTCACCAAATCAGTTGCAATAGGAGGGTGATGTTAGCTAGGGAGGATGGGTGAGGCAAGGACAAAGGGAAAAACATATTTGGTGGACCTCTAAGGAACTAGTGTATCAGTCTAAACTTCAAGTGTTAGTCCATGAGAGAGGTGAATCAAGTCATGTTGGCCTAACAAAAACATAACTTGAAGGTTCGAGAGTTAGGGTGGAAGAAATGCCATTGTCATCATTAATGATTTTGTTAGGGAGTGCACCATAGAAGGTGGTGTTAGGTAATGATCCAATGACACAGTTATAGAATAATCTATCTCAAGTAATGAAGAGTGTTTCAAAGATAGCATTGGAGGTAGGGGAGATGGACTCTTCAAAAAATATCATAGGAAAATCCTAGAGGGTGGTACAAGATGTCAGCATAGGGCAGGTGACGAGTATGGTAAGTCAATTGAATAGCCTCATGATTCTAGGGAAAATGTCAACAAAAGAGGGGGGGTGGATTGAGTGTGATGGAGCCAGTGCCAGAGGTGGAGGACAAAGTGCAGGTGACAAGTGAAGTTGAGGAGTAATGGAAAATGCTAGCCACAGAGGGAATCTAGGAAGATAATTTGGAGTAGGAAGTCACATTTTTGCTGGGATTGATAGAGAAAGATCATGAGGATGGGATGTAAACATAAGTGAAGCGGCTGTAGGTGGTGGTGAATTCAAAATGGGCTCAAGTATAGTCATTGGAAGTGGAACTATGAGTGGAATAGTTGCGAGAAAAGGGAAATGATGTGGGCCTATAGGCAAAGTGATCACGAGTGCAAAGATGGTAGAACTCACTAAGAATGGCACAAGTGGGTTTGGAAAGTGCATAGAATGAGCTGGTGTAATTCAAGCACAATCTGAGTCTTTTAGGGAGTCAATCACAAAATTGAACACCTTGTCATTACGGTTGCAAGAGTAGTTAGTGTTGAGCAAGTCAAAGGTGAGATAGTTACAACAATGATTAAGTGAAGTGAAAGCAAATGTGGAGCACTAGAGAATGGCGACTAATCAAATCAAATAGAGCATGATTTGGCCCAACGAGAGATTACTGTATCATGGATAAACAAGCTAGTGGAGAATATGTTTGTGGATACACAATGGAGTTTGAAAGTGCACTAGGAAGTTGCCTATTATATGAGACTTTATGATCAGTCCCTCCCCAATGAGAAGTGACAAGAGACTCAGTTTTTAGATAAGGAATTTGCACAACTACTAAAGTTCAAAATGTGCAGTGGGAGATTTCTAATTTGTATGGATGTTGTGTGGGTGCAAGGAGGATTAACGCCAGGGGCCTCATCCTCTGGGACTGAGTCTGTGGAAATGCCTCTGATAGGACACTCAATCCTACCACCTCCCTAAGGGAGACCAAAATAAATGATTTTCTAGATGTTATTTGAACATAATAATGTCATTGTTGTCATTATAGAATAAAAAGTGTGATTGCTTTTGTGGCAACCAAAAGGGGTAACCATGGCTCGTATTAAAATTGAAAATGTTGGATAAATGTTGTCATTTTTATTTTTGATATTTTGTGAATATATTTTGGATTTTTTGACATTTTGAGGAATATGTGGATGTTTTTGAAATTTCTAGGAATATTTGGACATTTTTGGAGTTGTTTGCAAATATTTGGAAGCTTGTCAATCTACATAAAAATGGGAACAATGAGAAATGTAGAGGAAGATTGACCTTCACTTATGGATGAGAACTGAATGTTGGTGCCGGTTCTCAATAAATGATTAGTACAAACTTGTGTAAAAATTGGAGAGCTGTGGTGTACAAGGTGAAAAAAGTAGGAAGTGTTAAACCACAAATTGCAAGGCACAATTCTATATATGTTGATAGCCTTTACAAACAAGCTCAAAGTTAGAGATGGGATTGATCACTAAGTGGGTACTGAGACAGATACTCATGGTGCTTGTGAAATGGTTTTTAGGTCTATGGAAGGATTTGATGGCCAAAAAAGGCAATAGAGGGGCCTTGAAAAAGGTATTTGGGCCTAAAAAGGCTAGATAGGGCCAGAAAAAAGGCATTTGGGCCTGAAAAGATGGAGTAGGGCCTTGAAAAAGGTGTTGGGCCCTAAAAAGGCACTAACAGGACCTAAAAGATGATTAAGGGCCTAAAAAGGTGCTTGAGGCCTTGAAAAAGGCATTGGGGGCTGGAAGAGGCATTTGAGAGCCTTGCATACGCTTCCTTATTCTGAGCCCCTATTAGATGATGATGAAAGAGTTTGAGGAATATCTGGGCCTTTCGAGATAACATTGATATATTTGTTGAAAGATTGCTAGATTAATCATGGTCTCTGCAACATAAATAAGACTAGAAATCCATCAAGAGTTTTTTTTCTTGATACAATCAAAGAAAAGGGACTCTATAGGGACCCTTTTCAGCTATCTACATTGTGCTAGATTTTCCAAAGCCTAATGAGATGTTTCAAGACATAACTATGATACTACTTAATTAAAAAATGTTCTTGTTTCTTGTTTTTTCTGAAGGTAATAGGAAAATAAAATATACCATAAAATATTTAAATATTTTTCAATGTAGTGGGCCTCACCATTGATTTCATATAGAACAAGTCGAGGTACGTAAACTTGTCCCAAAGGAGCAACAATTATAGATGGACACTAGTTTGACATGAAATCAATGGATCATCAGATTGAAAAATTCAAAAATAATTTATGCAAAATTAAATAGCCTATTCAGGATGAGTTTTTCATTGTTTCGCTGTAGTTTTGGGGTTTTTTTTATATTTTCAAATTTTTTTGACTATTTAATTTTTTAGAACTTTTTAATGTTTTTGAGAATTTTTGACAATCTTTGAATGTTTTGGATAATTTTTGATATTTTTTTAATGTTTTTAACAATTTTGGATTATTTTTTAATGTTTTTTGGTAATTATTTGACAATTTCAATTACTTTTGGTGATTTTTTGACAATTTCAACTATTTTTTTGGTGATTTTTGACAATTTCAACTATTTTTGGTGATTTTTGATCTGGTGAAAGGAAAAGAAAGATGTAAGTGAGATTTGTTGGAATATGTAGATAACTGAGGCCTTTTGGAATGCATAAAGAGTCAAGGAGACCAAAAGTGGGTTGCAATGTCTCAAAGTAGACTTAGAGGGCTATAATTGAGACCATGGAGGCAAAAAATGATCTTTGGGAATTTAAATGGATTTTATGAAGGCTAAAATAGAGATCGAGAACTATTAACTGTGGCAGACATTTGAGATGTGCACTAATTTTCTTGTAATTCATGTTTTTGATATCTTAGAACAAATGATATGGGTTAATATGAATGAAGATTTGTTTTCCAATAGAGTCTGCAAGTGGTGTTGCTTCAACCCACTTGGTGAAATATTTAGTTATAGTGATGAGCCATTTATATCCTTCAGAGGAAGGTGCGTGGATGGCTCCAATCAAATTGGAGCCCCACAAATAAAAAGGCCATGGTGTGGCAAAAGGGTTGAGTTTTTGTGCTGGTGCATGAATAAGGTTGCCATGGATTTAACACTTTTTTATAAGTTTATACATAGTCGATAGAATCCTTGTCCATGGTTGGCTAGAATTAGCCCATTCTAAGAATTTTCTTTGCTAATGTAAACCCACTAGAATTTGACCCATAGATGCCTAGATGGACTTCTTACAGAGCAACTCTAGACTCATTTTTTCTTAGACATCTAAATAAAGTATTGTCAAGGCCTTTCCTATACAATGTATTAGCCACCAACGTATAACACGAGGTCTGTTAGATGAAGTTATGATTTTGGTATTGTGAGAGGTTCTTGAGAATGGTGTTATCACAAAGAAAGGTGGTGATGGATTCATGCCAACGGGAATTAGGGCTGTCAAGATGAGAAATAATGAGGGATTTGATTGAGTAAATGTGTGTTGAACCACCTCTTCCACTAAGAACTCATATCACTCCTACTAATTTGGTAACTAAAGCAAGGAGGCTAGGGTGGCCATGGCATCTCCTACCCTATTCTTGTCTCTAAGTATTTTTTCAATAGTAATGTGAACAAAATATGCCTTAAGCGTATCAACCATATGCTTCTAAAGTAACAATTTCTCATCTTTGGTTTGATACATGTCTCTAACTTGATTGATGATCAACTAAGAATCTTCATAGACTTCAAGGGATGTTAAATTTCATTCTAAGGCTAGTTTGTGACCCAAAATCAATGCTTCTATTCAACCATATTGTTTGTACATGGGAAGAGCAGTTTGTAAGACTTGGGAATAGTGAAGCCTAGGGGTGTGATGAACAAAATACTAGTACCCAAACCATGGTGTGTATAGGAACCACCAAAGTAAAACTTCTATGTGATCGTTTCAATCTGGAGGATATGCATGTCTAGAAAGTCAGCTAGGATGGTATTTTAGCTCTCTATGGGTGCATCTATCAATTGATTGGTGATGCTTATATTTTTATGGCCTTCCTATCAATGTACTCAATGTCAAATTCACTTAGGATCATTACCCATTTGGCTAGTCTTCCTATTAATGTTGTCTTGATAAGAAGATAATTAAGAGGGTCAATTTTTGAGATGAGATTAACTTTGTGTGTTAGAAGATAGTGATGTAGTTTTTGTGAAGAAAAAACTAAAACCAAGCAAGCTTTTTCAATAAAAGTGTAATTAAGCTCATAATTGACCAGGGTGCAACTGATGTAATAAATAGCTCTTTCTTTGCCTTGATCATTTTCCTATGCCAAGAGGGCTCTAATTGATTTATCTATTAGGAAGATATAGAGCAATAATGGTTTGTGTGATATTGGAGGTACCAACATAGGTGGATTCATCAAGTAGTTTTTGATAAGATTGAAGGTCATCTGACACTGACTATCCCATTTTAAAACTATGTCCTTGTTGAGGAGATGAGTGAAAGGCACACATTATTTCATTAATTGAGATATGAAGTGACAAATTGAATGAAGTCTTCCCTAGAGAGAGAACAAATGACTTAGGGTGTTTGGAGGTTGCATATTGATAATGGCTTGTACCTTTTTAGGATCAACCTTGATTCCTTTGGTTGAGACAATGTACCCTAGGAGTTTTCTAGATTTCACACCAAAAGTGCATTTCTTAGGGTTTAGCCTAACTTTGAATACTTCTAAGCATGTGAATATCTTGTCCAAGATAGGAAGACGATTCTCTCTAGTATGGAATTTAGCAAGGAGGTCATCAACATAATCCTCCATAAAAGAGTGCATCATGTCATGAAAAATGGTTGTCATGGCTCGCTGATAAGTAGCCCCTGCATTCTTGACACCAAAGGGCATGACATTCTAACTAAATGTGCCCCATGTAAAAGTAAAAGTTGTTTTCTCTTCGTCCTCTGGTGCTATCTTGATTTGGTTGTATCCTGAAAAACCATCCATGAGTGAAAACATGGAATATCCTATTTTTAGATCTATAATTGTGTCAATGTTTGGAAGGGAAAATTCATCCTTAGGACACACTTTATTGACATCCCAGAAGTCAATACAAATTTGTATTCTACCATCTTTCTTTGAGATAGGTACAATATTTAATATCCATTATGCATAGGCTAATGGTCAGATGATGTTGGTACTAAGCAATTTCTCCAATTCTGTATTGACCAGCAATGCTATGTGAAGATGCATTTTCCTTAGTTTTTGTTTAACTGGCTTGGCATCCAGAGAAATTTTGAGGTGATGAAGGATTAGAGTTGGATCCAGTCCTGGCATGTTAGCATAAAAAACATGCAAAATTTATTTTTCTTTCTTTGAAGAAGCAAATGAATTCACCTCTTTCCTCCCTAGTTAAGGATTGTGCTGAATGAAATATCTTTGGTTCTTTCTCTGTTGTAATATTGACTTTTTCTATAGTCTCAATTAAAATAGATGATCTTTACTCTGAATTTTTGGGTAAGGTATCAATCATCTCATTTGTGGGTTCCATAGTTGGGTTTTCACCACTGGATGCATCACTTTTATTTGTTTCAATTTTTTTTGTCAAGACTAGCCATAGTGTGGTTGTGATCATTGGTTATTAGATGTCTTCTCCCTTTTCTCATATGTCTAATATGATAGATATCAGATCCATTTGCATACATTCCTTTTATTCTTTGTGAATGAGATGGTTCAACTGTGTTAAGGTATACAAAAATGTCTTGGTTATTGTCAAATTGTGGGAAGTTATGAGGTTTATTTTGAGTCCCATTTGATAAGCTCAGGATGGACTAAGGAGAATGATTCATAATATGGAGGGGATTTAGTGGGGTGTTAAGACATGACCTCATTTGATGGTTCATATGCTATATTATTTAAGTCTATAACATGTGCCTCTTCTAAAGTGTCAGGTAAAGTAGAGCTTGCAAGTTGCTCATAATATTTATCTTTGAATTATATTGAAAAGAAGTATAGAAACAAATTCTAAAACTAGAACCTATCATTTGACTCACCATCCTCTCATGATGTGATATCACCTGTCTACTCTGTATCCTCTTCTAAGTTGTTTTGATGTGTGTTGACTCTAGGTGTAGTAAAGTCTAAACGAGAGGTGGATCCTTGTGCTATGGAACTATTGGATGCTCAAATTGAACAAAATCACATTCCTTGTCATGAATGGACTCTTTAGATAATGATTCAAATTCCCATTTGGTGGAATTGTCATCACCTACATTACTGGGGGTGTCCATGAGTGGCTTTCTTATATGATGTAAATTTGGGAAGGATAGATTTACATTCTTAGTATGAGTTGCTTTATGGTTGTTGACATCTTTTTCTTTGGGAACCCATACTAAGGTGGAAGAGGAGGAATCACTAACTTTGGATTGAGACCTAGAAGTGGTCTATGGATTGTCTTGTTGTGAATATCCTACCCCTATTTTGGATCTGTTAGACCTAAATTGTGCTACCAAGGGTTCAATGATACCTTTTCCTTTACCTAAAGGGTCATCGCCCATGTATCCCATCTTTTTCATTAGATCAAAACCCGTTCCATAGAGGTGAGGGAAATATCAATATTTTGTATTTGTTCACTGATTTCCTCTATGGAACTTGAAGGTAGACAACTTTCTTTGACAAAATGTCCATGATAAGGCCTAGTGGTTGAAGATGGTTTTCCGTGAGATCTCAGGGATAGTGGCGGATCAAATAATGGGATTGAATACCCTCCTACCATTTTGCACTAAAATTTTCACTTCTAATCAAATTCTTTCATTAAGTAGTCCATTTCCTCATAATGTGATTGTCCAGGTTTTTTTGACGATGATGGTGAAGAAGTTGAAGAACTAGAACAACCTACTTTCTTTGTGCCCTTAGTCAATGTAGATAAGTGGTTGTTTTCTTGGCTAGTGGAACATGAAGTTTTTGTTGATGTGGAACAACTAATGTCATCTGTCAAGATGTTAGTTTCTTCCCTGTTATGAGGAACAAGGGAGCTACAATATTGGGTAAGGTTTTGATCCCCAGGTATGGTCACCTCTTGACCCATGTATGGAAATTTGAGACAGTGATGGTAAGTGGGAAAAATAACTTGCATGTCATAGATCCACAACCTTCCTAAAATGATATTGTAAGTTAATTTCAAGTCCAAGACTTGACAAACAATTTCTTTTATAACTGGGCCTACCCTGATTGGCAGAATGACCATGCCCTTCAAGAATCTCTCCTCATCGTCATAAGCCTTAATGGTGATTTTCTTCGTTGGATCAACTACATATTTGATATACCCTAAGGTTCTTAACAAATTCAACATGCAAATGTTTAGGTCCACCCCACCATCAACCGAGGCTCTTTTAACTTTGTTTCTATGAATAAAGACTTCCATGTGCAATAGAGAATTTTGTAGATGAATGAAAAACATGTCATCTTGGGCTAAAAAAGATACAAAATGAGGGGTGACAAGGTCACTTACCATATTTTTGAGTCTACTAACATCCAACTCATTTGGTAGTAAAGATTTAATAAGGATCTCCCTATGTTCAGGCGATATTTGTAGTAGTTTGAATATATAAATGTGGGCAGGAGTCTTCAATAACTAGTTATCTGGGTTGTATTTGGTTACAATAAAACTTGTGGTTGGATGATCATAACTAGTTATAGGTCATGGTAGAATGACTTTAGATGCTTGACCTTGGGTAACAATGTTTGATGATTGTTTCTTATGTTTGTCTTTAATTATGATGACATTTATGACATCATCAAATCTAGTGATCATATTAATTGTGTTATCGTAGTTATAAGCATAATTAACTTTATCATGAGAAGATATGTTTTGGTTTTCTCTAGAGGATTCACCCTTATCATGAATCATGAAAGGGTTTTTGAAGGTCATGTGGTCTTCATTGTTGTGAAGGTTATTCACTTTAATAGTTGGACATTATTGATCAATTTTTGTATAGCCCCTTTAAGGGTGTAATGGTTGTTGGTTAAATGCCCTCTATTTTAGTGGTAGGCTTAAAATTTCTTATCACTCCATTGCTTTGGTTTAACTTGCAGTTCATAGGGTTTTTCCTTAGGGAGTGCAATAAGTTCATCTAATAAGAGTATTTGCAATGCTCTCTTGTAAGACACACCAATGGGTGTGTATTCCTTGGGCATGTTAGAAGATTGGTATCCTCTTGGGGGAGGAGCTTGATTATAGGCTAGCTATTGATTGGACATTGAAGGAGTAGCTATGTTGCATCAGTAAAATGGACAAATGTCATCTTGTCTGAGTGGTTTTTGTCTAGTATTTACATTGGTGTTATTGACGATAGGATACTACTGGTTTGGATGGGGTTGAATTTGTGGTTTAACATGATTAGCCTCAACTACCTCATCATTGACTATGTTTTTGTTATTATTTCTCCACCATGATTTTTTCTTATCGACTAACTAATCAGATGAACTGTGCATTCGGGGGAGTTGTTTGAGAAACCTTTGCCATCTTTTGATAGCTTGATCATATCATTGTTTATCAGGATCTCTTCTACTTTAGCTATATTTTTTAAAGTAGTCTTAAAGTCCTTGGGCCCTTGGAGTTGGAGCCAATAATTCATAGGTTTTGAGAGATTGTTGATGAAGATGTCTATCTTCTCCTTGTTTGGATGTCTCTATGGTAGTTGGAAAAAGTATGTCTCCATCTTTGCAAGAAGACTTTGAATGAATCTCAGGGAGTTTTTTGGTATTGCACAAATCAATTATGGTAACTTCTCTTATAATATTATATGAATACTATGCAATGAAGACTAAGGCTAGTTGATCAAATAATTTAAGGTTAGAAGGTAGCTTGAAGAACTACTCCATGGCATTCCCTCCTAGGCTTCTAGGAAGCAACCGCATTAGGTAAGTTGTGTCATGTATAAATTCCATACTTAGAGTACATAATTATCTAAGGTGATCTTGAGGATTAGATGTACCAAAATACTTATCACATTTTGGTAGTTACATGTTCTACAGGATAGGTTTGAAGGTGATACTTTTGTTGAATGGGAGGGGACACACCTTCTCAAGGCTGAATTTCGTGGCTTGGAGTTCCCTCTTTTCATCCTTTGCATTTCTAGTTGTAAGTCTTGTAGTTTTGTGTAATAACCAATGGTGATTCTTCTTCGTCTCATTTAAGGTTTTTAATGTTAAAATTAGGTGGTAATTTTGCACCTCATTATGCTAATTCTAGAAAGTAGCATTCCTTGTGTCTTTCTAGTATCTTTTCCATCATATCAACAAGCTCAAGGTTTTGCTGAAAATCTTCAATTTTGGTTTCAACACTCTTCTCATCCCACATGTTGGATGAACCCATTTTGAAAAAAGGCTCTGAGTTCTAGTTGAACAAGGCTGATTTGTGGGTAGTTGTATTTGGTGAACAGTTGGTAGGTCTAATAGGCTCACTGAGGTTTGAAGATTATGGGTATTCGATGGTCTTCTTAGCTATTCTTACACTTGTAAAGGTGATTGTTTTGGTTTCATGACTACACTACTTTTATGTAGTGGCATGAGATGTAGATGGGATTCATTTAGTTCTTTTTCATTTTGACAATATGAGGGCTTCTTTTAGACTATAGTTGGTTAAGCAACAAGCTACGTTCTAAAATGATGTTTGTTAGTATTGATAATAGTAAATTTAAATCTTGCGAAGTTAGGTAGGGAATGAATGTGTATTTTCGGTTTGTTTTTGACTTGATATGCCAGGTTGAAGTAACAAGAATCTCTATTGGAGTTAGAACATTGGTTGTTTGAAAAAAATGGTGGTAGTCTATTTTAGAATCTCTTAGTTTTTGCCAAATATCAACAAGGAAAAAGGGTGTCCATATCTATTGTTCATTTTTGAAAATTGCACATGTAAGTAGCCTCTATTTTAGTATTTTTCTCAAATGTGCTACAAAATTTCCCGAATGCACTATTTCAATGAATATATGCACCATTTCACAGTTCAATAGGCACTATTCTATAGGGAATACACGCTATTTAATTATTCAAATGTGTTGTTGTTTTAGTCATATGCATTGTTTTATGATGCAGATGTGTTACAGAAAAGGTCACATGGGTTGTTTTAAGGACTCGATGTGTTATTTCAGATTATTCAACAATTTTTGAGCTAGGTTTTGTATCAGTTTGTAGTTGCATCTTCTCAGAAGGACTATGGTTTGAGAGATTGAGATTATTACGTATTAAAGAAGAAACATCCAAACATAATTGCAATAGAAATGACAGTGAAATGAACACACACTCACCTAGAAAATGAAATAAATGGTTTCCTAACAAGGATGTCTAAAGCTAGTGACTATCGGATTTTAGTGTTTGACCAATGACATTCAAATTTACCTCTCCATGACAAAGAGCTTCCTACCAATGCTAAGGAGGTTTGGTACAATCTCTTGTGAGACTACTAATGGAAGGCTATATTTTTACCATTGTTGGCTTACATTCAATTAAGGTTAGAAGATTGGAAGGTGCTCCCTCTCACTAGCCCTGCTAAGGTAAATCTTGGGAGGTAGCCTTTCTATAGTTAACTAATCTAGCTAGTAAAAGGAAGGAAAAGTAGAAATCAAAAGAAGCTATGGGAGTTTGATCACTCTAATAGAGTAAGAGCATATCCCTACTACTTTGATCTCCCAAACACGATAGACAAGGTTTGTTAAATTTTGAGCCCTTAACTACAGAAAAAAAAGGAGATCCTAATTAATCTAAGTGTTTTTTATTCCCTATTCAATTATTATTGACCCTCACAGAAGGTTTGACATTCTGATCAACTCTTGTGAGTTGAGAGCATAGGCCTACTTCCGATGAGATAAGTGAGATCAAACTTCCTTCTTAAACTAGGTTATGGATTTAGAAATGTCACAATCTAATTGATGAAGGTCTAGGTCTACTTACTCAATTCAATGCTAGTAAAGGCTAGGCTCATTTTTGAGGGTCTTCATTCTTGCTTCGCAGTTTTAGTAGCTTGATAGTTCTTGTTAGCCTAGAAAAGATCTATATACCACCAATAACCAGATCTGCAAGTTAGATGTGATGATTGATAACCAAAATTAGATGTGATAACAAAAATAACATATGAATTACATAAATGTTTAAATGCACTATAAAAATAGATAAATGTTCTATTTAAAAATGAAAATGTGCTATAGAATCTAGAAAATGTGCTACATAATACTTAAAATGCACTACAAAAATATTCATATGCATTATAGAACACTTCAAATGTGTTAAAAGACTATTTGGAAGAATTACAATAGTGTTTAAAATTGTTACGACATCAGGGAAATTGTAGATTTGGTCTTTGTGAGCAAGGTAATGCCTTTGAATTTTTTTTGTTCTTGTTATGAAACTTCCCAATCATTATAAAACCTACAACTAGTCAAATATGCACAAGAAACCAAAGAAAAATATAGGTCTATAGTAAAAATAGAAGATTAGCAAGAAAACTTAAAGAACAATGAGGCTTTAAGATGAAGCACCACAGTGGGCACCATTTTGTACACAGTGGATTCATGTATTCATGAGACCTTAGAGAAAAGTGCAAATGGAATGACAACAAACTAATCTAGACCCAAGAAATCATTATCAAATAAAGACTCTACGAACATTCCATGTTTCCCTTACTAAAACTACTAATATTTCTCTAAGACCAACATCTTAGTGATAGTTCTAGAATGAGAGTATGCTATGAATGCAGATCTACAAATGTCTATGCAAGATCTTTGTGAGAATGTAGATTATATGAGTATAATAACCCTAGAATGCTATGATATATGCATGCAATAAACTAAGCAAGTGATAAATGATATCAAATGATCAACACAAAAATGCTAAAAGGATACTAGAATGACATGAATTTTCCATAATAATAATGCTAGTATGATAGCAAGATAACTCTAAATATACCTATAGTGCAGATGCATCAAAATTGGGTCCCTTTGTTCTTGAATTTCCCTCCTATTTATAGGATTTCAGAACTGGTTGGTGTAAAGATTAAGATTTCACTTTTGGCTGGGGGCTAATGGTGAAACTATAAATATCTCATAAGGCACCAAGAGGAAGAGTCCAACAGACTTAACTATTTATGAGGATAAATGAGGATTTTTCAATTCTTTTAAATGTAAAAGGGAGGATTTCCAATTTTGTGAAGATAAATAGTTTTTATTGAATTAATAAATGTTCCATTTATTTTCCACTTTTGTCTTTTTCTTTTTTACTTTTTTTTCTTTCATTTTATGATTTTCTGAATTACTTTTCCCTTTGATAAAGTTGGTTTAGGTCCTTTTTGATTTGACAGTTGATTTGATTGATTAATGACTTGATGTTACCATTGATTTAAAGTCTGTTGTTTTCCTCTAATTTTATCCTTAATTTTGCATCGTTCGATCAAAATTGTATTGTTTTAGGATTTTGCCAATTTTTGGGTGTCTATAGTACTAACTAAAAAACAAAGAGTGTGAACCTTTAATTCTAGATTAGGACTTATTAAAGTCAAAGAACTATCAAATCATATCTCAATGTCATCACAAATATCAAGATCTACCAACTCATAAGTTTCATTTGCATAGTGTCAAAAGGAAAGTTATCACAATCATCCATAAAAGGGTCATCACAATTTTGTATCTTGTTTTAGTTTTTTAAATCTAGATCAAGACTGATTAAAGTCAAAGAACTATCAAGACATGTCTCAATGTCATCACATTAAAGCAAGGTAAATTAATCGCATATACATTAAAGAACCTTAAAATATAAGAATATGAAAAAAAATTATGCTAAATCTGTGTTATTTACAGAGAGTTTTATCAATATGCAGAATTTCTAGGGATGTCCTCTAGGTGTCCCCTATCCCTGGGATAGGGATGCCCCAAAAAAAATAGGGGATGCATCCCTAGATAATCTAGCTCATTATATAATACATCCCTCAAAAGTATCTTATCAAATTCATCTATATGCATGTAACAAGATGTTATTTTAGATAAAGTCAATAAGTTAATCGTAAGGGAAAAAAATACAAACTCATAACATAGATACTAATCCAAGAATTCTTTTTTTAGAAAGGATAAGTTAAAGAAAGAAAGTCATGTAAACCAACATTTAGGCTTACATTTTTGGGTCCAATGTTGAGGCTTAAGAGAATTTTTCCTTTTATATGCCTTCCCTATTAAGAAAATAGTAAAATTTAGTAAATAAGAAATAATACATCAATAAGTTTTGAAACTAATCCATAGCATATACATTCCACCATATACAATATTCAAAGTAAAATGTGAAACACTTAAAAGGAGGAGCCATAGTATGAAGGATAAAAAAAATCTAGACACTATTATTTCTAGACATTTTCTAAGTATCTTTAAGAGATTGTATCAACACTTTAATGGGATTTTTCAATATCATTCAGAGGTATCAATTTACTTATAGATTCAAATCAATGGTTTTGAGTTGATTCATTATTTTCAAAATAAGGATTCAAACTTTAGTTTCTTTCTTAAATTCCAAATTGTAATTAACTAGCTCATTTATCACCAATTACTAATTAGAAATAGCCTTGATATTGTAGTAAGATCCTAGATAGTTCAATACTAGATTCAAGTTATAATTTATTATTGTAAAAATATGCCAAATAATTCACTTTTATCTCCCATTGTATTTGTGTATCATTATATACCAATTGGGTGTTCATCGAATGACACTCTGTCAATTTGACATTGACACAATTTCACTTATCATCTATCAATTTGGCACTAATCAGAATTTTGTACAACATTATA